>JADRCH010000046.1:1225917-1294235 GCA_019843965.1 Rhynchomys soricoides
CACCAACTCTGAGTTTACAAGCGCTGGACTGGGGGACCAGATACTCACCTCTTTCTGGGGGGTAAAAGGCTCATGGTGTTTTTGTGATGCAGGTAAAAGTCTGTGGGCAGTTCCCAGAGATGAGGTTTCCCTTCTGTGGGGTGGAAAACACCCAAGAACAGGTTGATGGAATCTTGTCTGTCAGCATCTAAAAAGCAAAAAAATATAGATCTCAGAAATCCCATTATGGATGCAGCCTGCCCAGGAGGACATCTCAGATGACATGGATCCAACTGTAGCTTCCTAGGACAGATCTCTAAAGAAGACAGATTTATATCTCAAATTTCATACACACATACACAAACCCAGTCATGCACATTCTGAGGAGACTAAATGCCTTGCTTCTGATTGATGCTTCTCATAGCACAGGGGACAGGAGACAGAGACCACTTCTTGGATGTTAGTTTAAAAGTCACACAATATTTAGAGTGGTTTTATTCTTGAAATAAAAACCTACCCTCGGAATTTATTAACTTATCTCAAGTAAACGCCACACTTTGTTCTAAAGACAAGCAAGGTTATTGGGGGGAAAATGACCCAACTGCTACAGAAGTCCTGCTTCGTGATCTTGACCAAGTCAGCTGCATAGCCCCCACTCCAAATGGCCTTTCTTCAGCAGAGATACTGTTTACAGCATCGCTGCCCCTCAGCTGCAAGACCAGCCTCCTCTGTGACAATGCAGACAGCAGTGACACATGAACAACAGCCTCATGCCAACTCTTCAGCCACCTCAACACTGTCCTCCCACACAGTGCTATCGAGTGACAAACCTGACTGGCACGTGTCCCATGCCCTTTTCCTCGTTATGCTTGGCAGTAAACAAGCACACTGAAATGCTCACCACACCCGCCGCCCCTTCCATTCTGCACTTTCTCCTCCCCAGCTCCCTTTATCCCCCCCCCCATTTCCTTCTTGCCGTTCTTGTCCCGGAGGCCTCGATATTCAAGTTTTCCAGCAGATATTCATAATAACCTCGTTCTGAAAACGGTGGCGGACTAAGAAGGAAGCAGAAGTGCCCGCTGCGGGCCCGGGAAAACAAAATGTATTCTGCTAACAGTGAATGTACACACCTGAGCTCAGGACTGAGATGTCTTAGCATCCTCACAAAGGCAAACGAAACGTCAACCATGTACAGGAGCCTATGATTCATATTTTGGCAGGAAGCATTCCATTAAAACAGCACTTACCTTTCAGCCGGAAAGCTATCTATAAAAGGGACGTGTTTCTGTGCTGAGTGTCTTTGGGGCCTTCTGTCGATCTACTCAGGGAAAATGAGTGCTACATGACCCAGACAGTACCACCCCAGTTTTTGCCTCAGCACACAGCACTGAGGTAAACACGCCGTTCTCGTGGTAACCGTATTCTCTGTGCTTTTTAAGGAGACTTAGGGCACTTGATAATTCATTTCACACAGTGCCCCAGAATAGCTGAATGCCACCTGAAGCAGCTTTCCGTTTTCCGGGTATGCTTTCAGTGAGTTTCTCTTAGCTTTTAAATGTAACAACATCTTCCTTAAAATTTTAGTGAGCACAGTAAGCACAGAGGGGGTGATAGAGGCTCCTCATGCTCATGGGTAACCCTTCACAGATCATTGGGAAGTCCCAAAGCTGCTGCTGTCACAACGCAGTCTCTCTATGGTGGCACAGTCACCTGAGCTTGGGCTACACGGCCATCCTACAAGACTGAGCATTGGCTGGCCACTTATTATTATTGTCGTTGTTGTTATACTTTTTCTTATGATTTTTTAAATTTATGTTTATGAGAGTTTTGTCTGCACGTACATTGGCACACCAGAAGAGAGCATCAGGTCTCATAAAACTAGTTTTAGACAGTTGTACACCACCATGGAGTTGCTGGAAATTGAACTCAGTACCTCTGAAGAACAGCCAGTGTTCTCTCCACCCCATCTCTCCAGCCCAGGACTTTTTTTTTTTTTTTTTTTTTCTGGCTTTTTGAGACAGGTCTCACTATGTCACCCTGGCTATCCTGGAACTCACTATGTAGACCAGGCTGCCCTTAAATTCAGAGACCTGCCTGCCTCTGCATCCCAGGTGCTGGCATCAAAGGCATGCACCACTATGCCCAGTCTGCCTGGACACTTTAAACTATATAATAAAGTAGCTTTTTCCTGCAAGACGATAGCATTTGGTTGTGGTCAAGTGCGCAACAGAGGTTGGTCCTCTGTAGTACGGCCAGTGTGAGGTCAGGTGAGTGGCTGCTTCCACACTCAAAGGTGTTTTAAAGGCAGAACACCTATGAGCTATTCAAATGCTACTAGGAACTAACAAGTTTTATTACTAATTATATTTAAATGTCACAGGACTGGATATAATAATTTTAAATTAATTGCCCAAAATACCATTTTGGAACTAAATTAGTATTAAGCTTGTGATGAAGTAGCTTCTTTTACCAGTAACATAAATAACACTTATTTATTAGTTTAATAAATAGTATTTTGAACTGTTAGGGAGAAAAAGAAAGAAAGAAATTAGACGCCCATCTTATATCACTTAATGAAACAAATACCACTGAAATCTAAGAATGGCCCAGATCAACACGCAGTAGGAGCAAGCACAGTAACGCTGAAAGACAGAGACAGAACCAATGAATATATAAAAATCCAGCTTTGCTATTTATCCACAAAGTGTGGACTCAACCACTTCTACCAAGGGAGTAAAGACTTCCAAGCTGAGTGCTCTCAGAGTCTGCTGAAAGGAACATTAGCTGATCAACCTTTTCTGAGGAAATCCATCTGTGGTGGGTTGAACAGGAATGGCCCCCATAGACTCATGTGTTTGAATGCATGGCCCATAGGGAGTAACACTATCAGGAGGGGTGGCCTTGTTGGAGGAAGTGTGTCACTGTGGGGGCGGGCTTTGAGGTCTCCTATGCTTAAGCCACACCCAGTGTGTCACACAGTCTCCTTTCGCTGCTTGCAGATCAAGATGTAGAACTCTCAAGTCCTCTTCCAGCACCAAGTCTGCCTGCATGCCTCCATGTTTCCCACCATGACAATAATGGACCAAACCTCTTAAGTAAAAGCCAGCCCCAATTAAATGTTTTCCTTTGTAAGAGTTGCCTTGGTTGTGGGGTCTCCTCACAGTAACGAAACTGAAACTAAGACACCGTGCCTGTGGATAGTCTCGATTGTCACCCTGACTGGACTGAGAGGCTCTTAGATTAGTGAAGCACACTTTTGTTTTTTTATGAAGGTCTTCCAGAGACTATGGCATTATCTGTGGAGGTAAAAAAGTAGGCGGTGGGCTTGTTTGTAGGAGCAGGTCGCTGGGGACATGTTCTTGGGAACTGTGCTGCCTGTCTGCTTCCTGCCCCCTCCTCTGCTTAGACGGGAAAGCTCCGTTAGCAGTGCACCTCAACTACTGCGATGCTTTGCTGAAGCACACAGGGCCAAAGAAGCCTGGACAAACCCTACAAAGAGGTGGGCTAAAGTAAATCTTTCATCCCTTAGGCTTCTATCGGGCCTTCTGTCAGTGGTGAGACTACTGCATTAAGGCCTGAAAGGTATTTCTGCCTTCTGACCTAGAAATATGCTTCCACACAAGTAAAGGTAAGAGGCGAGCAAGAGGCTGTGTTCAAAGACGTTTGCTCAGGGGTATCCTGGACATACAATAAAAATAACTAATAGCACTTCTGAAGGATAAAGCACCATGCTGTTACGAAGCAGTCATGTTGTAGAAGTAGAGTTAGCATCAAAAAGCCTGTTCACATCATCGCAAAGGGCAAGAGAGCAGACTATAAATCATGTGCGCAACAGAAGCAGTGCAATCCCCTTTGTCGTGGATAGCCCTGGGGCTGTTGGTAATTCTGCGAATTCTGCCCTCCTGGGAGGGGCTTCAGACAAGGAGTGAGTTACATACTCATGTGACTTCTTGTGAACCAATCCCCTAATGAATAAAAGAGCCAACCACTGGGCTCAAAGGAGAAACTTCCAGGTCGGAGAGAGGAAGAGAGAGGCAGGAGAGAGAGAGGGTCTTTTTGGAACGGGGACAGCGTGTAGTAGGTAAGATGTAGCTAGTAGAGTCTCCTGGTAGCATGGCAGATCCACTAGGATTCGACACCAGAGGAATCAGACTTTGGTAAGGTTTACAAGATTAGGTTTCAGTTGATGCACCCAAAGATTGAGTTATCACTGTTTCTGAATTAAGTTTGTCTTGCGTTCTCCTTCACACGGCGGCTCGTCTGGGTTCAAGAGAGAAAGGTCCAGCGGCAAAGTGTGGGTTTGCCTGATGTGCACCATAGAGGCCATGGGGTACTGAAGCATGGGGCTGGCGTGGTAGTGACCCTGCCTGTGGGGACCTAGGGAGCTGGGTGGAGAGAGCCAGGGCACAGCGCGGGGACATGTGCCACGTACATTCCATCGTTTTTAATACTTCTGGCAACACACATTTGCCTAAACATGAGTGACTGGCAATCTCTGGGGGTGGGGTTATGATTTATATGTGAGATACTCTGTACTTTCTAAAATTGACACATAATATGTTTAATTGAAAAGAAATCAGTCATTCTAGAACCATCCATGTTCTTTATTGTAGATGCAAGGCTAACAAGAACCTGGCTGTAGTAAGAAGCTGATGTTTGTGAGTGTGTGTGTGTGTGTGTGTGTGTGCGTGCACGCGTGCGCGCGGTGAGGGGAGACAGGGCAGGGTGGGGTAGTTAGGGAAGAGAGGAGGGTGTGGTCTACAGACCTAACTGCAAAGACCTGAAGAGAACCAAGCTAAGCAAAACCAGAATGGGGTAGAGCCCAGGGGAGGGGCAGGGTGGTGGCAATGGACTGATTACAGGCAGATGGAGCCACAGCCCATGTTCCCAGGTCATGGGGGAAATTTGATTTTAAAAGTAATGGAAATCCCAGGAAGTGTCTTTGTTTGTGTTTGTTTTGAAGAGGGGAGTGATAAGACTGACTTAACTTTTTAAAATTGTTTTTAATTTTTTAAACATTTTATTGAGTCTTTGTGAATTTCCCATCATGCACTCCAATCCCACTCATCTTTCCGTCCCTTCCTATCTGCCCTCTGCCCTTGTGACCTCCCAACAAAAGAAAATGGAAAAACAAAAGAAAAGAAACAACTCTTGCCATAGAAGCTGTGGTGTGTCACAGCGTGTCACACCATTCTGTCCACACACCTTTACTTGCAAACGTTCATTGCCGTGTGTCATTTATCTGGTTCGAGGCCGCTGGCTTCTGCTACGCTGTCAACAGTAGAACGTCACTTGGACTCTTCTTAGATCTCCTGTTGTCTCCCCCTGTCACATGGACCCTGCAGCTTTGGATCTGCAGGACCAGCCCCTTCATGTGCTGCAGCAGTTCACAGATGGGCTAGATGTTGGGGTGAGCTAGCTCAAAGCCCTGGATCTGGGTCTGGGTGGTAGCTGCCTTGGATAGGTCCACAGCTTTCCTGTACTGACTTAACTTTAGAACATATAGGTCACGCTGGCTGAGAGGCACATGTGCCACCATGTGCCCTGCGTGAGCAGAATGATGCTGAGTAAGTGCGTGGTGGAGAGCTGGGAGGGAAGGGAAGTGGAACCGTGTGTGCACTGTGAAGAGGGGTGGAACCTGAGGCCACAGTGATGTCCCAGCCCATGTCTGGGTCCACAGCCATGCAGCAGTATCGGTCTGTGTTAATATCCATGGCTCATGGTATCACCAAAGGCCACTCGGACACCCCTGGCCTGGGGTGCCTTAATGTCTGAGGGCTGTGCAGAACGGTCCGTGACAACCACCGGCAATGTAGGAGCGCTGGCTCTGATGGTGTGAACAAAGGAGACTAGCCCCACCCCTCACCAGTTGTAGCCCTCAGGAGAGCTGGCCCCAGCCCTGGCCAGGACAGTGCTGGAAAGCTGGCCCTGATAACATGAGCTGGGGAGGGCTGGTCTATTTTTTGCTGGCTGCTGCAGACAGGAGAGCTGGCCCCAGCCCTTGCCTGGGCAAAGCAGGAGAGCTGGCTCTGGTGGCTCAGGTGCAGGACAGCTGCCACCCAAGCCAGATCGAGGGCTTTGGGCTGGCCCACCCCCAACATTTACCCCACCTATGAACTGCCAGAGCACATGAAGAGGCAGGTCCTGCCAAACAAAGCTGCAGGGTCTCCGTAGGACAACGCAGCAGGACAACAACAGGAGATCGGAGAGGAGTCCCGGTGAGGACCCAGGATTGATAGTGTAGCAGAAGCCAGAAGCCTGAACCAGATCAATGACGGACTCATTGCAACGAACATTTCCAAGTAAAGCTGTTTGGGCAAAGGGTAGACTGTATGACACACCATCTACATTGTCCACACCAAGATCTATCTGTCTGTCTGTCTGTCTACCTATCTACCTACCTTTCTTTTGTTTCTATTTATTTTATTTTATTTTGGTTTTTGGTTTTTCAAGACAGGGTTTCTCTGTGTATCCCTGGCTGTCCTGGAACTCACTCTGTAGCCCAGGCTGGCCTTGAACTCAGAAATCCGCCTGCCTCTGCCTCCCAAGTGCTGGGATTAAAGGCGTGCGCGCCACCACTGCCCGGCCCTATTTCTTATTTTTTAACTTTTACTTTTTGTTCTCTTTGGGGGGAGAAGGTTGTAAGGGCAGGCACGGAGGGATGAGAAGGTGAGTGGGATTAAGGTACACGATGTGACATTCACAGAGAATCGACAAAAACCAAATAAATAAAGCGCCCTGCCTATGAGCAGCTAGGTCGAGAGAGTGAACTTAGAGATGAGTCAGAGCCACGGCAGCTGCTGAGAGGTGCTGCTGCCTTGGAGAGGGCTTAAGGTACAGCTCAGTAGCGAAATACTTACTTGGCATGTAAAAGCCTTGGGTTTGATCCCACTGTGAAGGGGGGGGAGGGAGAAGGGAGGGGGTGGGAATAACAGAAGGATCCCATCTGTATTTAGGACATACGGTCAACGGGGTTTGCTAACACAGGGGACTGGGGGTAAGATGGCTGGTAAGGAACCTGAAGGTGCCAAGGATGGTTCTTAGGTATGAGATGGAAAAAGCAAGCGGAGAAACAGGTTAAAGATAACTGAGAGTTTCTGGCTCAGAAATGGGAAGTTTAAAGGGAGTGTGCGTGGCTGGGGTGTGGGTGCGTGCGTGCGTGCGTGCGTCTGTGTGTCCATGTGTTTGTGTTGTTTGGGAGTCAAATCCAGGGCCTTACACATGCTGGGCAAGGGCTGTACCAATAAACCAATTCTCTAGCCTTTGTTTTTGTGAGTCAGGGTCTCACTGTGTAGCTTAACCTGGCTTTAAGCTTTCTGTGTAGCCCAAGCTGGCCTTGAACTCAGGATCATTCTGCCTTAGCATCCCAAGTGCTGTGATTACAGCACACCCCACCAAGCATAGCTTTTCTGAGACTCGGATATATGAGAGAAATATGATAAGAAGAGAATAATCTGGACCAAGCTCCTTTATTCTCTAGGGTCATACCTATGAATATTTTACGTTGCATTGTAAAAGGTATTTTGCAAATATAACTAAATTACTTATAACAACTTCAAGATAACAGGGAAATTACTCTGAAGTATCTGTAGTTATGTGGATCCTTTAAAGGCAGAAGAGGAAGGCAGAGGGGATCATATAGAAATTTGAAAGGCAAAATGGATTCAGTGTGCCAATGAGGGCTATAAAACAGTACAAGTCACAAGTCACCTCTGGAATCGGAGCCAGCTGCCCATGAGAACACGGGGCCTCAGTCCCACAACCGCATGGAATTCTGCCACCAGCCAGAGAGAGCCAGGAAGCCTGTGCATAACTGATTTGCTGACTTTATTTTAATTTTGGCGTTCCCAGTAGAGAAGACAAGTTGAGGATTGCCGTGGCTAGTAACTATGGAGAAGGAATGCAGAATTCTACAGGAGGGTGAGGCAGGCATGCAGATGTGCCTGATTATCAAATATATGAAGATGTTCCAGGGTAAAAGTTAAGGAGGAGGTGAGAGGGTGAAGGTTTAGAAATAGGACAGCCATCTAGAGTCTGGGCGAGATAGTGCAGGGGTTATGGGAAAGAGCAAGTGTTGGCCCAGACCAAAGTTGAATGGGTAAGAGAAGGGACCAAGGAATAGGGCAGGCAACCCCGACAGGTTCAAGAGGGTCTGCTCAGGCTGGCAGAGAGCTGGGGCTGTAGCAGGAGGGAGACGTGGGGTTAGAGAGAGACGGGAGGTTGGATGGAAGGGACGTAGAAGACAGAGAGGAACTGTGCGCAACAACGAAGGTATATTATAGGAACACAAGAGCAGAGTGCGACTCGGAACAGAGCAGAGGGCAGGGTCACAACGTAAGGCAGGCTCTGCAGGGATCCATGCTTTCAGCATTTGGCAGGGAAGGGAAGCTCCCTTCCATGACTTTGATTTTCTCAGTGAAGTGTGTGAGCCAACGTCTGAAGCTGGGGTTCAGGTCCCAGAAGAGAGGACAAGGCATGGAGCAGCCACTCGAGGGAGCTGCAGAGTGGCTGTGCTAGGGAATAGTGCCATTAGACTGCCGCGCGGTCTGCAGTGTGCTCCGCCCAACCGGAACTGAAAGACAACTTAGAGCTTCCCCCTTGAGTCTAACTGCCGTGGTGGCCCAAGGGGTGGAGAGACTTGGCTTTACCAGAGTTATCAATGGCTTTCCAGATGCTTCAAGGACATTCTTGCGATTGATTTTTTTTTTTCCCCACAGCCAAATAGGGTTCACCCCTTAAACTCTGTTGTCATGAGGATGACCTCAGGAGGTCACCTCACTTTGTGATAAACTGAAGTGTTCTCTGTATATTCCCCTGCACGTTCCCTTGCAGAGGTAAGCCAAAAAGGGAAAAGGATGTGTACAGGAGGAGAACCTCCAGGCCCTGGGGAAATCAGCTCAGTACTGTCTTCCGTAATCACCTCTCTCCCTGTGGGTGAGCATGCGTTTTATTATTTTGAAATTTGTTTGAAGAGGATATGGTCCACTTCTATGCATTCACTACATCTAAATTATACATGTGCATTGTGTGTGGGTATGCGTGTGTGCATGTGCGCGTGTGTGCATGTGCGCGTGTGGTTATTAACTACAGCAGGTGGTCTGGTTTTTTCCCTTATAACAGGATTTAAAATCAAGATGCTGAAGCAAGAAAATGCAGGCTTGGCAAAATTTAAACATTAATAAAAGGGTGAGGGACCAGTTCCACAGAGAATTAAAGGTTCCTTCTAGCATCTAAGGGGGGCGCCTAAGTAACTGTGCTTTTCCAATTTGGACTCTTTCCCATGCCTGGAAAACACATCAGATTAGAACTCAACAGATGCTCTCTAGAGACAAAGCCCTGAGCACACTGACATGTGAAGCCTCAAGAACCATTGCATGTACATGCATGCGTGTGCATATGTGTATTTTTATAGACCACACTATGTTTCCCAGGTTGCAAACTCATAGCTTCAAGCTGTCTTTCTACCTCAGCTTCCCGACTGGGACCACCGGCCTGAACAACGGTGTCTAGCTTTAAGAACTATTTTTAAAATGAGTCCCAACAAGAGGTCCAAAGAGTGAGTTCATACCGCAACCATCTGTCTACACAAAAGGGGCAAAATTCCCAATCACTTAATTTCAGGATTTTAGTGTCTTAATCCTAATTATCTTCCCTGCTCAGCCCAGAGGCATCATAGAGGACTGATTGAAAGAAAATCATTCTGTATTCAGCATTACGTAATACTCAGTTATGACAATATAAGGTGCAAGCCCCGGTGCACCACGCTTCTTAAAATAAAGGCGTGTTGCAGCCTTGTTACTCATGGGGCCTTTTATAACACCTGTCCTTCCGTTCGCAGAGCTTGGCTGTACCTTTCTTTCTGTACGCACTGATCTCCAGCGCCAGCGTTACCTTCCAACCTGTGCCTTTCTTTCTAAATCGTCTACACAACTACGTTCATTTCTGTCTTCTACTCCTGCTAAGCAGCCTTGGTCCTTAAGTGTCAATCATGACCCCCGTTGCAAGGGCACTGGTGACAGGAGAAGGGCAGGAGGGTGGATGGACACTGCTTCTCTAAGAGCAGTCCTTAACCTTTATCATGGAGGCACACAGCCCGGAGTCTGTCCCTGTTGCTTACACTGCAGCCTTCTGTCTTCTCTACAACTTTTATGCATTGTGTCTCCATGGGGATCTGGAAGCCTAAACCCCACAATGCAGGGAACGGAATCGTACTCAGAAATAAGATCTTTGTAGATATAATCACATTAAGATGCGGTCATGCTGGGGTGCAGCAGGCTCTTGATTCAGCAAGGCTGGTTGGTGTCCTCATAAGAAAAGGAAAGGAAAACACGGAAGAGAATGTCACAAAGACTGACCTCAGCACAAGAAGTAAAGCATGTGGGAAGGCTGGAGGCAGAGGCTATAGGAGCAACACTGTGCCAGTCAACAGACACCAAGGCCTGCCAGCCACCAGCAGACAGAAGCAAGGGTGGATTCTTGTCTATGGCTTTCAGTGGGAACTGCCTGGCTGACAGGCATCCACAACCTGGACACAGTGTCTTCTGGTCATGCTAGCAGGCCAAACCAAAGGTTTGCTTCTGATCAGTGGGCTCTGGCATGCAGTAGGATGTCATTCTCAGAATTATGTGACCTATGGGAGACTGTCCTGCCAGCAGCCTCACTAACAGGCTCTCTTTCCATAGCCATTTGTGAAGCAGCAAGTGTCCTGTGTCCTATGGGGCAGAATTGGATTCTGTCAACAAACACATGGCCTTCGAGATGGCTCCTTCCCTAGCTAGGACTTCAAATGAGATGGCCTGATTAATATCTTAACTGCAGCCTTCACATTCTAAGCAGGAGACCCCAACCCCAACTATGCCTGGCCCACTGACCCACAAAAACTGTGGAAATGATATGTGGTATGCTCCTTTACATTGCCATGTTTCTTGGTCGCATACAAACAGAGCCATAGCTGACTCACTTCCATTTGCTCTGGGCCTCGTAAACGTTGCAAATAAATGTTGGTGCCTAGGGGTGTTTCTCAGGCTCCTATCGCTGGGGACTCTTGCAACTCCCTCGGAATGAGCACATGTATCTTTTTACTTGAGAGAAGGCTTCCAGTTCTACCCCCTGATCCTTAGCTGTTAGGGCCTCTTGGTCCTCTAGGGCAACTCACTAGCTAGGGCCCAGGCCAACCCAATGCTGGCAGCCTGTTTCTAGAAGGCTCTATCTGGTTACCATTAAACACTCCGGTTCAGTAAGGTTTATTCTTAAGTATGCAGGCAGTTCTCAGCATACAGAACTCTCCTTGGCCATCCCTCTGCTGTAGATCTAATGTATAACCATCCACAGTGAACACATGGGATCCCTCCATAGGCAGCGCCTAGAGCCCGCTGAAGCCTCTCCTCTCTTCACTTGAGGTGAAGAATTGGGAGTGAGGCTCGGGGAAGCAACAGCAGGTCATCCCAGAGAACAACTTTACCTCCTCCCGCAATCCCTGAAGGTTTTGTCCTTCCTCCGTGCAAGAGAGGAAACCTCACAGGATCAACCGCTGGGCTCTTCCTGGAGGAACTCTGTGTACGGAAGTGAGTCTCATAGTCGCTTCAGTCTGTGATGTGCATTACATATACTGACAATGGCTTCTGAACGGAGAAACGGTCCTCGGACGATTTAGTACTTGCAGGTCATAAAAGTATGATTAGGTGAGTAATGTAATGCTAACATCATTATTCACTTTTAGCTGACATTTTTAAATTGAGTGACATACTCATAAATAACTACCAAGATGTTAACCCGTTTGAAAAAAAAAAAAAAAGGATTCAACACTTTCGAATTTCTACATTCAGAAATGGTGAAGGAGAAAGACACAAGAAAGAAGAATCTAGAAACCCAACCACATCCGTCACATAAAAACTGCAACTCTGAGAGGCGGAGTGCAACAGTGTCCTACTTTAAAATACAGAATTTGGTCATACTAATGTTGGCAGCCTGCTTGCCTAGCGTGCACAAACTTCTGTGTTTAGTCCCCAGTGCCCTATACATCAGGTGTAGTGGGGTGCTCCTGCAATCCCAGCATTCAGAAAGATCAGAAGTTCAAGGTCATCCTCTGCTACTCAGCAATACTGAGGCCAACCAGGGACATGGGAAACCAGTCTCAAAAATCACCTTACTATTTATTTATTTATTCATGAATTGAACAAATAGTTTTTGAGTACCTTCGAAGTCACAAAGTCCATTCTATTTAAATTTATGAATAATTAAAACCTTGTTTAGGTAAAGAGCTAAAAAGAGAAGAGTCCGTGTACCAGAAGCAAACCAGCTTTAGTGTGAGTGATAGGACTGCCCACCCCAGGACTCACCCGAGAAGGCGTTGCTATAGTACCGGGAGAGAGTCTGCATGATGTCCTTGGAGTGCTGGGTCCAGGGCGCTATCTTCCTGTAGGTCTTTACCCGATGGACCAGCTGAGAGCCTCCGTACTGCAGGGAAAGGGTGTCTCCATGGTCTTCATAGAGCTCCTCAAATAACCTACACGGAAGGAGAACGCACATTACACAACGTTGTCACCAGGTCTGATGACTCAGAGCCACCATCCCAGCTACCAAGGAGGCGGAGCCAGGAGGATCACAAGTTCGAGGCCTGCTTGGACTCAGAGTGAATTCAAAGGCTGCCTGAGTAAGTTGTAAGACTGTCCCAGCATGTAAAATGGAGAGAGGGATTGGGCAGAACTCAGTGATGGAGCATGTGCCCTGGGGACAGTCCCCATTACCAAGAATAATTAACCCAAATGATTGTACAAGCCATTCAGAAGGCCAGACTTGGGGAAAAGTCTATTACGTTATGAATTCTTCTGAATCTTTCATGTGGACTCTTCAACAGCTTGAAATGGGTGTAAATGTATTGTTTTATACAGAAAACTCTAATGAGAAAATGAGGCACCAAAAACGTAACCTATTAAAGCTGGACCGAGCCGTTTCTAACCATCCCAGAAGCACTCCTATCGGTCCGCGTCTGCCGGGGTAACTCATTTCCCATGACACTATTTGGTCTCTCTGAGTTGTTGTTAAACGCACGGTCCTGTTACAGACAGTGCCTTGCTCTAGCTGGGCCACTGTAACAGCATAGCATAGATAAGGTGACCTATAACCCAGAAACCTTATTTCTCGTGGTTAAGATAAACGCATCAACAGAGTCACCGTCTAGCAAAAGCCCATTTCTTTCATAGGCAGAGCCGCCTTGCTTTGTTCCCATGTGAGGAAGAGACTCACAAACACTCTGTGGTCGTTTCTAATATGCCACTAATCCCAGTGATAGGGATTCTGCCCTTAGATCTAAGCAAGTCCCAAAGATCCCATCCCCTGATACCACCCCTTTGAGGGTGAGGATTTCAACACGGACCTAAGGGTGACAGGGACATTCTGACCCCAGCAGACATACACTTTCAATTTTCACAGAGCTGACAGACAATGGAGGAACACTAGTCCTGAGGGAAGAATCTGTCTTACACACTTTGTACCGTAAGTTCAGCGTGTGTGCAGAAGCTGTACCATCTCTCAGTGCCATTTGGGTTTTAATTTAACCTATTAGTTTGTCTATGTACTTTGAATTTATCTTAAAAAAAACCAAACCAGTGTTCAATGATAATACAAGCAAACGACACTATAGCCAATGACAGTGATATAAGAACACACAGTAGAAACATAGAGGTAACTTGAATTCTGTCATTTAGCCATAAACTTTTGAGAAGCTAAAAGTAGAAATGAGTTATAAAAATCCTGAGTCAAGCCGGGCAATGGTGGCACACGCCTTTAATCCCAGCACCTGGGAGGTAGAGGCAGGTGGATTTCTGAGTTCGATGCCAGCCTGGGCTACAGAGTGAGTTCCAGGACAGCCAGGGCTGCACAGAGAAACCCTGTCTCGAAAAACAAACAAAAACCAACAAAACGAAACAAAAAAATCCCGAGTCAAGTCTGCTTTTTGTCACTGCTACCTTTCAGACGGGCATCAGATAAGGATTACCTCACTGCATCCGTATCAAACTGCAGGTTGGGCTTGTCAATCAGTCCTAAGGAATAGAGCTGGTAAGCCAGGGCACACTTGCCCACCATGAACTGCGCGGTGTTGGTGCGGTCCAAACAGTCCACGCAGTTGGTTCGAAGGATGCCGGTCTACAAAGAGCACGGGGAAGTTTTCAGGTCACTGTTCAGCCACCTGGACTACTTCCAAACACAGGGAAATTCTTCTCTTAAAGTAACAGAGGCAAAGCTGTGGGTGCTAATCCCGAACAGGAATTAATTTTTGGTAAAGTTCAGCATTTAAAATAATAAAGAACAATTTGCTAATCATACAAGGTTGTATGTACAGTTCACTTACTGTTGCTCTGACAGCATCATTAAACCCAATCTATAGTTGAATTTACTTTGAAGGCTCAACAACATAAAGCAAACAGCTAATATTTTCTATATTTACTAATTAGTCAAACATGGATTTTTATCTGATAGTGCTCCTTCATTATACAAACCAACTATTTAGAGGTTAAAGCTGTGTGTATGTGTGTGTGTGTGTGCGCGTGCGCGTGCGCATGTGTGTGTACGTATGTTTGTATGTGTGCACGTATGTATGTGTATGTGTGTGTGTGTGCGCGCGCGCATGCACATGTGTGTGTGCGTATGTTTGTATGTGTGCATGTATGTATGTGTATGAGTGTGTGTATGTGCCTGTATGTGCTAGTGCCCACAAAGGTCTAAGATGGCATCAGTTTCCCTGAAGCAGAGTCACCCCGCAGAAGGGTGGGATGAGCTGGGTGCTGGGAACCAAACTTGGGTCCTTTGAAAGAGCAGAAAGCTGTCGCTGTCACAAACCATGTCATGCTTAGAGCATAGCTGGCAAGTGTAATGCACACTAGCTTGTTTTACAAAACCAATCTAACCTATTTTTTCTACATTCTTGTTTTTAATTCCCAATAATAAAAATTTATATGTAGAAAAAAATGTATAGGCTGTATAGTATCAGCTATACATGTTTATACGAGGTTTAAATACTATCAGGAAGGCTTTTAAAAACCATTTCCAAGTTATTAAAAATTTTGCATCAAATACCTCTTCATATTTGCTAATAGAAAACATTACAAAAAAATGGCCTGGGTATGGCAGCAGACACCCGCAATCCCAGCACCTGGGAAGCAAAACAGTCAGACTCTCTGTGAGTTCAAGGAAAACCTGATCTACAGAGTGAGTGTCTGGCTAGCCTGGGCTGCATGTGAGACTCTGTCTCAAAACAAAACAAAGCAAAACAAAAACCAAGTCCTAAAACCCCAAAACATTTCACACCATGGACACAGACTGTACTCATTATGAATAAAATATTACCCATACCTGGAGCCGACCAGTGGGGATCACATGACCTCCTAGTTCATTCCACCTGTGAGTAAAAACAGATGCTTTACATTCCATTGTTGTCCAGCGCTGTGTATATGTGTGCCCATGCACGCACTCTCAAGCTGCAAGCGTGTGGAATGTGACTCTCTCTGCGTTCTAATGCTGGAATCACGAGCACACGCAGCCACGCCCAGGTTCTCACATGGGAGCTGGCCATTCACACGCGGTCCTCATGCTCACGAGGCGAGCGCTGTCACTCACTAACCCCTAGAATATTTGTACATAAGAACAAATACCTTGACTTACGTGTTCTTTGTATATGTGGTAATGGTGTGTGGGGTGGGGCGCCTGTGTACCTCACAGTACCCAATACAAAGGTCAAAGGGTGACATCCAGGAGTCATTTCCTTCCTAATACATGGGGACCAGGGATTGAGGCTAGGTGGAAGGAGCTTTAACTGCTGAGCCATTGTGTCCCAGGGATTTGCCTGTCTCTGCCTCCTCGGTGCTGGGATGGCAAGCACATGCCACACCCTGGCTTTGTGGTGTGGGTTCTGGGCTTGTACAGCAAATGCTTCATCTCCCAGCATCTCACGTTGAGATTTTTAAGAATCATACGTACTTTTCATCTGGCCGTAAAATGCTGCAGTAGGAATCAGGGCGGTTTACAAAGAACCCTGTCTTCTTTACCACGCTTTCTGCAATCACATTCAGCCGATCGAGAACGTTACACAGCTTACTGAGAGAGGAAAGCAGGAGAGTGAGAACTTAGGTGTTGATACATATTTACTCTCCCATCTAAAGCAAACAACGTCAACCGTAACAATGCTCGGGACTTAAATGTTATAGTCTTGCGGTTGACGTAACAACACGGATATAATCAAGGTAGAGACATAGTATGCACTCAATAACTAACAAGCCAATAACATATCAAATACCAGCACATTCCTCACTCTTGGCACCGAACCTTCCTGTGAGCCTTTCCCTCCTCAGTAGCTGTCAGTCAAACCCTGCATAACCAGGCAATGACTATGCACAGTGCAGTAGCAAAGAAAACTGGGAGCATAAGTTAATATGACTGTTTCAACTACTTAACTAACATGCTCCAGGAAGTGGGTGCACGTGTGTGTGTGTGTGTGCCTGGTGCACTAACTCTATAAAAAGATTGGGGGGTGGGGGGGAAACAGCATGAAAAAGCAATAGGGTGACAGGAAATAAACGGGAGCTTCTGTGATGCATGGTACACTCAGAAGACAGCGCAAGGCTCCGTGGGAAAAGGTTCCTTAGAAGAGATTAGTTTTGAACCCAATCTGGGAGGTTGAGAGAGGAAACATGGGACCGGGCGGTGGCTGAGGTGGGTGACAAGCAACTGGACCACCCTGGGGTGGGACTAGCTCTGGGCATAACGATCAGGCTTTCTCCATCAGATCAGCCCTGAGCAAGTTAAAGGTATGGCATTCCAGAATCAACCAGCTGATGGGGCCTGATGCGCACAGGGAGGAGCTAGGGCTTCCTAGCAACAGAGTTACTGCTTGCTCATCTAGGAGAGAGATGACCCAAGAGTAGAGAATGAAATAGAAAATGGCGGCACTGGTGCCCATCAGGAACAGAAGGGAGGAGGTGACAGACTGCACCAGGGGAAAGCCTGTCACCTGATGGAGGCACATCATCCTCACCTAAGTCTCACAAAGGAAACTGAAGGAGCTGCGTCCCCCTGGAGGCTCAGCCAGGCTCTGCCTCTCACTCACCTCTTGGTGTACTTGGCCATGTCCCAGGGGATGTAGACAATGGTGTGCTCCGGGGGCAGGAACTGGTTAAGGTAAGTGACCGCAGCTACCAGCTCTTCACTCAGAATCCTCTCGTGCTTTCTCTTCTCCCTCTCCTGTATCAAAAACATTTGAAATACTTTTTACATTTCAAGTCTTAAATGTGGGGCTGAAGAGCTGGCTTGGTGGTTAAGAGCACATGTTGCTTTTGCAGAGGACCCAGGTTCAATTCCCAGCACCCACAGGATGGTTCATAACCATGCATAACTCCAGTTCCAGGGGGATTTTGATGCCTTCTTCTGACTTCTTCAGGCACTAAATAGACACAGTGCACAGATATACATGCAGGTAAAACACACATAAAATCAATACATTTATTCTTAAAAATAGTAAATGTTACTAAAATGAAAACAATATAAATGCAAATTAAGTCATCTTCACTGGGTGAGGGCCAGCGGCTCTGAAGAGCCACTGAGGTCGGGTTTCTCTCTCGTGATCTGCCAGCATCCCCAGTATGCTCCATACAAGCCCGCCCCACACATCCACAGCCTCTCTGGTAGCAATGCTCATTTATCCAGGACCAGAAGAGAACCCACCACTGGAACCGGACAGTTGCAGGGCACAGAGAGAAATCAGCAGGTCTGGACAGGCAATCCCTACACAGAAGAGTGCAGAGTGCTTTTTTAAATCCAACCCACAAAGCAACCATGAGGTAGCGGGACATATACTTACTTCACCCGCTTGACACTGTGGCAGGATGGCCTGAGGCTAGGAGGCATGCATGGACCCGAACCCTGCCCCTCCTCCCTGCCTGCTGCACCTCCAAGGTTACCACACTGCCTCTCACTAATGGAGGCTATGCTACTGTGCAGCTCTGAGCTGCTGCCCAGTCCCCTTCAGCAAGGTTATCACATTTCCTTGGGTTATCGACAGTATCTCCCTCACAGCCGTAATGTGGGGTTGAAATGCGACAAAGCATTGTAAGTTCTTAGCAGAGTCTTCAGTAAAAATTAGCTATTGCTGTTAACCTTCATCGGGCCTTAAAGAAAAACTGCAGCAGAGACTTAAGAGACTCATAGCGCTACTGCTGGTATCAACGTACTCCTGTGCTGTTTTCAATCATGATGATTGTTTTCCAATGGTCACCAATTGGATTAATAACCATTGTGGAAACAAACAAGGTTTTTTGGTTTTTGGTTTTTGGTTTTTGGTTTGTTTTTTTTGTTTGTTTGTTTTTGTTTTGTTTTTGTTTTTTTTTTTTTTTGCACAGCTGAATAAAACAAATAGAGAAATCATGTAAGAATTCAGAACAGAGAATTAAGAATAATCCTGTGCATCCACAGGCCCCAAAGAGGGAGGGGTTCGCAACAGGGCAAACGGGCAAAGGAAAGCAGAAGTGTTTCCTCTTGGTGACTTCACACAGCAGCAGTGTGAGAAGCGGACAGCCCTTGCTGTTATCCAATGGCCACAGACATTCTTTAATGGTTTAATCACAGCTTACCAAGACCTTCCTCCAAGTGAAAAGAAGGAGCATCTGCTTTAGCCTATTAACAAAATAGCTGATGATAGGGTTGGTGGTGTAGCTCAGTGGTTGGGCTCTTGCCAGGCATGTGAGAGGTCCTAGGTTCGAGCCTCATTATCAGCCAGTCAAATGAAACCGTATTCTGGTGAGTCTCAGAATTCTGATTCTCTCGCAAGAGGAGCACACACATCGCAAGCATGTGATATTATGGTGAACCTCTTACACCCTTCTTTTAAACCCTGCTCTTAGATCCACATTAAAAATCTTCATTAAAACATTTTCTTAATAAACTCTAACGTTGCTACACTTTTTAAAAAGCCACCGATGAAAGGACTTTCTTTCCTGGTCTATGAAACAGCAACCTAATCTCTAACGACTCTCCAGTTTGATACCTGGTTATTGTCAGGCCAATACGCAAGTACAATTTTAAATCTCCTTGTTGGCCTGGAGTACTCACAAGTAAAAACAAAAAAACAAAAAAACATGTGGAAAACAGAAATCTGGGGAAAGAACTGGGGTGATCCTCCAACTGGGCCACAGCCAGGAAAGAACCGGGACAATCCTCTCACTCGGCCTTCCGAGAACCCGGACGATCTTCTGCTCAGCCTGCCTTTTACTCTTCAGAGGTCACGTGGCTGAGCAGTCTCCTCCTATGAGCTCTATGACAGGCAATGCCTCTTACCACTGGGTTGTGAGGACAACCATGGCCCTGCTGTTTTCCAACAACTTAGATACTGCTTCTGTCCACTTCAGATCAACTGGAATCTCCGATCCCTTCTTTACTTGGGTTTACACAAGTGTCCAGCGAGTGACCTTTTGACGCCAGGAGACCGAAGTCCACCCTCGGAGCACACGGACACTACTAAAGCCTCCGGACTCACATCCTGCGAAGAGCCGTGCACTCCAACTGCACAAGTGTAGATCATCAATGCATCCACTTTTGGTTACTTCCAATAACCCTTCCTCATGCCTTAGACCCCCCCTCCCCCTTAACCACAAATATCCTACATCCTACGCTGAGCAATGGGGCTCTGAGGCTACCTCTCCTGTCTCCACATGCTTGACCACCTTGTAAATAAATTTTTGTGTAAAACTCACTTCAACCTGCACTGGCAGACTGCAGGGAGGCAAACCAGGCTGAGTTCAGTTACAGGCATTAAGTGGCATTTTTAAAGTGCATAATTAACACAGAATTCCAAGCACTGTAGACATTCGGGGTTCTGTTTACAAGAACTTTTCGATTACACTCTATAAATCAGGAACAAGATCCCCTCATCTAGAGTTAGGTATTGGTTGCACTCGCTGCTTTAACGGTAATTTGCTTCTATATTAATAATCTGTAATTCCTCCTGGAAAAACACTCATGCTTATCACAGTTTGTACAATACCAGGGACCGAACCCAGGGCCTCACACATGTAGACAAGTGCTCTACTGTTGTGGATGGTGCTGTTTGTATTTTGATGCTGATTCGGCTTTCCCAGGCGGGGCTGTAAACGAGGAGTGAATCACCCACACAGATGACTTCATGTGAACCTTCTCCCCATCTTAACTTGTAAAATAAAGGCTAGAGTCAGTGATTGGGCAGTGGAAGGGAAGGTGGAGCTGAAAAGTTTGGGGGTGGGGGGAGGAGCAGGGAGGGATAGAAAGAGAAGGAAGGAAGATGGAGGTAGAGCAAGAAGATCCAGATTCTGCGTGGCTTTAAATAGGCACGGGTAGCACCCAACATGGGGCCCGAACTCATGACCCTGAGATTAAGAGTCTTATGCTCTACTGAGGGGTGAGAATTTACTGATATAAGTCTGACTTATAAATTTAAAAAAATAAATAAATAAAAGAATTTTTAAAAAAAGATTCCGTGTGGCTTTAAATAGCCACAGGTAGCTATGAATATCATAACAGGACAGACTAATTGGGGTAAGCTGTCTGATCGAGGTGGGCAGCTTGTGTCATTATCAGTTGGCTCTGAGATTATTGTGTGGGCATCTTGTGAGTTAATTATTGATTATTATTGATATATAAATCTGACTGATTAATTATAAGCTTCTGGAGTTTAGATGTACTGGGTTAAGGGGATTTGTGACAACTAGCCGCGGGGGGGGGGGTAGATGGCTGAGAAGAGACAAGCAGCTCTGAGACAGGCAAACCTGAGCTGGGACGACCTCCATCAGGGACTAGCCTAAAGGCAGCGGAACTGCGGGCAGAGAGTAGCTGGGTGTAGCGCAGGATGGTGCCTTGCCATTTTTCAAAATTTCTCACAACACTGTACCACTGAGCCACATCCACCTTTACCCTCTTTTTACTTTGGGTCAGGGTCTCACGAAATTGCTCAGGCTAAACTAATTCACTCCACAGCCTAGGTAGGCCTTAAACTTGTGATCCCCCTGCCTCTGCTTCTTGAGTAGCTGGGATCATAGGCCTAGCAGCAGATCAACAAATGTTTTCATTAAAGTTTTCCAACATAATTTTCAACTATGCACATTGTGGCTACTGTTCAATATTGAATCAAAGTTATAGATTATCCAGTTCCAACTTAGAATACCCTGAGCAGACAGGGACCGAGACACTGAATCAACAACTTCTGCATTCATGAGTAAATAGGTGTGGCGTTAGCATCTAAAGAGGGTTGGGAAGTCAGTCCTTGGCTGCGTGTGATCACAGGAACTGACTGCTGGCTCTCTCCCTCATCCCCCTTGGTTGGTTGGTTTGTTTATTAAGCTAACATCTGCTAGCCAACCTCTCAGATTATTCTCAGATTATTACTTCACATACACTGTGTTGCTGGCCATCGCCATGTATTATGTATATTAATATACATAATATAGTAAAGCCTTTATATTGATGTTCTCAAGGTCTTCTTAGCCACTGGCTGATGTGCTTTTACTTCACTTGGGTACAATGGATATAAATAAAATTTATTAGGTGACCTTGCCCTCTACCGACCTGCAAATCCAATTACACACACACCCTGGATGGGCTAGTCAGTGTACTCTGATGGAAAGGCTGAGAGACAGTTACACCACCTTCCCTGAGCTCCTCACAAGCAAGCCCACCTGATCTTGAACCGTATTTCTGAATGAAGGCTTTTGGTCCTGTCGCTACACATGGGTTTATGGTTCTTACAGACTGTCACGGGGATGGGCTATATCAATGTGAGGGTGTAGCCATTTGCTCTGCGTTCTTCTTAACATGTGGGACTAAGGGATTTAATGCAGATCTAGTTCACACGTGGAAATCGGGAGCTTGGGAGACTAAATCACCCTCTTCCTTCAGAAAGATCTAGTACCAGTTCCTCAAGGCAAGCCCAGAAGAAGCAATGTGAATCTAAGACCAAAGAACAGTAGCTCAGACACAGCATGCTGGCACAGCAGACGCCTCTCCTCCCTCCCCTCCCTCTGCCCCTCCCTGCCTCCATCTCTCCCTACTCTGTCTCTGTCTCTCTCTCTCTCCCTCCCTCCCTCCCTCCCTCTTTTCCTAGGGAAGGCAGAGCAGAGCTGGCCCATGCCTTTGGTCTTCGGAAAGGCCATCAGTGTATCTGATAAGTACACCATACCTTCACTAAGTTCAAGATGATGATGGGGGAGCCAAACCTCTGGAGCATCTGGTCAAAGTGAAGAGCAGCCACATACGCAAAGGGATCTGCCTGGTCCACTGAAAACAGAAAAGGTGAATGGAACTGACAGGCGGTAATAAGACTCAGGGTTCTCAAACCGTTGAAAAGAAATGCAAGTCAACTAATCCAGCGCTTTCATTGCCCAAACTCTAGAGCAGCTCGATGGACACTCAGTCAGCATTAAACCTGAATGAGTCGGCCATTTCTGAAGCAAAATAACACGCAATTTACTAATAGTTAAAGTTAAGAATGAATTCACTGCAGAAAGCTAGTAAAAGTTACTCCTCTGTATAATCTTCCTCAAAGGACCAACATCACACCACAACCCAACCACTTATTAGAATGATGTGACAGCAGTCATCATCTTGAATGACAGCAGACAAAATGAGCTTCCGGCAGACTGTCCCACGCACGTGTAATAGGTGGTTTCGGCATCATAGTTGAGATGTCTTGGGACCAGAATAAGGGAACGGATCCCCTAACTTGTACATAAGAAGAGTAGCTGCCTGCGGTAAAAGACATCACGGAAGCGTCACAAAGGATCTGCTCGGTCTCCACCTCATTTGCAACATCACCCTGGAAAGAAAGGCGCAATGAAACATAGTTTGTGCCCTTAGAACTTTTACATGAAAAAAAAAATCAAGTACACAATGAAATTATAACTGATATATCTTTTAAAAAAAAAAAAAGATTTATTTTTTTATGCCTATGCATACACTGTAGCTGTCTTCAGACACACCAGAAGAGTGTCTGAAGAAGACGTACGTCAGATCCCACTACAGATGGTTGTGAGCCACCATGTGGTTGCTGGGAATTGAACTCAGGACCTCTGGAAGAGCAGACAGTGCTCTTAACCACTGAGCCATCTCCCCAGCCCTGATACATCTTAAAAGAGGTATTTGGAGTACACACTGGAAAAGCAGAACCATTAAAGCATGACACAGAAAAGTAGAAAAACGTGTGAAAATGCAATAGACATGGATAATCAATAAACTACAGAGGAGCTAAACAAAACAAAAAAGTACAAATAAAAACTATGCTCAGTAAAAATTATAATAAAACTTTTGTACTATTAGCAAATAAGATAATAATAGTCTTGTCTAAAGAAAAAAAGGAACAAAAAAGAAGAGCAGAAATCAGACCAGAAAAAAAATCAGGTTAACACAAATAGCAAACAGCGCTTGACCGGCGAAATGGTAGGATGCCAGAGAAAAGGAGGATAATCATGTGAAATTAGGCAGGAGATAAGAAACGAGAGAATGTAAAACTTTGAATTCCGAAGACCAAAGTGAAGATTCGAGTAACGCGGGGGGTCGGAAGGACTCGAGCGGAGACAGGAGACTCTGGAGGTCACGTGACTGACAGACGTCTGTAGGGATACTTCCGGAAGCACCGAGAACCTGGCTGGTGATCCTTTCATTGTTCAAAAGCAAATAATACTACCAGATAAAACGACTTGAAGTGCTGATGTAAATAGAAGAGCACTGCTGCGTGATGTGAGGCTCGAAGCCCGATGCCTCAATCAACCTCTGCTCCGCCACACTCAAGACTTGGGAGTCTGTTGCAGAGAAGAGCGCAGAGGAGGGAGACGACCTGGAGGTAACCAGGAGAAAGGGGCAGGGAGCCATGCCCCGTGCCAGGCTGTATATCACCTTCCTGTCAAGAACACTTTCTCTCCTCACTATTCAGTGGATGCCTGGATGTTTTGTCTCTATATTTTCCAAGTATTTCAGATATGGCTCACCCTCCAAAACAGTGGACATGTCAAAACCCCACTGCACAACTCCTTAGGAGTTCCATGCTCTGGAGAATTATTTATTCTCTTGATAAGATCCCTGACTAAAGACACTCCACTTTTTAAATCCACTAATTAGAGCTGGTGAGATGGCTCAGTGGGTTAAAAAGGCACCTGCTGCCAAGCCTGGCAATTTGAGTTCCATCCTTAGGAGAGGAATGACTGCTATGAGTTGTCCTTTGACCACCACATGCATGCGCATGCACACAAATAAAATACAATCAGATGTTAAGAAGTTGGTTAATTAGAAGTCCGCAGCTTTCTCATCATCAGTGAAGCTAACACAAAAGGTGTAACAACATTACAGCAACTCAGTCATCTTACCTCACAGTTTGCACCTCTCTTGAGAAAGCGCGTCCCAGCAAACCTACTGGATCTTCTGGCTATTAGGGTCACATACACTGGTCGTCCATAGATCAAAAGCTCTTAAGAACCGAGTTAACGGGTTTCAACATTTGTGATTGGACAGAAAGCTACAGGAATCATTATCGTGTATGCGTTTAATACATCCTGTCCAACAGCCTTAAGACACTAAAAGCTTCACAGAGAATGTCACAGCACGGGGCCGACAGCTCCTCAGATCTGTCCAGGTGCAGTGGCAACACCCAACATGTTTAAGTGGTAATTTCTATGACTCTCCAAGAAAGTATTCAGGTTACTGCATTAAGTGTCTCTTGTAACCAAGGAAAACTCTTGGAAGGACAACTAATCCTTCCTCACTGGAGCCATGCCTCTCCACAAGGGCCCGTGCCGTTTAGTGTTAAGTGCAAATTAGGAAAAGAATTGCTAACCCCCAGGGAAGGAGTGGGTATCGGACTGCAAAGGCACTCTGAAGTCTAACCCCGGAAGGTGTCGGTGTGAACTGCTTGGCCGGTATACAGCTAACCTCACCTACTGAAAAATCAATCAAGAAGTTTGTTTAGGTTGAACAAACTGTGGTCTAGAAATCAAAAATGCCTGAAGTCTGAAATTCTTGAGTACCACTATGACCCAACAGTGCAAAACTCTATACCTGACCTTGTCTTGTGGGTCAATCAAAACATAGGTACTCGAAATATACCACATAAACATCTTCAGCCCCAAGGCGTATATGAAACATAAATAAACTTGAGTTCCATCTTTAAGCTATCTAAGGTTTAGGCAAATATTCTATAATCTAAAAAAAAAAAAAAAAAATCCAAACTCTGATACACTTCTAGTTGTAAGCCTGCTGGATAAAATAATCCCTAATCTGTACTGCTGCTAGGTCACTGGGAGGATGAGCGGAGGTAATTGGTATAAAGCTTCTGGGGTCTAGCCTGTGGCAAATGCTTAATAAACAGCAGGTACTCCTACCACCACACAGGCTTCCAGGATGCCTTAAATGCCTGATCGCCAATAGCCCAGACCCATCAGTTAGCCTAACGAGCTTTAAAATGGTAAGCTATGATGCTGTTTGCTATTTTAAAAGCTAACATTTGTTATAATTACTATCTGCCAGGCCCTGAGCTAGCTCTTGGAGACACAAGCCAGGCTAGAACTGCGGACTGGAAAGTCTTCAGATGCCACGGCACATTCTCTTTGGTGGGGAAAACCTCACATTCTTCCCAAGACTATTTTTGGACAGAGGCAAAAGTGATTCAGGACCAGTCTGGTCAGGTGGTTGAAGAGATTATAAAGTAGCGAGCCAGGTGTCTCTCCAACCTCCACTTCAAAGTCCCTGTGTCTGCTGCGCCCTGCTTCTCTTCCCTACACTTGGCACAGAGGAAGCAACATGGCCGCTTCTCAAGGCTGTGCCCCTCAGCTGCCCCTACAAGCGCCCCAGAGGTTATAAGAAAGCATAATGATGGCCGCATGGCTGCCTTAATGCCTCCCCAATCCTTCAGAGGTTTTGCTATATGCTTTTAAAAGCCTAAGATAGAAGAGAAAGAATGAAGTAAACACAGAACTGACAAATGTCCCCTGCTGTCTCAAAAGGTGGCAAGAAAACCTAAGCAGTGCTAGATAGCACGCACCTCCTGCCCCTCCTCCCCTCCTCCTCCCCCTCCTCTTCCCCCCCTCCGCTCACAGCACAATGGCACCCTGTTGAGAGGCTTCAGCATTAGCTGGAATTAGTGCAAAGTCAACCTGCAGGAGAAAAGCCAAGTTGTCATCAAACTGAGTCCCTCAGCCTAACTCAAGGGCTTCCTTTCCAATCCTTTCCAATCCAGATCTGCACTCCATTTTGCCTCAGCTAGGACTGCAGCCTTTTCTATCTGATACACATCCCTCATCTCATTGCTACGTCACGGAGCTGGAAAATGGCTGCCGATGGTTAGGGCCACCCCTGGGCTGGTGGTCCTGGGTTCTATAAGAAAGCAGGCTGAGGAAGCCATAAGGAGCAAGCCAGTAAGCAGCATCCCTCCATGCCTCTGCATCTGTTCCTGCCTCCAGTTTCTTGCTCTGTGTGAGTTCCTGTCTTGACGTCCTTCAGTGATGAACAGTGATGGAAGCTAAGCCAGATAAACCCAGACTGCTCCCAGTGTGGGTTCAGTCATGGTGTTCACTGCAGCAATAGAAACCCTAACCAGGACAGGTACACAGACTGATAATTACAATCCTATGATATATGACCTTTCTACACGCCGGCACGGCATAATGATGGACATCTTCACTGTTTATAAAAAGGATACTCGACTGCCCACAGAACCCATGAATGATATACAGTAGCCAGTCACGATGCACGGTGTTCTTAATTATATCCAGAAGTTCGCCGTTCCATACATACTTCATATAAGGCTCACTAGAGATCCCAAATACGCCTGAAAAACAGAAGGTGGTAGGAAGCACATAAGGACATTGCCTGACATCTCACACTCTGCTAAGCTCTTCCACTTCCACAGGCATCCCATACTTTGGGTTATAATTTGGGTGTCTGAATCATGGACCTGACGATAGCAAGAGAGCACCCAGTTATTCCTCAGCTCAAGGGACAACAACCAGGTAAGCCTAGCAGAATCAAGCCAGTGGTCACATTCAACTGAAAGAACTGCCCGGGCATGAACAGAACCTGTGGGAAAGCACAGCCTCTCCCTACTGTCTGCACGGGTAAGCCTTCCTGTCTCTTCTAGTGTGGATTCTGCCTCTGCACCCACAGTTTATCATTACTACCATTTAAGTTGCATGGAGCAAGGGACTCAAAGCCATAGCTGGCTTATGACTTCTCCACAGCTGGCCTACTTCAGCCAAGGGATTTTCACTTTACACTTGAAAGGATTCCATCACAACGTCCACAATAGCAAGCCATTTGCTTTAGGGTTCTAGATCAAATCCAAAAACCCAGCAAGGATGGTACTGACTAAGGAGCAAAGGGGCTTAGTCAGGGTCTCCAGGGACACCTTTGTGTCTACTTAGTCTACTGTGGTCTAGCAACAACCTGATGGTGCCAGGGGAAGAGCTCAGCCTGCGGCAGACTGATGTGTCAAGCTAAGACCAGTCACTTGCTGCGCTGACGTCTCTGAATTCTGGCCATTTCATCTTTACCTCTGGGGCCTCAATTTCCTACTTAGTCTATACATCTGGCATACTTACCCAGTAGACATTTTATGTGGCCCAGAATATTATATATATATATATGTAAATGCCCAGCACATAATAGGTAACCCATGGTAACTTGTACCCCAAACTTGAACACACACACACACACTGTCATTGTCTTCAGACACACACTAGAAGAGGGCATCAGATCCCATTACAGATAGTTGGGATCTACCATGTGCTTGCAGGAAGTGAACTCGGGACCTCTGAATGAGCAGTCAGTGCTCTTAACCGCTGAGCAGTCTCTCCGGCCCCAACTTGACTCATAACTGACCAATCTCTATGAATGAAAATATGACAGTGTGCACTCTACATTATTCAAACATAATTCTTCATAAAGCATCACCAAAAGACTAGATCTGAATATGCTTCATTAAAAAGTTTATGAATAATTACTAGAAACTGACAATATATAATTTCTGGCTGGCCTATAAATAAAAGCACATGGTGATTTGTAGTGACAATTTTGGAATTTTGGCTTCTTTGAAAAAAAAAAAAACAACAACAACAACAACACAGAGATGTTCTAAGAATGTGTTTTCACTTTAATCCCAAGTATGGGATATAAGGCTGCTTTGGAATGACCATAGCAGCTGACTATGATTTGCCTCATGCTCTAACAGAGGCATGATTCTGCCAACTGCAGACAGTTTCTGCAATTGTGTGATGTTTGGAATTCTGGGAACTTTTCAGATTGTATAGAAAATGCCAGGGCCCCGAGAAGTTGGTTGGCTGTTTGGCTGGTGTTGGTCATTGGGGGGTTGGGGGGGAGGGGCGGTTTGGCCGTGGTTTGTTAGTAGCTGCACTCAAAGGAGAAACAAGAAGAGAATAAATCAGATTCGGGGATCTCTTACCTTCCCTCTCTCCCTCCATCCTTTCTTCCTCTCCTGTCTAGTGTTGGGGGTTGAAGGGGGGAGAAGGGGGGGAGAAAGACCCCACAAAGAGGCAAATGCCAGCTACCATGATTAGCAATGGCTTTAAAATGAATTGGTCAAGTTCATGTCTCTAAGACAACCCAAAAGGGTCAAAGCCACCAAGGGGTAAAGGATGAGGAATGGGCGGACTTTGGTGAGACGCCACATTCTAACAGAGCAAACGTGCGTGCGGAGGTCACTTACCACTGCCACCCTGTGTGGTTAATCCTTCATCCTCAAAGATGTCAAAGCTCTCCTGGCACGCCTTGGATGTTTCTGACTTTAACATCTCCAGTGGCATTCGCAGGACGGTAAGATTATACTGAAGGGAGTGAGACAAGTCGTAGCTGTAACTGGGAGAAGAAACTAGACGTGAGAATTACAGAAGAGCTGACATTCTCATTGTCTCGGCTCCCACGGGGAACTGCAATCTGCGAGCTGGTAAGTCAGTCTGCGCCTGGTATTCCACTGAAGCAACGCTGCTAAACGAGCACTGCAAACACAGCCGGATACAAACACAACTGGGAATCAAACAGAATCCCCACTGACTTAATCACCAGAAATACACACTTAGGATGTGGGTCATGTCCGTTCATTGACTGGCACATGTAAAATTTTTTGGTTTCGTGATGAAATCGATCTGATCTCTCGCTCCAAGTTGCACTGTCTTACGCCCACAAATGTGGTTCTAAAGACAGGACACTGGAGTGTAGTAACCTCCTCAAAAGCACATGGCTTTACACCAAAGTTCACGCATGAGCAAAAGTAACTACAAACTTCATAACAATACAGGGGTAAGAATAGAATATAAGATCCTACAGTGAAACATGCTCTAGGAACATAAGGACCATATAAAAACTAACACAGTCTCTGCACAAATAAAATTTAGTCTTTAAGCAAAAATATATATATATGATTTTAATTTCATAAGATCAGCAATTTATTGAAAATGTGTTGCTTTTTTTTTTCTCATAAAATAAAACCTGATTACGTTATCACCTCTCTCTGTTCTTCCCAGCTTCTCCCCATCTCCCCTCCCATTCTGGACCCACCCTCTTCTGTTTCTCATTTAAAAAATATATATATATAATAAACAAAGCTAACACACCAGAGTTGGACAAAAACAAGCAAACAGAAGGAAAAGAGCCCAAGAGAAGGCCCAAGAAAGAGACCCGCTCATTCACGCACTCACGAATCCCATAAATCGGAAGCCATAATATACATGGCAAAGAGGAGAAAAAGAATATAAATAAATAAAATAAAGATGATGATGATGATGATGATGATGATGATGATGGTGATGGTGATGGTGATGACCCATGACAAGACACCATGAGACAAGAAACCTCCAAAGGTACTGCTGGGTCCATTTTCTGTTGGTACCTGCTGCTGGGCAGGAAGCCTGCCCTTAAGAGGGGTTTGTTTCGCCAGTGAGACTCCCTCAGAGGGAACTAAGTTTTCATTTTGCAAGTGGTTACCACCTGCAGACAGCCTCTGGGTCAGGGGTGGGAGCATGTGTCCACTTCTCCCGTCAGCTCTAGGACCCCATCTGACGCAGACCTGAGCAGGCCTGCGCATGCTGCCTTAGTCTCTGTGGGCTCACAGGCATGACAAAGATGATCATTTTTTAAGTATCTCTAATTATTCATTTTAACGCAGAATTCCAGAAACTACCTTGAGGCTCAAGTACGGTATTTAAGCAGTATCTTGACTATGACAATTCTCTTGGGAGAGCCACACATTAATTATTATTTTCCCTAGTTTAGTTCCACAATTTGACTGGAATTAATTTCAGTTTTGTCTGTTAAACTCAGTTTTGCCGCCTTTGCTTGATAGATCCATTTACTATCACTTGGCCATGAATGCAGACAAGTTATATGAGGAAGCTGGTTTCCGGTTGGGCGTGGCGCAGCCCGGAGATCCCAGCTTATGTATTATAACTTGAGGGATGACTTGATAATTAAATTGAGGATGGCCAAGAATGACTCGGGAGCCCAGTTCAAACAGCAGCGCCACCAAGCGCCAGTGCTGGCTCACAACACCATGAGCATAAGATGACAGGGTCTTAGGTTAGGTAGAGGAATCAGACACACGTGGAATCATGCAAGCAGATTAAAAACCACTTCACTGAGAACCCTCTGTTCTATGACTTAATAATTTAGCTTTACACTATGTTCGTGTTTGTTTTATAAGTAAATGATTAACTGTATTAACGACTAAAGATGGATCTTTAAAAATGCAAAGCACCTAGTCTGCCCGTACCGCCAATGCACACAAACGCTGCAGGCCCTCTCTCAGGCCCAGATCAGGTCGCCATTGGCGAACACCACCTTGAGTCTCCATCTCAGTCTGGACACTACAGCAGACCGCCTCTGTCTATCACACCTATGTCTGTCCAGCCTTCAGACTGGTCGCAGTGCCATCTTAACACCTGGTCACAGCGCTCTACCATTGCTTATTGCTTGTTTGTCTGGTTGCTGGCTATGTTTAATAAATCTCCACAAATGTCAGATCTCCATAAATGTCTCTGTGCCAAGAGAGATTTCTGTTTCCTCTCCCAAAACATATTCTTAGGATATATTTTCAATCTGCTTAATGATACATTCATTCCAGGAAAACCAGTCACTTACAGGGCCGCCAGCAATACATCGGTATTGAAATCTTTTTTCCTATTTCTAATTAGCTTCAACTTAAATTTGCCAGATCATTAACTGAACCTGAACTATGGCACTGTTACAGCTCTGCATTGGAACCAATGCAATTTCATTTTAAGATTCAAGATTCCAAAATGAAGTGATTTCTTTAAGTCGCATTAATTTCTGCCTGAAACCAAGGGGATTTTTATAGTGACTGTACGTACCATTTAAAATGTCAAGAATCAAGTTTTTAAAAGGAAGAAACATACCTAAAGTAAAAATTGCTAGACAGATCCACATTTTGAAATATCCTTAGGTACCTAAAAAAAAAAAAAAGAAAAAAAGAAAAAAAGAAAACATGTTATAAACACAAAATGTTATTTTTCATGGCTTAACAGATAGTCAGAGATAGCCTTACATTAGTATGTGTGCTCACTGAGCTGAGCAATCCCAGCCATCTCTGGCATGGATATGCATCTGCTAATCATCGCTCAGATAGATACCTTTAACACAGCATGCACCCCATTATGTAGTGATGCCTCCCAAGTGGGCAGGGCCTGGGCGGGATACAGGGGCAAGGGAGGGGTAAAGAAAATTGTTGTTGTTGTTGTTTTTGTTGTTGTGGTTGTTAATGTTGATGTTGTTCCCAGTGAGCTTTACAAATCTTCAGCAGATGGAGAAAGGGAAGTCTCAAAAGCAACCAAGACGCTGTGGGTTGCCATAGCTTTAAGTTGGAAAGAGAAGAGGAACAGAATGAAATATCCCTCAGCAGACCACTCACGAGACATCGGTTCACAGTTATTCATCTGTGTTCATATTCACACTTAGATCGGTAACTAAAACACAACTTTCAGAGTTAAAATCCTCTCTAGACCCACCAGTCCTGTTCCCTCTCCAGAGGCAACAGTTGCTGCTCCCATCCTGGGGCTGTGGTGCCCTTACTTTGCCATTACAGAAATCTTCAGCTAGTCAACTGGACATTTCCGCTGGGGCCACATCAAACCCTGTACGCTGTTCCGCATGTCTCGGCTCCCATGCACTATGTGAATATAGCTGTACCAAGAACTAAGGATTTAACTTGCTGAACTGTTTGCTAAGTCATCACATATGATATAAGCCATGTTATTTCTGCATTCCTCAACTAGACACTGCAGCTGGGTGTGGGAGCACACACCTGTGATCCCTGCACTTGAGAGGGTGTGGCAGGAGGCTCACTGAGTTTAAGGCCAGCCTGAGCTCCATAGGGAGACATTGGCTCAGGAATAGAAAAGAAAAAGAAAGCCCTAAAGATTGGAGATACAACACACACAAGAATACTGCATTTTCCTGTCCACCCCTGTCAGTTCCTCTGAGGCCATGTACAGAGGCTGAACCACTGGGGTAGACAATGTATATTTCAGTTTTACTATTATATGTAAACTGTGTTTGCTAAGGCCTGGTGTAAGGACACACAGACACTCATTGTGTAAGTGGTGAATACATTCCCACATTCCTGTTAGCATTTGATGACAGCAGCTGCCATCCAACTAACCAGAAGGAACTAGCCCTGTGTTAGCTTTGATTGCTAGCACGTCTCCTGTGTGCTGCCTGCCCTTCACTCTGGAGTACTTCTCAGGGCTGGTCTCACCCTTGCTGGTCAGAGCAACCCTTCAGAGGGTCTCTGCACTGAACCTGGTTAGGTGTTCTGTCTATATGGCCGCTGTCTCCTAAGCAGCCTACATTGTAGGGACACTTTTAATTTTGAGAGCATTTATATACATCACTGCTTTCCCTCTGCTTTATGCTTTCGTGTTTTATTTCCTTCCTCCAGGCCAGGATCATAAAATTAGTCTCCGAAAATTTGTCTTTGTACTTCTGAAATTGCTTCTTCTTCGGTATTATCAGAGATTAGAATCTAATTTCTTTTTTTTGTCAAATGGAAGACAAACAAAACTTGAGTCTGTCTTCTCCACAGTGACTTGTAGTGCTCTCTCTGTGGGATCCGGTTCCCATGAAAAGTGGGTCATTCCCTGGGCTTCCTTGTCTGTACTGATCAGTAACTAGTACTCTCAGCATAACTAACTATCTGATTCCTTAATTACTGTGACGGCTATATCTGCTTATCTGCCTCCCTTTCTCCTTTAAAATGTCTTTGTTTTTATTTTATGTGTATGAGCGTTTTGCCTGCACGTACATATGTACGTGCCTGATGCCTGTGGACGGTGCGGGATTCCCTGGAACTACAGGAGCAGCGAATGCTCACAATGGCTGAGCCATCCCTCAGCCCCCTCTTTGCCCTTTGTGTTTCTGTTTTGCACAGTTGTCTAGACTAAGATTAACTTTGGATTTTCTACATGAATTTTAAAGCCTTTAAGTTTTCTTTGAGTGTATGCTGGGGTTATGTGCACAGGAGTACCAGTACCCACAGAGGCTAGATTTGGACACTGGTCCAACCCGAACTGGAATTACTAGCAGCTGTGAGCTCCTGATGTAGGTGCTGAGAAGCGAACCTGGGTCCTCTGCAAACACAGCAGGCAAAGTTCTTCCCACTGCTGAGCCCTCTCTCCAGCCCCTCGATATGAATTTGAAGTAGGTTTGTATCTCCCACTTTCCTCTGAAATCACCTTGGAATTTGGATTTTAGTTGCATTATATCTCTCAATCAATTTTTAAAAGTAACCTTATGATTGTAAGCTTTCTCATGCATGAACATGTGTAGACAGTGGACATTCTTCCTATTTATTTGGGGCTTAAAAAACATTCTAGTACTGTTTCACATTTTCAACATTGAACTTTATGTAGCTCCTGCCATGTTTACTCCCAGGAAACACATGGTCTTCAGTGCTATGAACGGCATTGTTCATTTTCCTCTTTGGCTACAGCCTGTGATGGCTAGTCTTGGTTGCCAACTTGACTATATCTGGAATTAACTAAAATCCAAAAATGAAGGGCACACCTGTGAAAGATCTTTGCTTAATTTGAAGTAGGTAGATACATTTCTTTTGTTTGTTTTTGTTTTTGTTTTTGTTTTTCGAGACAGGGTTTCTCTGTGTAGCCCTGGCTGTCCTGAAACTCACTCTGTAGACCCGGCTGGCCTCGAACTCAGAAATCTGCCTGTCTCTGCCTCCTGAGTGCTGGGATTAAAGGCATGTGCCATCACTGCCCAGCAGTAGATACATTTCTAATCTGGATTTTTGAGGAATGATACAGGCCTTTAATCCAGGTCTTGAAGTGTCCAGAAGACACTCCTCCGTCTGGGCCACGCCTTCTGCCAGAAGCCTATGTAAGGAAGGAAGCTTTGGTTCTTTGCCTGCTTGTTCAGATCTTGCTGGCAAGTCCATTCCTTCATTGGCATTACAGCCTACTTCTTCAGGATTCTGGCATATACAGACCAGCTGAGACATCTAGCCTCATGGATTGAGCACCTACTGGATCTTGGACTTTTCATTGATAGCCATTGTTGGATTAGCTGGACCACAGCCTGTAAGACGCCATTCTAATGAATCTTTTTTCTATACACAGAATTCACCCTATGACTTCTGATCTCTAGTGAACCCTGAGAACACACCGCAGATGAGTAGAAGCATCACTGGTCCTTACGTGCTGATCATTTTCCCTCGGTCACCTTGCTGAATGTTTGCATTAGTTCTGAAAGTTTACAGGCGTTCTTAGAATTGTTTGACTCTTTTTTTTTTAAGCTTAATTCCTTATTTTTTTGATCGACTTCTTATTTTATAAACATTGTCTTAGCTAGGGTTCTAAATACAATGTTGAATATTAGTTATGGTAGCATAGTCCTAAACTAAACTAAAGGCTTTGCTTTTAAAGTTTTGTTTTAAGAATAATTTTATTATAGGCTTTTAGTATCTTTCTAGAGGTTGAGAAACACTGTTGTAAGCTAAGATTTGATTGCAAAGATCTGGAACTTCTCCAGGTATATTCCTGTTTCTATGAAGATGCTCATAATTCTCTTCAACACCACCTTAAAGTGGAAATCGTTCCAGTAAATTTCCTAGTGTCAATATAACTATGCAGTGCAGAGATAGCCTCCACTTACCAAATGTATAAATAGTAGTATTGCATTTTATTTCCTGATATTTTCCAGACATTCTTATTTACTACATTACTAGATCACATATCTCTATAATTATACTAGAAAATATTATTTCATTCTTCCTATAATAAGCTATTGATATACCTGTACTGTATTGTAGATAATGTCCACACAGTACACAGGTTTTTTGTTTATTTATTTATTTATTTTTTGGTTTTTCGAGACAGGGTTTCTCTGTGTAGCCCTGGCTATCCTGGAACTCACTCTGTAGACCAGGCTGGCCTCGAACTCAGAAATCCGCCTGCCTCTGCCTCCCAAGTGCTGGGATTAAAGGCGTGCGCCACCACTGCCCGGCTCATAGTACACAGTGTTAATCATAACATAATTTTATTTTTAAGATTATTAAGTCACTATGTTAAACATGACAGAGCATAGGTAAATTCTAAACTCTTACCAACCATAAAAATATAAGTATGTCTTGGAGTCCTTTGCATTTTTATAGCATGACATCAATTGAACCTTAGGTTATAGTCCATATGCTTCCTAACTCTGTCCCAATAAAGTCCTTTATAGCTCTGTGTTCCTGTGTGCATACATGCCATGTCTTCACCAGGAATCTAAGTGAAAGTCACAGGATGCGCCTGTCATGTCAGCTTGAAAATCTACAAGTCTAATTTTTTCTTTGATGACTTGCACATTTTTAAAGGTCTTGAAAGACCCCTGTCTTACAAAAGGTCCCACAATATGGATTTGCCTGATGATTTTTGTATGCGCAAAACATTTTCAGCAGAATTACTAAGGTAGTCTGTGTTGTTCCCATTGCTTTAAATGAAAAGGTGACATTAGAGCTGGAGAGACAGCCCAGTGAGTGAGATGCTTTGCAACATAAAAGGCTAGCTATGACTGCAGGCTCCTCTAGCCAGGGCAAGCAGGCAGGTGAGGAGACAGAAGTATCATTGGGTTCTGAGTTTGAGGCCAGCCTGGTCTACAGAGTGAGTTCCAGGACAGCCAGGGCTATACAGAGAAACCCTGTCTTGAAAAACCAAAAAAGAAGAAGAGGAAGAAGAGGAAGAGGAGGAGGAGGAAAAGGAAGCAGCAGCAGCAGCAGCAGCAGCAGCAGCAGCATCGCTGGGGCCAACGGCAGCCATTCTAGCTGGAAAATCAGCACGCTCCAGTTCTGGTGAGAGGCATGTCTCAAGGGAATATAGCAGAAAAGCGATACAGCAGAACACCCAACACCCAGCCTCTGTATGCATGCAAACCCACACACATGTGCACACACACAACACACACAACAAATAAATAGAGGTGACAGTAAGTGCCATCATTTGGTTAAGTATGCCTGCCAGCTTTAATGTAAGAAACCCCTGCTCATCTCTGTTAAGTTGTCATAAGCCATGCATTTACTTTAGCATGCTGATGCCATGTGAACCTTGTTTCCCACACCTGGCGGCTTCAGCAGTGACTGCTGATCCTTGCCGGGCTGTCAGGAAAGAACTTTACAGTCCCTAGCAGAAGCTGGAATTTTGATCCAACATTCAATGTTTCTATATAACATTTGCATTTCTTTGGTTCTGTTGCTGTCAAAAACAAATCGTCAGTTGTCAGTACTGGTGCATACCTAGCTTCGTCGGGGTGAGTAATCCGGACAGAGTCATTGGGGATATAAATCATGCTTGTATCTTCAATCTTATATACTGCATGGCCTCCGATATCTGCCATCTTCCTCCGCTTAGTTATTAATACAATATAGTACCCTTCTAAGAACCTGACAAAACCTGTAAATAAGAAACACACATATAATATCACATCAACTTCAAATGATTTTAGAAACATATTTACCAAAGACTTTACACATTTCCTACTTTGATACTTTTATAACTTTACAGTCATACAAATTTTTGGCACTTACATAACCTAAAATTATTTTGGGTGGTGGCTGTGGCTAAGTTGGTAGAGAAGTCGCCTAGCATGTGCAAAGCCCTGGGTTCAGTCCCAGCACTGATCAGGCATGGTGGCATGACCTTATCATCCTATCCCTAGGGATGGAAGCAGGCAGAGCAGGTGTTCCAGGTCATCTTCAGCTATACAGTGAGTTTGGGGATAGCCTGGGTTACATAACCTAGTTCCAAATACACACACACACACACACACACACACACACACATGATTAGACATAGAATACCTATAGAATACATATTGTATATAATGTATACATTGTATATAAGATTAAGGAGAGTTGATCAAGGGAACACTTTCCATTCTGCATAAAGAAAACTTTCTAGAAGTCAGCCAATGAAGACAAGTTCCACATTGAGTTATACACTTAAAAGTGAGCAAGATAGAATATTTTATGAAATAAAATGCCACAATTCTATTTCTATATGTGTACACACACACACACACAGAGTTACATGCACATTCACACAGACAGATACAAATGAAAGAAGAGGGCTGGAGAGATGGCTCAGTGGTTAGAGCACTGACTGCTCTTCCAGAGGTCCTGAGTTCAATTCCCAGCAACCACATGGTGACTCACAACCATCTGTAATGAGGCCTGATGCCCTCTTCTGGTGTGTCTGAAGACAGCTACTATATATATATACACACATTCTTAAGAAAGAAAGAAAAGAAAGAAAGAAGAGATTGTAGTAAAGGAAAACAATGTAAAAAATACATAATCAGGCTAAAAAAGTGGCTCAGTGGTAGACGCTTTGCCCAGCATGCACCGGGGTCTAGGCTTGATCATCAGCACTGGGAAAAGGGAAAGTGAGATAAATCCATATATAAAAGAACACATAAAAATGCACACTGATGTCCTGGGAACCATTCGTATCTGTCTCTGCATTTCCTAATTGATGCAGCAAGGGGCTCACCTCTAGCTACACCACACTCAGTGGCTGGAAGATAACTATCAGGTGAGCTTCTTAGAGAAGCAGGTCAGAGGTTTCGGAGCATTATGGACTTTCAATTTTCTAGTTAAGGATATTCAGCCTATTCTAAAGAGTTTACCAAACAATGTTTACTTTTGTGTCAAATAATTGGAATGTGTATATCCTATATCAGTGGCTAAATAAAGAGTCAGATACTTTGTTACTGGGGTAGTGTTAAGCTCGCAGCTGCCCAGTACTTACAAAACAAACGCCCTCGGGACACAGAACTGCCTCTGGGAGTTAAAACAACTTCCCCAGGGCTGGAGAGGGGCTAGTGCTGAAGAGGCAATGGGAGCATCCTGGCAGACTCTTGTCCCAGTGAAGCAACCACATCTTGCAAAAATTATAAAACAAAGCAAAACACGGAAAGCTCAGCTTGACTGTTGACCTTCCCTCCCAGAAGGAGAGGGTCACTAGACCCTAAGCTGAGTATCTAGACACTCCCCCCAACGAACGGTATACAATTCTGCTGTGACTGCTCATGGGCTTGGGGGTCTAGGGGAGGGGTCTATATGAGCTAGGACTAAGGGAAGGGGACTCCATTTAGGCAACCACAGGGAAGCCATTACCCATGCTGGGTCCCCACTTTCCGGTGCAGCTGCTTTGGGGTCACATGCTCCTGTCGGTAACCTCTCACAGGGGTTCTGTAGGCTCAGTTAACACCATGGTTCTTCAGGGGAGGTTGGGTCTGTCACTTGGACCCGGGGAGAAAGGTGGATATTGCTTTGTCCCTCCAAGGATGAAACTCCCAAGACAGTGGCATGGAGTCATGTTAGCTTCCTCTTTCTTCTTAGTACCAAGTATACGTGCCCCTCTTTTTAAAGATATTCCCGTCAAATAAAGCTAAGAACTACTGGCCTCTGTTCAATATCAACATCAACCAAAAATCAGGCCAGCCAGAGGTACATAGGCCAGAAGGGGAGGTTGGGGAGCAGATCAACACCGGGTCTTTGAAGTGAACTGAAGTCCAGCTTCCATGCAAAGCTCACACAGCTTGGAATCCCGTCTCTGAAGCTCTACTGAACTTGGTATAAATGGAGACCACATCTCTGAGTCTCAGTGATTTACACTATACAGTAAGAATAGAAGCTTTCCCTCTGTGGTTTTGAAGAAACTTTCTCATTGAGTAAGAAAGCGGTCACTGTGCAGGCTAGTTTTTATGTCAACGTGACACCAAGCTAGGGTCACCCGGCAAGAAGAAATCTTGATCAAGGAAATGCTTCTCTAGGAGTGTGGGAGCACCCAGCTCACTCTGGGTGGTACCCTTGGGCTGGTGGTCCTGGATGGTGGAAGAGAGCAGGCTGCCCAAGTTGTAAGGAGCAAGCCAGTAAGCAGCACTCCTCCATGGCCTCTGCATCATCCCTGCCTCCAGTTCCTCCCTGACTTCTCTGGATAATGAACATAAACAGAAGCCACACAAACCATTTCCCCAAGTTGCTTGTGGTCATCCTACTAACGCAGCAATAGAAAATCCAAGTAAGACATCATCTAAAGAACGAGTCTGCGGCAGGCTATTCTGTAGTTCTGTAGCCTGTCCTGTTCAACCCAAAGCAAATTTTACTGTCTCCATAAGTCTAGCTGATGGGCAGTGAGGTAGCTGCTTAAAGCTCAAGCTAGTTTTTATTTTTCATTCCACAGCAAGCCAGATGTTAGATAACTCCAAGCGTTTCTCTATTTGTTTATGTCTATCTAAACCTGAACAGTGCTGAGCACATGGGTGGATGTTGTTCAAAAGTCTGCTAGATTGATAATGACGTCTGAAGCAGCCAGAGCCATAGGGGACATGTTAAGACTCTATAGCTACAGAGCCATAGGAGCTCTCTTTAAGTAACCTGTACCAAAATAAAGAAACAGACGAGGGAGGCACACTTCTTACCTACAACACCAAAAGCTGAGACAGCTCGGAATAACCCGGAGGATCCTTTCTGGCTCATCTTTGTTCTGTTTCCTAGATCCAGGCGGCCGAGAAGTTCCCGCACTTCTTGTTGTGTGTACACATGCTACAAAACAAGACAGGCCGCCTGTGAGACTGCTCTCCCCTGGGGTCAGTCATCTGCCCCTGAAAACTGCAAGTTACCTGCAGGACTCATAAATGATTGTGTGGACCGTGTAACGTATGACTGAGCTACCACCAGCATCGGGTATATAATGACACGTAAGGCTGGTGCCTGGCTCACATCGCTGTGTTCGAAAAATGATGTCAAAGCTTCCGAGTGTGAGCTCGAGATTCAGAGATTAAAGGGATCCACTTATTTCAGTAAGTTTGTGAACCCCTTAAAAGGAGATGTGAACCCTCGACTAGACGTGCATTTGTATGAGGCGGTCCATAACTGTTAGCTCCTCAAGGGTCTCCCTGATCAATCATCCCCAGCAGCACGTAAAGCCAAGAACACTTCACTATGTTAGTAGAAGCTTCCAGGCAGATCCAAGGGGCATGAACTCCTAAGAGTAGTTCAGGAAATCAAAAAAATAATAAAAAATTTATCCACAATCATTGAACGCAGGAATGAAAATTTTTCCAAACGATAACTACCAGTGGGTTTCACAAAAATGGAACCTATATGGACTCAGAAATATTTATCTAGGAAATTCAACACAAACAATAATACGTTCCCTCATTTGGAAAAGCCAAGAATTAACACGTCAACACCACTACCTTAGATGGCACCTTTGACTAAGAGCCCCATGTTCTTGCTTGAATTAAGCCTTTGCACTCCTGGGTCTAGGCAACACAGGGTCTGCATAACAACTGTTTAGCGTCTCTTAGTGTACAGCAAGCCTTCAAACATGCTTTCCATCAGCACAATAAAACATCTGTACTGAAGCACACTCTGGCAGATATACCAGATATACTGAATCATTAAAAAGTCAGTTGATTAGGAAAACATCTTTACTGTCTTTCTAGGGAGGTGTGTGCTCTCAGAAACAAATCAATTGAAGGACAAAGTATAATTCTGCCTAACTCAGCAACACCAGTAATTTCTAGAAGCCAATTAGAAAACTGAGGTGTGTGATTAAAATAACACACCAAAAACAACAAAACCCCAGGTACTGTCCCACTAAGAGCTGTGATTTCACCTCCTCTGAACAGTGTGCACGGAAGCCCCTGTGTGAAGGACTTGCAGGAGGCCTGATACTCACCCTGTCATCAATTACCACCAAATCCTTTGGTTCTGTTCTATCAATTTTCAGGACGCGATACTTCGTTTCTGCATGATTGCTCCCAACTAGAAAGTATCTCTATAAAGAAAGAAAATGTCATTTTAAAGGCATTTTGCCCTACAGACAGTTTATAACCACATTACATTTTGAAGACGCATTAATAAAGTCGGGTTGCTTTTTAAAGTGTATGTTGATTATGTTCAACTAGAGGACCAGAGAGACCGACTCCAAAAGGTCAATTTTTAAATTGAAATGTTCTTGGAGCTTCGTGATAAGTATCATTCTGATGTCTGAAATAAGCCTAGGCTAACCCAGGTCAGATGAATTTAGTTCTATTATAGCATCAGAGACTGGCTTACCTGATGTTTAAGCTTTACCTGAAAGCAGCAGTGCTTCATTAGCAAGCTCGGCGTATAATTAGCAAGTGTAGACAATTACAGCTATTAAATAGTATAGTCCGACAAATAAGTCTGAGAGTCATCTGCGTCGAGCAGGAGGGGACTCAAGGGCGCGCAGTCCCTGCAGGACACTTGGGCCATGCCACCACATGCTCAAACCCCGGGAATCTCAGAGATTTCAGATGACATGAGTGGAGCTGTCCCTCCATTCCTCCATGCCTGCTCTGGAGCATGTAACCAAGACCCCCAGCTAAGATGACCACCACGGGAAGTCGGTCATATAACACAGCACCTGGAAGGCCTCTCCATGCTAATGAGGCATCTCAATAGCCCTAGCCTTCAGCCAATGACCTGCCCTTCCCCCAAAATTATATAATCCCTGGCTCATCCCAAATAAAGCATATGCATTCACACCCACCCCCCAGTAAAGAAATACAAACAGCTAAGACCATCTCAGAGAGCTGCTTCATTAAAGATTGCCATGAGGAAGGCCTTCACCTAAACAACCTGTAACATTAGAACTTCCAGAGGAGGCCTTCTCTCCTCCTGCCCCTCCCGCACTTGGCACTCAGCAGTGGACCCAGATCCTGCTTATCCCAGGCCCACTCTCCTCTTCCAGCCTGGCATACAGCCTTGCTAAGCTGCCCCACTTAGATATGGACTTCCTGTCCTGGACTTCGCTTTGTCCCCCTTACCCGTCCCCCAAGCCAGTGTATAAGCAGCACCCAGACACCGCCATCACAGAGGCAAAACATGGGACCACAAGTCCCCAGTGCCTTTCCCAAAGAAGGTAATGGAACAACATCCATCACACCTCTGAACAGAGCAGCCTTAGTTGCTGCATCACTGGGAATGATACAGAAAATAACAATGTCAAAAATAGTAATCCTGCATTTAAACATAAAATTCGTAAACAAAACTAAGTGCACTGCTTTATTTTGGGGTGGGGCTAAGAATCAGACCAAGAGCCCCCCCATACACGTGCTAAGCACACACTCCACCAAGCTATCTCTCTAATCCAGTTATTCTTAAATCACTTTAAAGAAGATAAGTAAAATCTCATTAGCAAAAATAAATAATGTAAGGATATTTTGTTTAAACACGTCCTTTAAAAAGTAATATTTTTGAAATGTAAATAAATAAAATGACTAATAAAAAAAGAAGAGATTGAGAAGATACTTCCATAATCAACCGGCATTTTACCATCTCACAGGAAAAAAGAAAAGATTGAGAAGACACTGCCATAATCAGCCGGCATTTTACCATCTCACAGGTCATGAGATGTCCAGACGAAAAAGCAATTCAATACTACATACGGCCGTCTGCTGGACAATGTCAAATGTCGAGCTGGAGGGCATCCGCCATTGGAAGCCAAAGCAAAGAAGACTCAAGTGGGTAGCCGGGGCCGGGCTGTATAAAATGATGGAAGAGTCTAGCACTGGGACTCCAAGAATGAGTATGACTTTCAAGAATTTACAGTATGTAGAATTCTGTTACAGTGTTTTCTATCTAAACTGTAAGATAAATAAAACTCACTGAGGTTTTTACTCAGTGTACACATGTCACACAATAGCATAATAATAACAGCATCTTGTTAAAGATGTTCCTCACGCTCAACGGGGACATAAGATTGCATTGTCCAATAACAACATAACTATGTCTTAGCTTGGGTAGGTGTTTTTTATTATCATCTGACACATTTCTCAGAATGTATCCTGTTGTTAAGCAGCAATGACTTTGTTTATTAAGGTCTGATCTACCCACAGGTTATGAAGAACAAGCCGCTATGCTAGCCAATACCAGTTAGAGGATGACTAACCGAAGTGCTTAGCCCCTGGGATCCTAGAATACGTAGGGTCTCCTTGACAATGTCAGTCGTAAGGAAGTGGTAACAAAGTGATAATAATAGTTACAAAACCAAGCTGGGGCAGACGGTAAGGCGCTGGGGGAGCAGCCGGCCAGAGAGGGAAACTGAGGTGGAGAAACTCAGAAGCTCAGCCATGAGCCCCAACTCACTGCCTAGAGGAGGGGTGACCAACCTGATAAAACAACCAACCAAATAAATTAGAAAGAATGATCCACATGCTGTTTATACTTGTTACCAGAAAGGGAGGCACCTTACTGAGGTCACGAAGAGAAACAGTGCCCAGACAGCAACCAGCAAGAAAAGGCTTGAAAGCCATTGCTTTGTGTAGAGCAAAAATAAGATGAAGCCAGAAGATGCTTACAGAGCACCTGACACACTGAGCAGAGTGTTCCCTTGCAGATAGTAGACCCTCACAGAGAGCAAGCCCTCACAGAGAAGAGGCCCGCACAGGGAGCAGACCCTCACACAAAGAGCAGATCCTCACAGAGAACAGGACCATCACAGGCCCTCACAAAGAACCAAGTCCTCACAGGGAGCAGACCCTAACAGAGTGGGCTCTCACAGGGAGAAGACCTGCACAGGGAGCAGGCTCTCACAGGGAGTAGCCCTCACAGGCAGCAGGCCCTTACAGGGAGCAGGCCCTCACAGAGAGTGGGCCATCACAGGGAAAGCAGGCCCTCACAAGGAGAACAGACCCTCACAGAGCAGACAGACCCTTATATGGAGCAGGCCCTCATAAGGAGAGTAGACCCTAACAGCAGGCCCTCACAGGGAGAGCAGGCCCTCACTCAACAGGGAGAGCAGGCCCTCGAAGAGATGGCCCTAACAGGAAGAGCAGGCCCTCACAGAGAGTGGACCCTCAGAGAACAGGCCCTCACATGGAGAGGCACCCACAGGGAGCAGGCACTCACAGAGAGTGGGCCCTCACAAGGAGAGCAGGCCCTCACAGGGACCTGGCTCTCACAGGGAGAGCAGGCCCTCACAAGGAAAACAGGCCTTCACAGGCAGATTAGATCCTCACAGGGAGAGCAGGCCCTCACAGGCAGACCAGGCCCTCACAAAGAGTAGGCCCTTAGGGAACAGGCCCTCAAGGGAGAGCAGGCCATCAGAAAGCAGATCCTTAAAGGGAACAGACCCTCACAGGGAGCTGGCTCTCAGAGGGAGCAAGCCCTCAGAGGGAACAGGCCCACAGGGAGAGCAGGCCCTCACAGAGAGTAGGCCCTCAGGTAGCTGGCTCTCACAGGCAGAGCAGGCCCTCAGAGGGAGCAGGCCCTCACAGGGAGAGCAGGCTCTTACAGGGAGAGCAGGCCCTCACAGAGAGGGCCCTCACATGGAGATTAGGCCCTCACAAGGAGACCAGGCTGTCACAGAGAGTGTGCCCTTACAGGGAGAGGCCCTCACAGGGAGCAGGCACTCACAGGGAGTGGGCCCTCACAGGGAGAGCAGGCCCTCACAGGGAGAACAGGCCCTCACAGGGAGCTGTCTCTTACAGCAAGCAGGCCCTTACAGGGAGAGGCCCTCACATGGAGCAGGCACTCACAGGGAGTGAGCCCTCACAGGGAGAACAGGCCCTCACAGGGAGCTGTCTCTTATAGCAAGCAGGCCCTCACAGAGTGGGCCCTCACAGGGAGCAGGCCCTCACTCACAGGGAGAGCAGGCACTCACAGCGAGCTGGCTCTCAAAGGGAGCAGGCCCTTACAAGGCTAGCCCTCACAGAGAGCTGGTCCTCAGCATAGTTGAGGAAAAAGACAAATTAAGCAATAACAACAATAATAGAAGGCGACTCCCCTCCCAAAGGGGAGGGAGTAAGTTGCATTGCAGGTCCAAAATGGGACCAGCCTCGGAGGATATATCATCTGATACCCATCTTTATCCTAGGAGAGACAAACATGCAAATCATCATCCATCAGTGGTGCACTGAAAGACACAGAGCGTAAGCACTTCTCTCACTTGAAGAAGGTCAGAGTAAGTCACCCAGGGAGACAATGGTGTCTGGATACTGTGCTTTGCCTTGAAGGACTTCTAAGCACGACTGTGAAGAGACCATGATATATCTATCACCTGACCCACTAAGCCCCAAGCACTTTGTTATATATGAATTTACTAGCTACTTCCAAAGGCTTCGTGTACATTTTTTAAATGGCTAGCTGGCTACCCCCTTCAGTAATTTTATACCCCTCAAGAATTTGCAGTTCCCTCCTACGAAGCTCTATGGTTTTCACTTCTAGGGCAATCGATCCCCACAGGCACCAGAGTTAGGAGAATGACCTATATAACACAGACTCATCTTTCCCTTACTGAACAATCATGGGCAAGCACACAGAAAGTTGGATTTTCTCATCCAGCCACTCAGTTAAGGAGATATGTCAGCTTCAAAGAGGTAAAATCCCCATATTAATTTCCCTGTTGCTACAGATCCTGAGAATCTAAATATCAATTGCAATAAGATTAGGTTAGGCAGTTCATAGGAAAAGAGACGCGGATCTTGACTCGGTGGTGGGCATCAGCAAACGTGTTAGCAGCCTTTGGGGCACACATAAGAAGTTAGTTCTGGGAGTCAGAAGAGCCAAAAGTTAAAGAAACAATCCACAGACTGAGATCCATGAGTGGGGTCGGGGAACGTCATGCGACTATCCACAGGCTCTGCCCTCAGAAATGCTCTCTTAAATGGATTTGTTCAGCCGGGCGGTGGTGGCGCACACCTTTAATCCCAGCACTCGGGAGGCAGAGGCAGGCGGATTTCTGAGTTCGAGGCCAGCCTGGTCTACAGAGTGAGTTCCAGGCTACACAGAAACCCTGTCACGAAAAACCAAAAAAAAAAAAAAAAAAAACCAAAAAGGATTTGTTGAGAGAATAGCTCCCTCGTGTGGACACCGCTGTGAGGTTTTCAGTGGCTTGGGGAGGATGAGACTCACTGTCTGCACTGCCCTCTGATGGCTGGCCAAAATCCACTCCAGCACCGATTTGGTTTTTTAATTAAAAAAAAAAAAACGTAATTTTTCCAGAAAGAGCTGTTTCCCCCTCAATCCCATTTATTGTCTCCCTGTTGAATTCAGCAATTCTGTGACCACGCAAGCTCACTGGATAAGATCACTCAAGATGGAGCTCCTCGTTTGGGAAATAAAATCGGTTTTCATTGCTTTCCCCCCCACCCTTTTTTTTTTTTTAAATCCACAGTAAAATAACCATGCAATGAACACTCTGACCCCTTGGCTGTTAATACTGCTTTGGATGTCCTGGTTAGGTTTGTTTGTTTGTTTGTTTGTGTTTGTTTTTGTTTTGTCAGGCTGACACAAGCTAGAGTCCTTTGGAAAGAAGAAACCCCAATTTAGAAAATTCCTCCACCGCACTGACCTATGGGCAAGACTGTGGAGCATTTTCTTAATTGATGATTGATGTGGGAGGGTCCAGTCCTCTGTAGGCCCTGTCTCCCCTGGGCTGGTGGCCCTGAGTTGTGTAAGAAAACAGACTTAACTCCCCAAATCTTGAGAAAGGCATGATATCCAGGTACAAGAAACATTCAGTACTTCAAACACACATGACCATAGAAGTGCACTGCCTGCCGGGCATGCTCGGGTTAGGTGTTTGCACCTAAACCGACAAAGAGGGAGCATTACACTGCGCAAGAGGGGACTGTCAAGTAACAGTAAAGACCAACAGCAGACTTCTCCGAAGGACCCTAAATGCCGGGAGGGCGTGGAAATGATTTATTTTGGGTCCTGAAAGAAAATAACTATAAACCAAGATGATAGCAGCCAGCAAGGCTCCCCTTCGCAGCGGAAGGAAAGACCTTCTGTGCTACAGACAAGTGAGGGAGACGCATGGCCACTGGACTGGAATTACAAAAGATGCTAAAGGGAAGTCTATGCCCAGAAGAGAAAGACTCTAGCGAACACCAACAGTATGTTCAGCAATGTGAATAAATTCCACTAGAAAAAGATATGACCATGAGGAATAAGAAAGCCAGGAAACCTAATCAAATCCATAATGAGCCAAAACAGGACAGAGGGAAACACTCGGGTAGACTTGCTGGATAAAACTTCGAAAGTAGAGAAGAACTGGAGGTGGCACATGGGCAAGATTCTGAGAAAGATGAAAGAGTAAACCCTTCTGATCCTCCCAGACACCCCAAAACCACAGCATGCCTCTTGTCTATAAAAGCCAGGGCGTGGGAGAAAGATCCAAACTAAAAATCAAGACTAAGATGACATACCTTGTCTTGCCAGTCATTGTTGTCCTCTGTGGGGTTCGCAGCTGGGTTAGATGATGATGGCCCCCACCCCACCCGACCCCACCCCACCCCACCCGACCCCACCCCACCTCACCCCACCCGACCCCACCCCACTCCACCCGACTCGACCCCACACCTAGCAGTCTGCATGGCACCTTCTACTGCTATGAAGGCTAGCCTGCAGGGGAGAGCTTCCTGCTCAGTACTGACTTGCTTTTTTCTATGTTGAACAGAATGGAAAAGCCTGCACTGCTTAGTGGTCTGCAGCCAGCGCTGACCAACAGCTCCATGGGGACCCATACTTGTCGGTCTACTTAGCTGGCCGCTTAGGGATTCTGGGAGTATAAGATAACTCCAATTAAATTCACACACTCTTGATTCATATATAGTAATATACAGTTACCCAAATTCACATATATTTCATATACATATCTTATGAAATAGATTTTACATGGCTTTCTCAAACATCCTTAGAGTTCTAGATCCCTCGCCTCACTTTCTGCTCACCCCTACCCTCCCACGCCTCTCCAGATGCCATGGCTGCAATAGTGGCCAGAATGTTTGGTGTACTAAGCTGCTTTCTGGCTTGATTGCTGTAGATCCGGCCCAGAACCCACGGTGGAAACACTGAAGAGCTCCCAGTCACCAGGGGTGAACCTACTACCACTTTTCTGCTAAGTGGGCACAGTATCAAACTGACCCGTACTCTTAGCTCTGTACACACAGATGAGGATCGCTCTCAAAGCACACCAGAGAAGTTTCATTTTGCAGTAGTCAACACTTAATGCAGAAATCCGCAACTGGGACATCGGGAGCAGCACGCGTGCGCGCACACACACAGTTCAAGGACCATGAAGCAAGGGGGGGGGGGCAGAAGGATTCCGAAAGAGAAGTCAGGGAGCCCCAGAGCAATAGTGTCTTCAGGACATGATGGGACTACTGTACTCAAGACCTAGCAGCTGTGGCTGCCTACACAAAACAAGCACAAAATCAAGCCAGTCGACATTGTACCACGGGGTGTGTGTGTGTGTGTGTGTGTGTGTGCGTGTGATGAGTCCTCACCCCTAACTGAGAAGTTATGGACAGTTGATGGCTTTTAGAGAAAGAAGAGTCCGTTTTCTTAAGGGCATGGGCTCTGGCAAATCAACCACACTTCAGTGGGTGTCCCCACACCCAAGCAGGATACAGGCAGCACGAACTGGACTCAGTACGAGGAACAAAGCTGGAGAGAGATGGAGGTAGGGATGGATCTGGGGAGGAAGGGTGTGGACACATTTAGAGACGGTAAAAATATAAAAAATATAAAAACAAAATAACGTTAGAAATTCTCAGGTGCAGCACAGAGTTATGACAGGCAGGTGAGTAACACCACCCAATTAAAGGACAGCATCCATTTCAGTATAGAAGTCAGGACTAAATTATCCGTCGAACTAGAGGGTGGCAGCAGGGTCCTTTTTTAAATTCAGACTCCGTTGCTCATTGCTACATCAAGTCTAAGTAAACGGACTGTGAACCTGTACCGGGCGCGTTACCAGACGGTGCAATGGTGCAATGCGCTGAGGGCACTCGGGTGTTCAGATAAAGGGGCAAGAGGTGCCACTGTCGCCGTGATCCGGGAACCCTGCATACCTCACATATAAAGACAGCAGTGCGGATGGCTCACTGGCACCTAGAGAGAATTATTCTTGGAAAGCTAAACCCCACCCACCTGACCAGTTTCAGAACTTCAGAGCAAAATATATTTTCAGTTACGAGATGTTTCTTTTTAAAAAAAAAAAAAAAAAACTTCAAGCACATCAACATGACAATAAAAGCTACACGTACAGCCTTGAAAATAAAAAGTATCGTAGTCCGGTGGTCCTCAATTTTAGTATTAATCAAAGGAAAACCCTAGACATTTTTAGACATGTATAGGCCAAACAAACAAACACCACAAAAGCTTTCTAATTTTTAGAGATTTTTCCACCAAACTAAGGTCATTAAAAAAAAAACAAAAAACCGGAAATCACATGATCAGGGAAGCAGGGACAAAACATTATCATGGAGAGGAAGCATGTCCTTGAAGGAAGAACGGAGGTGGTAGCCATGTACAGGACTGGGGAACGGCCAGTGCAGATCAGAGTCATGTGTCAAGATGAGATCCATGCAATACCTACGACATAAATGGCCTGGAACGAGATTCACACACGCATCTGGGGCTAAACACACTATAGAGTCATAGCAACGGATAGGGTTTGGGAGGGAGGAGAAGCCATCTTACGTGTTAGCAGAGGCTTTGGCAGTGATGGGCCGCAGGTCCAGCGGTGGAAAGGAAAAGAAAAGACGCCCAGAAGCGCCACGGAATTGAAAGGAGCAGCAACTGCGGCTGCACAGACGGCTCAACAGTTAGGAGCACTTGCTGCTAGAGGACTGGAGTTCAGATCCTAACACAACCACCTGTCGGCTCTTCCGGCCTCCACGGTCACCTCTCTCTCACTCTCTCTCTCTCTCTCTCACACACACACACACTGTGTTTTTAAAAAGCACACTAAGTGGATCACACCATCTCCACTCATCAGACATGTAAACCTGAATGTATTTCTTATGAATGAGGCGCAGGAAATCCACACGGGTAGGCACGGGGGAGCCTGGGCAGCCCCAGCTCTCCAGTTCTGCTGTCTGCAGCACACGGAGCTTGTTGAGGGACAGGGGGTGAGGCAGGCAATTAGATTCTGAAAAACAAAAACAAAAAACCTAGCCGTCCTGAAGCGAGTTGAGTCTCTCCTGAAAATTGCCATGGTTCAAGAACTTCAAATGTGCTGGCGACTTTGACTGTGGTGGTGAGGTATAAAAGATGAATGTGCTTTTTAAAATGGCAATGTAGGAAACAGGAAAGGTGTACAATAGGCAACCTGCTTAAAAGGAACCGCGGAATGGACTAAAGACCTCTCCCTTTATAACTACGGGCTCACTAAGCATTCACTTTTCATCGGAGGGGAGAAAACCAGCCTTCTAGAAAAGGAAGAGGTCTCGGGTTGCACGGGCTTCAACTAATGTTCAACTTCAGCCGAGCTTTCATATTCGATATGCTGTTTGCAAAAGAGCATCTTGAAGTTGCCTCTGGCAGTCTCACGGTGTTGCAGACCTGCTGCTGTCTCCATATCCAATTGAGCAAACCGAGCAGTGAGTCAATGCAGCCCAGAAGCGGGTAAGGAAGCCTTACAAGCACGCCACCCTGACAGGTGGTACCCAGCTTGACTGATGGGGAAGCTTCACATTCCCTGCAGAAGTGAAATCCCATCACCCCGACCACTTCTCTAAACTGCGGTAACCATGCGTCGCTCTCCTGGACGACATCCATGGTTCCCTCACCTCCAAGCATCACCCATTAAGCACCCTAAACTGGAAGGCACACTGCACATTCACCCAGGATAACTTTGAGTTGCCAACCCCCGAGAGCAACTTCTGCTCTCACTGACTAGAACAAACCTCCAAAACAAAAGGCAGCTAGGTGCCAGGGAGCAGGCACATTTGCTAGGGAGCTCCAGCTTCAAAGACTGGAACCTTCTGTGTGCCATTCACCACCCCTTCCCTTTCCTCCCTAAAGATCTCTCTACCTGTCCTGTGCGCAGGAAACAGTGACAAACCGAACTGCAGAGCGGGAGCAAACTCACCCAGTTACCTTTCTAGATGAAGGCTAGGTATGACAGGCAGCCATCTTGCCTACGGTGTCGCTCTGATTTCAAACCATATGCTCACCCCAACCAAAACAAGTATGCTCACATCTTTCAAATACTTGTCAACTAAGACTTTAACACATAAAAAATGGGAGTCTACCTCCGCTTGAACATTTTACTGGCACGCTGAATAGCTGATCATAGTCACTGTTCTTTCTGATGGATGATACAATTATTACTTTAGCTTTTTAATACAAATTTATTTTTATTTATGGGGAGGGTAAATTAAGCACATACATGTAGGGTCTCCCAGAGAGACAGAAGAGAACACTGGATCCCCTAGAACTGGAGTTACAGGTAGTTGTGAACCACCCAGTGTGGGTGCTGGTCCAGGAGTGGCTAGGGATCATAACCACTGAGCAGTCTCTCTAGCCCCTTGTCATTTTCAAGTGGCTGTTTTTTTTTCTAACTACTTATATGAAATTTAGAATGTAAGGATATATTACACTATTATTCTGGCTACTAACACCCCCCCCCCATCTGTCATTGGGTTCCTGATTATTTTTTAAATTATATTTTTATAATTTATATTTTAAATTAAACTAGGAAAGAACATATAAATAAGTCGAGATCCACCTTACGAAGCTAAAGAAGACTTGCTGCTGCGGTCTAAATGTGTTGATTTCTAATCCCCAGTTCGGCAGTACTAAGAGGCGAGGCCGTCTGCATGTGACTTGGTCTGGGCAGGATTGACACCCCTATAGCAATGGCAAGAGGGTCTTATCTACCTCCTCAATGATGCAGGCACACTTTGTCTCTCACCTACACTGAACCTGCCTGCGCCTCAGTCTTGGGCCTCTCTGTCTCTGGAGCTGTAAGAAATAACTGTTTGTTTGTTTGTTTCGTTTTGTTTTCTGAAGACTGTCAACAATGCTGAGACGGGAGGCAAGAGTCTGCCCTAAGCATGCGCCCAAGCCACTGTCCAATTTCTAACTCTGAGATGAAGCAAGGTCACAGTGGCAAAGTATAATCATTGGTGATTACAGAGCTGAGAAAACTGTTCTGAAGTGATCGTCTCCGGATGGATGTGCAGCTTATCCACCTGGGTACTAATCCTCTTCCACCCCATCAGTTCTGTCCCACTATGCTTACAGCCAGAGCTGGCATCACAGGCCACGGAAAGCAATATGACAATCCACAGAAAGGAGTCTCCTTTTAGGTATGCAAAGCATACATACAAATAAATGTCTCGATGGCTGGCAGTCACTAAAGGATATCTGAATTTTATTTCCCCCTGCTGTGATTAAAATCCCCTGAAAAAAAGCAGTTTAGGAGAGAAGGGGTTAATTTTAGCACACAAGGGATTACAGTTCATCACCATGGTAGCAGGAGCACCAGGTTGGCCCATTACATTGTGTCAACAGGTAGAAGCACACAGTCTCTGCTCAGCTCACTATCTTCACTCTTACGCAACCAGAGGCCACGCCCACTCGCCGGCGCCACCCACAGAGGGTGGGGCTTCCCACCTTAATTAACATAACCAAAACCAATCCCCCACAGGTGAGCTCACAGACCAACCTGAACCAACCATCACTGGGACTCCACTCCCAGGGAACCCTGGGTTGTGTAAAGTTGATCAAACTAACCATCACACACACATAGGAGAAAAAAATACAAAACACTGAAGTCGGAAGCAAAACCGTAACATTTTTTCATTAAACCAAAGATACTGATAGAAAAGCACGATACTATTAGTAACTTGGTGCTAATAAATTCAACAACTGAGATGAAACGGGCAAATTTCTTGAAAAACACAAATTATCAAAACTCAAGATCAATTAAAACTAATCGACATAGTCCTCTTATCTCACCCAATCCAACACAGATTTCACTCACGGATCAGAACAAACACTGAGAACAGAGAGGAGAAGGAGCATTTCAGTCTCAGAGCCACCTGAGCCCTGACATAAAAGCCAGACAAGAGGCGAGAGATGGCTCAGTGGGTGGGCACTTGTCACCAGGCCTGAGGACCTGAGACCTCAGGATGCACCCATTCTCAACCTGTGGATGACCCTTTCACGGGGGTCACCTAAGATTACCAGAAAACACATATTTACATTACAACTCATAGCAGTGGGAAAATGACAGTCATAAAGTAGCAATGGGAATAATTTCATGTCGGGGATCCCCACAACACAGGGTACTGTGTAAAGGGTCACAGCATCGGGAAGATTGAGAATCACTGACGTAATGGATGGAGAGAACTTCCAGAGGTGTCCTCCAACTCTGAGGGCACTCTGTCAGATGCACACACAAACGTAGATATAAGAAACAGAGGTGTTATAGAATATCATAAATCAACAACCTAAACTGTTGGGAGCCGCCTGAGCACCCACATCCGCCATTACAAGATGGCGCCTACATTCGGCTGAGGACAAGTTGTAAACAGGCTAGTGCGCATGCACCTGGTAATTTTCCACTTCAGAATCTCAGCCTCTCTCGTGGCGGCATCTGGCCTGGTGTGCGGGAGCCAATGGGGAAGCTCCATGTCCCAGGCAAGCGCTGTGACCCATATAAAGGGCGGGTGTTCTATTGTTCTGGGTCTCCACTCGTGGCAAGCTTATGCTCTCCCTCTCAAGATGCATTAAAGCTTTACTGCAGAAGGATCCTATGTGTGCCGCGTCGTTCTTGCTGGCGAGACCGTAGCGAGGGACACTAAACATAAAATCTTTAACAAATGTTAATTAGCACATAGAATCTATTAAGTGAAAAACAGCGTAACATGGCTAAGATATACTCCTATAATTCAAAGTTTACCATTTAAAATGAAATGAATTGATGTAACTGACGATAGTAAAAACACTAAGGAAATAGTATGTAAATGACAACATTTAACATCATTCATAATTTTTTAATTTAAAAAAAATATTTTATTTTATGTGTACAGGAGAAGAGGGTTTGCCTGCATGTATGTCTGCCCATCATGTTTGTGTAGTCAGGACCTTCAGAAGCCAAAAGAAGGCCCTTGGAACTGGAGTTACAGACATGGTGAACTGCCACATGGGTGCTGGGAATCAAATTCAGAACCTCGGGAAGAGTAGCCAGTTCCCTTAACCACTGAGCCACTCTCTAGCCCCTCATTTAAAAAAAAAAAAAAAAATCTCTTGCTGGGGCTGGAGAGATGGCTCAGTGGTTAAGAGCACTGAATGCTCTTCCAGAGGTCCTGAGTTCACTCAATTCCCAGCAATAACATGGTGGCTCACAACCATCTGTAATGTAGTCTAATGCTCTCCTCTGGTATGTCTGAAGACAGCAACAGTGTACTCATACAAAATAAATGAATCTTAAAATAAATTCCCAGCAAACTAGAAATAGAAAAAGAATCTTCCTCAGCACAATAAAAAGCATCTACAGAAAACCGACTGCACATCATTTACTATCAAAAGGCTGAGTACTTTTCCCCTAAGAAAGAGGAGACAGGTGTGTCTTCTCTAGTGACCTACAATTTAGCTTTGTACTAGAAGTCCACGCCAGTGCTGAGGCAAGCAAGCAAGCAAGCAAGCAAGCAAGCGGCACCCAGACAGAGAAGAAAAAAGTGATGCTCATTCTAAATGTCATTTTAATTCTCCCCAAATCAGTCCACAGATTTAGAAAAATCTAGATCCTAACAGGAAGTGGGGAGAGGGGGAGGTTTTCATATGTGTCTTGGTACATGTGCATATGTGTACAAGTATGTGGAAGCCAAAGGTCAACACAGGGTATTTTCCTCAATGACTCTCCACAGAGTCTCTAACCTTGAGCTCAGGACTGGCTAGACTGGCTAGCCAACAAACTTCAGTATCCTCCTGTCTGCACAGCCGGGGTTACAGATGTGTGTGTACCTCTCCTGTCTGCACAGCTGGGACTACAGGTGTGCACTCCTCCTATCTGCACAGCTGGGGTTACAGGTATGCACTCCTCCTGTCTGCACAGCTGGGATTACAGGTGTGCACTCTTCCTGCCTGCACAGCTGGGGTTACAGGTGTGCACTCTTCCTGTCTGCACAGCTGGGACTACAGGTGTGCACTCCTCCTATCTGCACAGCTGGGATTATAGGTGTGCACCACCATTCAGCTTCTCGTGTGGAGGCTGAGGATCCACACCCGGTCTTCCTGCTGGCACGAAGCACTTTACTGAATGAGACTAACAAACATACTATAAAACTTATAAGAAAATGCAGAAGTTCTAATATAGCCAAATAAATTGGGAAAAAAAAAATGTGTCTGGCTCTAAAATGCAAACTCTAATCTTCAAGAAAAGGTAGAGGACATAAGAAAACAAACTGGGAGAATCGAACAAAATAGTTTAACCTCTACTGTTATTATTAAACACACATAGCAATCACTAGGTATTAGCCCACTCTTTGGAGCAGATCTCTGCAGACCTATGAAGAAATACTATCGTGTAGTGATGCTATATAGACAAATAGATGACTCTTTAGAATTCCTGATTTGATTCAAAGAATTTTAGGAAGAAAGTGTTTAGAGATGGTCTTAGTTGCTAGAAAGATATAATGTATTTAGAATCAAGAATAGAATGTGCCCACTCCTTGGAATAGTAAGTAAAGGCTTCATATAAGAAATGCAATGAGCTTTCATAACTGCACCAAAAAGAGAAATAGACTTGGGACATTTTTGTGTTCTAGGAAAAACATTTAGGTCCAAGGATAAAGCCACAGGTGTGCTCTATGATAAGTTGAGGCCATGTAAACACTGTTGCTTTGAACTTTTAACGAGTATATTACAATGAAGCACTGCTTCAAACTTAATATCAACATCCTTCTGTAACTCCTATTTTTATGTAACATTTTATGTCTGAGGTAATTTTCTAAAGAACTTTTTGTCTAAGAAGGTATTAAATAGACCAGAGAGAAGAAATAAAGTTCTTGGTTGTTGGTTGAATGGTTTGGCTTGGGGAACTTTGCCCCACCCACCCATCTATCCATCCAGCCATCCAAATGTATATGTCTGTCTATATGCTTGTATGTGAGTATGTGTGTGTGTGTACATGTATGAGTAAGCATGCATGAATACTTGTGGAGTTGATTGGCCCAGCCGGAGTGTGGGTATGTGAATGTTTGAATGTATATGTGTCTGTGCATATTTGCCTGTACACAGCATCTTAATTCTTTTCTTTTCCTTTCCTTCCTCTCTGATTCACAAAGAATTAAGCAGCTTAGCCAGAGGGATTTCTAGCTGACTGACCAGAGAAAGGAGCACCAGCAGTAAATCTTTTCACTTATACCCTGCTGTTTTAGGATGAGGTACTAAACAGTTTCTCAGCTCAGAGGAACTCAGACAGGCAGGTCAGTTACCTCAGCTTAAGACAGGGAGTGGCACTATTAAGTGTGGCCCTGTGGAGTAGGCGTGGCTTTGTTGGAGTAGGTGTGGCCTTGTGGGAGTAGGTGTGGCCTTGATGGAGTAGGTGTGGCCTTGATGGAGTAGGTGTGGCTTTGTTGGAGTAGGTGTGGCCTTGATGGAGTAGGTGTGGCTTTATTGGAGTAGGTGTGTCACTGTGGGCTTGGGCTTTAAGACTCTTATCCTAGCTGCCTGGAAATCAGTCTTCCACTAGCAGCCTTCAGATGAAGGTGCAGAACTCTCAACTCTGCCTGCACTACGCCTGCCTGGATGCTGCCATGCTCCCACCTTGATGATAATGGACTGAACCTCTGAACTGTAAGCCAGTCCCAATTAAATGTCATCCTCCTGAGAGTTGTCTTGGTCATGGTGTCTGCTCACAGCAGTAAACCCTATCTAAGAAAACAAGGAGATATTTTCTTATTACTCAGCAAACCTAAATATCTCAAGAGCAAGTAAGTTTCACCCCTACTGATGCTCTTCCCCTTCCATTGCCTCAAAAAGAACCAAGAACAAGAAAGAAGGTCCACTGAGACGTGCCTACAGCAAGTGACTCCATGATGATCTGACAGCATGAGTCCAGGAGGTAAAGGTATAGCTAATGTCTCAGTAAAATGGAGCATGCTGGGACCTTCAGGACAGCCCTTAAGGCTTTGGAAAAGAGCTCTAAATACATGAATTTGAAAATAAATAATTTCTCAACTAAGCAAAAATGTAATGATGCAATTTGTACTATGAGGAGTTTCATGAATCTAAAGGAACAAAGGCAGCTACACTATGAGCCAGCTTGTCAGAAAGATACAAAGTTGGGCAGATTCCCAAGGTCAAGGACAGCCTAGGACAGAGCAAGGTCAGGCCCAGGTATGGTAGAAATGGTAATTTCAGGCCAAGGTCCCACCCAACTAGATCTTTTGTGACTGGATTTGTGTTCTACAGGAGATGAGCTATCCAGAGAATTTAGGATAAAAGGAACTGCTTGGAGAACGGACAGACATATAAACACCTCCTACACACATGCACGCATGCGCGGACAGACACACACACACACACACACGCACACGCACACTCACACTCACAAGCAAGCAGGACATGAACAGAGAGATCTCTTAGAATAGCAACCAAGCAGAATATAGACAGAGAAATCTCCAGGGAGAAAGCAGAACATAGGAGCAGACTGGAAACGCTGCATCAAGCAGAACACAACTTGGATCCACAATTTCACTTTCTTTTGTCCTTTTCTCTGTCCCCAGACACCCCTTCTCTCAGAACCCCTCTCCATGCTGAGGCTGGTCCTTGGCACCCAAGCCTCCAGGTAACTGCATCACAGGTAACATTTCAACTCTAACTTCAGAGACCTTGAGGCAGAGTCCATCAGACTCCAGATCTACTGAAATTACATAGTAAATGCTGTCTAGATCCACTAACTTGGGGGGTGGGGGGTAACGTGTTGCAATAGGTAAGTCACATAAGGCCTGTGTTATGCTGTCCTGGTAGTCTTATGTCAACTTGACACAAGCTAGAGTCATATGAATGGAAGGAGCCTCAATTGAGAAAAAACCTCCATAAAATCCAGACTCTAATTAGTGATAGATGGGGGAGGGCCCAGCCTGTTGTGGGTGATGTTATCTTTAAGCTGATGGGTCCTGGATTCTATAAGAAAGCAGGCTGAGCAAGCCTTGGGGAGCAAACAAGTAAGCAGCACCCCTCCACGGCCTCTGCCTCAGCTCCTGCCTGCAGGTTCCTGCCCTGTGTGAGTTCCTATCCTGACTTCCCTTGGTGCCAGGCAATGATGTAGAAGTGTGAGCTGAGTGAATTCTTTCCCAAGTTTCTTTAGTCATGTCTGTACTATCATAGCAATAGTAGCCCTAACTACATATAAGTGAATTTAATATAAAATGTGATAACATAAAAGATAAAACAGTGAATCTTTTCAATGAGACAAAATAAAATATCATCATGGCCTGCGAACAAGCAAAGATTGGAATGAAAAGCAATAAACACACACACACACACACACACACTGAGAATAAGGGTCAGAAAATGTGGCTCATGTTTATAAACCTAGCAATGGGGAGGTCAAGACAGGAAGATCCTGATTTTGATACTATCCTATACTCTCTCTCTCTCTCTCTTTCTCTCTCTCTCTCTCTCTCTCTCTTACACACACACACTCAAATAGTTAAGTTAAATTTCACCAAAATAAAACACTGGTCTGGAAATTTGGTTTAAAGGGTAAAGATTCCTACAGAAAGCCCCACATAGTAACCCATCTGTAACCCCAGAGCTAGGGGGGGTTGATGGTGGGGGGTAGCATATAGCCAGGTGGAGGCTGGGGGAGGGGCACTCACTGGCCAGCCAGCCTAGCAATACGGGAAGCTTCAGATTTAATGAGAGACATCTAGTGTCAACTGCTGGTCTCCACACTCCTACACATGGGCACACATATCCACACACGTGTACTACACACTAAATAAATAAATAATAAATAAATAAATAAATAGAATTTCTGACAGAGTTTGCTCTCCTCAGCATGGGTGCCACTGAAGACTTGTGGAAAAAGAAATTCTGCTTTATAAAGAACACAACATCTCAGCCAGGCCCTCAGAATGCTCAGCTTATCAGTGGGCTAAAATTCCTATGTGGCTTCTTACTGGGGACACTTATCAGCACCTTTTACAAAAAGTAGAAAGTTTTGTTTCAGAGTTAAAACTGGATATTTCTAAAGTTTTTTTTTTTTTTTTTTTTTGGTTTTTGGTTTTTGGTTTTATTTTTTGGGTTTGTTGTTGTTGTGTTTATCGAAACAGGGTTTCTCTGTATAGCCTTGGCCATCCTGGAACTCACATTGTAGACCAGGCTGGCCTCGAACTCAGAAATCCGCCTGCCTCTGCCTCCCAAGTTCTGAGATTACAGGCATGCGCCACCACTGCCCAGCTGCAAAACTGGATATTTCTATGTGGCTCTCTGAGCAGAAGTGATGGTACTTGTAAATATTATTTTCCATCTTTTGGTCTTGATCCAATCAAATGGACTGACTTAACAAATTAATTTAGAGCCAGAAGTTGTCCACACATGAAACAAGACAGACACTACTAGGACTGTGTAATGACTGAAACTGGGGGTGCGGGGGAGGTAAATACTTTCTTGTACTCTCCTATTGAAGACTAGCCACAGTTCACTGACTATAACGTAGGAGATACTCATCAGTTTGTGATGGTGAAGTGAATTATCTTAAACACACACCCTAATATCATGGTGAAGGCCAGATCCAGATAAGCCACGCTATAGTAACTGTTTGCCAAGCACAGACATGAGAAAATAGTTAAGTTCTGTTAGCACCACTCTGCAAGCCAGAGAACGATTAGCACAAGTGTCCGGGTCACAGAACCTCGAATCCCAGCAAAAACAGTGCATGTGATTAAGACCAATCACAGTGATAGTATACCATGGAATCGCAAAACAGAAGCTACCTAGGCAAAGTTCATATTTTTTCCCTACCCCTGACTTTACTATGAAGAGTGGACTCAAGAACTTCAAGATTATGAGAAAGCAGAAAAGAGGAACTCATTCAGAAGCTGTGCACAGTTCCCGCGTGCCACAAGCACCTGTTTCCATGCACATCTTCCAGCCAATGCTCCTAAGCAGGACAGACGTGCAAACCCACCAGTGTCTGACTGCATGGCCCTAGCGGGCGAGCTTGCAGCGGAGCTGGGAGGAGAGGGGGGAGTACAGGGTACTGCCTCTTCCCTAGGACCCCATAGGGTCCCCCCGACCCCGCAGCGCTGTCCTCCCGCCCCGTCCCCCCTCTGCGGATACTCACAGCTCTGGTCTCATATAGCACCAGCTTCTGGACCAAGCTGATGATGGGGGCAGCAGCCGTGGGCATGGCTCCAGCCAATGGAGGCCCCACCACAGGGCACCAGGCCGCAGCTCAGGTCGTGACAGCTGCGGGGTCCCCCCTGGGGACAGAGAGAGGAGACTCCGCAGACTCCCCCACCCCCCAGCACACCAGATCCAGCTGACTAAAACGATGTCGGAACACTAAACATTCAGCAGCCCGCAGCCACTTCCGGATTCCCCGAGCCCCGCCCAAACGCGAGGGGCGGGGCTACAGGATCACGGTGTTGCTGAGGGCGGGCGCTAAGGGTGCCATCTTTCTTAAGGGCAGACAAAAAAAAAAAAAAAAGACCTATCTACTCTTTATTTTCCTGTCTTGTGAATGCCTGTGATTTTCCCCTCTTTTGTCGCCTATTTTATCTTCACGAGAGTCAATAAAGTTCATATTGTAGCTGTATGGCCCACAAATCTTTCTTAATTATCTAAATGTGGCGGCTTTGGTATTTGCACATTTTATGTGTGAGGCTAACGGTCTGAATTCTAATAGGGACCGTGCTGCGTAGGAAGAGCGCGCTGCTGTTAGAGTCGGTTCTAGTTAAGGTAAGGTTTTCCCATTTGTTGTCTGAGCACAAGTAGACAAAATATGCACTCGCTCCGTTCATCACCTCTACACTGTGGAAAATGTGTTTTATAATTATGACTGCATTTAAGCCCAAGTTTAAGAATCCACTCCAAATTAAAGAGCCACCTCCCGAGGCCCCGCCCTCCAAGAGGTCCTGCTCGCCTCCTACAGGTTTCCAAGGCAACCGCCTAACAGACACCTAGAGCCTCAGGAGGTAGCTGCTGTCGCGTCCCCCGGCCCACAGGGACCAGGTAAGCAGAGGCAGGAGGGCCATTGTCCACATTCTGGGTTTATTTTGTTATCAGATGCAGGGAAATGCACTTCCGGCGGGGACCCCATACCAGTTGTTTTTCTTGCAAAGCTAAACCACGATCTCTTCATAAATCGACTTTTCAAAAACCAGTTCTCCTTTCAGCTAAGGTATTTATCTCACAAATGCGGACTAAACACCTGCCCCAGAGGGTAACATAGTGGTGGCTAAACTAGTATAGGCGAAAAGTGCTAGGTTTCACAGGGACACCTCTATATTCCCGAATTCACCGCTAGAGGGTTCTCATGTGAAAAGGTAATAAAACTTTAAAAATGCAAACACATAGCTGAAAAGGATGTTAAAGTTTGCTGTGGATTCAAAGTTAGAACGTTACAAGGTTTCTAAAGTATGAGCATCTACAGTTTTGTTTCAGTCTGATACATCCTTTTTTAATTAAGAAACTAGAAAGGTAGCAGGAGTCTCGGTTCTGGCATTTTAGGCTGGTGTGCGTGCGGTGTGTGTGTGTGTGTGTGTGTGTGTGTGTGTGTGTGTGTGTGTGTGGGCGCGCATTTATAAGTCAGAGGTTAAGCTGGATGTGGTCCCTCAGCCAGCAAACCCCAGAGATCCACTTATCCTGATCTTGAACGGCACCTTTTAACTTTTCCATTTCATAATGGAAACCAACTCTTCCTAATGTAAGCTAAACATCTGCGGAGCGATTTGATTTAGGAAAATCACTTTTTAAAAATAATATAATCTGATTTTCAAATATAGCTTCCAATTATTTTTTAAAGATTTATTATATATACGAGTACACCGTAGCTGTCTTCAGACACCAGAAGAGAGCATCAGATCCCATTACAGATGGTTGTGAGCCACCATGTGGTTGCTGGGATTTGAACTCAGGGCCTCTGGAAGTCAACGCTCTTAACCGCTGAGCCATCTCTCCAGCCCTAGTTTCCAATTGTTATTTCATACTACAATGAAGCACTTCCCTTTGAGAACTTTCTTAATTGACATCACCTAGGAGCAGAACCGGAAACAAACAAAAGTGCCAAGTTGTTTCTATAAGGGTGATCCCAGGAAACAGCAGCTGGGGGGAGGGGGCACTTGGAAAAGGGGACTATTGTCAAGCAAGCTTCTCTGTCAGCAAAGTTCACTAGGGACTGAGGAGTACATACCTTGGAACCATTCCCTTTCCAGGGAGCAGGGGGAAAGGCATTGTGTTTACTCACCAACTCCCGTGTATTGCTGGGTGAAGCCTGCTAGGGCAGAGCACGATGCCCTGGAACTTCCAGTTTGACTGTGCTCAAACCCAGAGGGTGTGGCGGCTGGAGGAAGTTCACAGAGTCCCACATGCTGGTATCCAAAAGTCCAGCAGTAACCTAGAAAGTGGCACAACACACGCATGAGAAAGGAGAGGTCTGCCGCTTCCACCCCGGGAAACCACTCATACCCATGTCGCCACATCGAGGTCACACCAGCCCATCGCCAATCCTTGAACATAGTAAGTAGGGAAGTCGATGAGGTCAGCTGCAGAATTCACCGCTGCAGTTAACCTGGGGTCTCTAACTGCTCCCTCATCTCTGTCTCTAACATTCCTAGGTCATCCTTACTCTTGGCCTGCACTAATGTGAGCCTAAGCTGCTTCTCCTGTTTCTAGTCCTGTGTCGTGGCATGAATACATGCCCCAGTTTAATCCTGAGTTTAAGATTACCTTTCCAATCCCAACTATGTAACACCAAGCCTACCTCCCCCACCAGGACGACTCCTCATAGGCTTGTGGAGCCCAAAGGGACCAGTTGGTAGCAATCGGTTTTTTAGTTTTGTGAAACCTTGACTGAGATCTTTGTAACAACTGTCTCTCCTAGCAATCAAGCCCAGTCTACCACCACCAGAGCCTAAAATTGTGGGAAACTGCCCAAGTCTATCAGAATTGCCCATATCAATCACAGAGTGGTGGCGATAAGAACCACTTCTCCTGCTTCTTGGCTCAAAGCATATTCCTAGTCTCGAAGTACACTGGGGTGTCCCCATTCCACACAATACTAAAAAGTGCCGTACTGGTACCTTTGAGAGATCTGTCTAACACACCAGCAACTTCTTTTTTTTCTTCCTCATCACTTTTGATTAATTTTAATTGAAAGTCTATATTTTATTAGATATAAGAATGGCTATTCCAGCTTGCTTCCTATGCCTGTTTACTTGGAAAACAGTTTTCCATCCCTTTACTCTGAGATAATGTTTGTTACTTATGTATGTTGCTTATATGCATCAGAATGAAAGAACCTGTTTTCACATCGGTTCTGTTAGCCTGTGTCTTTTTATTGGGAAATTGAGCCCTTCGATGTTGAGAGCTATTAATGACCAATGGTTGTTAATTCCTGTTATGGTTAACTTTGTGTGTGTGTGTGTGTTCATTCCTGTGGTTTGCTGGTATGGCACACCAGCAACTTCTAAGTGAGCTGGGATGTGGTAGAAGAGAAAGTAGATCTCACATTTACACGTGTCTTACAATCTTTACGGTAAAACAGACCCCTTTGATTTGATGCAATATTATATGAGCTTCGTGATGATCAATGAGACAACTCAACCATTTGTTAGCCGTGCTGGCCAACAGACTACAGAGAGGGAAGACAACACTCACCTTTCCCCAACCCCCATGTCACTTGTCCCTCACAGTGGGAAGAGTCCTGTATAACCAGTCTGTCGATGATGGGAGTTCTGGCTCCTCAAGAGACTGTATCACACTAAAGTCTTAGCCTCATCTCTGCCGTGGAGAGGTAGAGCATCGGATGTGGTTGTAGCGACTAGTGTGAAGGAGCACTACCAAACCACAGCATCGTCTCAGCCACTTCATCTCTGCCACCATTCCATTTCCAACTAAGAACGTGTAGGACTAAGAGGAACCAGGAGAAACTGGCTGGCATCTCCTGGGTGATCATCTTGCTCACCTGTTGGTTCAGTACCTCTTCACAAGTGTACGGTTTGTGAATGGAATTGGGCTTCTAAGCTGCCGAACAGATTGCTGCAAATTTAACATCTTAAAATGGTTATTATCTGGTTTCCATAGCAAGGGGATGTGGCGTAGATCAGTGGGGTCCTCTGCAATCAGGTGTGAATTGAAATTTGCCTTCCATTGGATAGACAACTAAGAAAGAATCCATTCCGTTATTAAGAAAATTCGTCTCTGGCAATAGGACCGGGGTTCCTGTTTCCTTTAGCTGTTGGCTCCATGTTGCTCTCCATACCTGGAGGCCAGGCACCATTCCTTACTGCACTGTTCTCCCGCAATATGGCAGCTTACTTCTGAGCTGACGGGAAAATCTTTCTCCAACTGCTCGGGTGGACTCTATGAACTTCTGGAGTGTGTGAAGGGGCTAGTCCTGCAGGATCTCCATGACACAGGGTAACGACAGGATATCTGAGAGGAATCCCTTTGAGGATCTAATTGTGTGGCAGAAGCCAGGGCCTCGAACCAGAGCAGTGACTTACCACTGCAGTGAACGTTTGCAAGTAAAGATGTGTGGACAAAGGGGTAGACTGTGGGGACACACTGTGGCACACCACAGCTTCGGTGAAGACATGGAGGTTTTTAATTTTTGTGTCTTTGGGGGGAGGGGTTGCAAGGGTGGAGGGCAGATGTAAGGGGTGGGGAGATGGATAGGACTGGGGTGCATGTTGTGAAACTCACAAAGAATCAAGGAAAAAAAATTTTTAAGTTGCCATGGTTACGGCGTCTCTTCACAGCGATAAAGCCTCCCAGTTTGAAGTTTTGTTTGTAAGTGACCTCTGCTCTTCCAAAGCCAGGCATCCCCACTGACACATGGGAACCCAGAATCAGAACAGCCTCGCCTCTACCCTCAGCCCTGGGCCACAAAGCTCTGCCACTGTGGGGCTCCTCGCTGATGCCAGTGTCTCCCTGCATGTTCTTTTCTTAAGGAAGTTTGTGAAGGAGAAGCCCTTGCCATTCCAGAGAGCACAGCATGCTAATGGATTCTCTGACCTCATAGTAACTTTAATCTATCAGTTCTGCATACCTTTAATGCCCTTCTCCGACCATTTGCCAGGTCCAGTATTCCCACCTCGGTTACTGTGGGTTCCCGCTTCTTTTAAGCTTTTAGGAATCTGTGGGTGGTGTTGCCTGGATGTTAAGCCATGAAAGAACTGAAGCATCTGCAAGCTCGTATCTGGTCTAAATTCCCCTGGGTAAATCTCTCTCTCAGCAGTGTTTGCCCTCTGCACAATGTGTATGTCATTTCAAAAGCCATGACTGAGACAAGGCTTTAGCTTCTCCTGGAGACATACTGGTCCAGGGAGGGAGCCCAGGACTTGTTTATCATGGGATGTCATACCTACAAAAACAGCTTCAATTTTTTTAAAATCCAGTGTGTCAAAGTTTTCCTTTTCAAACTGACCTTTTTAGAATTTATTTCCAACATTCTATTTTATTTTACTTTAGTTGGTTACATCTTCACGTTTTCTCTTATTTCTTCTTTTTAAAATTTACTTTAATAGTGCTAATTAGTAATATTAGCATGAATTTAACATTCTGTAATTTCCATTTGAATTTTTTATGATGAATTAAAGTATATTGTTAGGATTTTTTTTTTAGCTTTCAAGAATTGGGACTTTAAATACATTCATAATTATTTCATTGTCGTCAAGAAAAATGGTTTATGTTATTTTTATTTACATAATAGAGTCTCAGTATAAGTAAATAAGCAATTTATAAGTGTTTGAAAATAAGAGTTGGTCTTTGTGCAAATCCAAAAACCTGTAGTCCCAGTTTCTTTCTGATTCCTTCCAACAAAAGCAGCATAAATTAAAATCTATTACAGACATAACATTTAAAGTAGAAGGCCGTGCCCAGGAATCTACTTAACAGCTCAAACTAGCAAAAGCTTTCCAAAAAGGATCTGCCCTGTATTGCAACGTGTGTGTGTGTGTGTGTGTGTGTGTGTGTGTGTGTGTAGTTTGGTCTTTTGGACATGTTGCCTTTTCTTTTAAACAGCTTTGGTTAGATGCCATCTGGCTCTCAAGCATCTGATGATACGAGACAGCTCCTGAGCCAAGTACATCCGTGCAGTTCTTCCCCACCTTTCTGCCCCAACGCTGTAAGCCCTTCCGCTTTGCCTTTTCGACTGTGGTATTTTGGATTATGGCTTCTGAAGAAAAAACAGAAGAACATCCATTTGCAGACATCTTTAATGAAGATGAAACCGACAGGAACTGTTTGCTGTCCAAACCAGCTTGCTTTATTATATTTGGAAAGCCTGTAAGTTATCTCTCCTAACAATTGATTTTCTTTTTAATTTAATTTTATTTTATTTTTTTATTTTTATTTATTTTTTATATTTTTGGTTTTTTGAGACAGGTTTTTTTTTTTTTTAATTTTAAAAATCTCAGTCTTATATTAGCACACAAGAATGGAATCCGCAACGTGTTTTATTTTTTCAGTGTCCGATAGATTTTTATAATATTACTTCAACTCCAATACGATACTGGTTTTGAGTTCATAACTGTCTCTCTTCTTATGCTGCATTAATGTTTGTCTTAATATTATCCAGAAACAACTTATCGAAATTCTGTACCGTACGATTGTCGCTGGTTTGAGATCTAAGGCTAATCCCCATTTTATTTGGCCATAAGGTTTACTCAGAAACTTGTCATGAGGCTCTCTGGATGTATAAGCAGGATGCTTTACCACCAGAAGGTGCTGGGGGCGGGGTCAATGAGTACATTAGAGAATCATCTGTCATCTTCACACAACGGAAAGAAACCAGAAGGAGCTGGTGTAAGGCTTCGAGGCAGCTGTGGGAAAAGACCCCCACGTGAGTTCGGTTTTCAGCCACAGAGCTACTCAATAGTTATAGAGCAGGGCTGTTCCGTTAGGGAAGCTTCCAGAACAGCAGCAGCTATAGAGATCCCATCTTTAGCTTAATTTCTGATAGGAGCCAAAGGACGGGTCCCAAGAAATATTTCCAACAATTTCCTAATTTCCTCTTCCTTCTTGCTCCAGCCCTGCTAGCTCTGGCCCCCCTCCTCCCTCCCCCCACTCCGGCCCGGCTCGCTCTGGCCCCCCTCCTCGCTCCCCCCACTCCGGCCCTGCTCCCTCTGACCCTGCTGCTTCCAATAATTTTCATTTTGTTTCTTAAAAAAATACGTCACCACTGACATCATCCAGATGCAAATATCACTTCCTGGGAACCGCTTTTTAGCTTTGAAATACAATGCTCTTGAAAGCCCCCCCCCCTTACAAGGTTTTACCTGCTCTTAACGTTTGCTGAATGAGCTGAGGCTGCTTTCACAGCAGCTTAGGAGGCTGAGGCAGGAAGGTCACAACCTTAAAGCCTGCTCTGGCTGCTGAGTGAGTTCAAGGCCAACCTGGAAAGCTTACTGAGTCTGCATCTCAGAATAAGAACTAAACCCAGGCCGGGTGATAGTGCTCAAAGCAAGGCTCTCACCTACATGGCCACAATATGTCGAACCCCAGTACTGCAAAAAGAAGAGGAAAGAAGAAAGATTATTAAACAGAAGGCTCTAAAATTTCCATTTTCTTCTAGAAAGAAAATAAAATGACAAAAATCTCAATATATTTTATAATAGTTTATAATTAAGATTATAAATTTTTGCAATATCCTGGTGGCATAGCTTCCTAATTTCAGGTATAAATTTTCTTAAATGATAACATACTTTAAAAGTTCAGGGTAAGTAGAATATGTAAGAATTAGTGAAGAAAATCAACTTCTAAATATATAGGGCTCCCTTCATTTTATAGGTAAATATTTGTGTAATGATAACCA
>JADRCH010000046.1:1294245-1314956 GCA_019843965.1 Rhynchomys soricoides
CATTCCGTTGTATTTTAAAGAGCATTTCTCTTTTAAAGGGGTCTGGGAAGACAACATTAGCCCGTAACATAGCACAGGCATGGAAATGCATTCGTGTTGAAGGTAAATTTGATTTTATTCTCTCAATATCTTAGTATGAATAATTTCAACGGCTCATATAAAATAGAACTGCATGACAAACGCCCATCTGAGATTCCACGATTTATATTTTGTCATGTTTCCTGCATCACTCACCTGATGAATACTAACTCTCTGATAGCATCAATGCAGCCATGTTTATTAAATGTGTTCGGCTCCTCTAAACCTCTATTTCCATCAGAGCTGGTGTGTGTGTGTGTGTGTGTGTGTGTGTGTGTGTGTTTTCTTAAAGAACAAAAAGGAAAGAGAAAGAGAAATGCTTTTCCTCAGAGCATTTCCCAGGACTTTATTCCTTTTGTTAGAAAAGGTGTATTTTTTAACTTACCTTTTCTTTAACATGTAAGACAGCAGACTGATGTGAGTGTGTGGGCATGCACACAGAGACACACACACACCACACACACAGACACACACCACACACACAGACACACACCACACACACAGACACATACACACACACAGACACACACACACCACACCACACCACACCACACACACATACAGACACAGACACACAGAGACACACATCCTTCGAATCAGAAGCCGTTTATTTCCTAACAGAAAAGTAAAGAAAGAGTAAATAAGAAACTCGTCGCAGAAGGCAGTGAGGAGGTGGCTCAGTCAGTAGAGTGTCACACAAGCACACAAGCGTGGGGACCTGAGTACCATCCCCAGCATCCACGCACACCACAAGCCAGGAGTGGTGGCACATGCTTATGATCCTGTGCTAGGTAGGCAGAGGCAGGAGGCTCCCTAGAGCTCTCCGGCCAGCCAGTCTCTCCTAATTGGCTAGCGAGCCCCAAGCCCCGCCTACAAGGTGGATAGACCCTGAGGACCGATCTCTAGCTTCCGCATTCCATGTGTTCACATATACACGTGTGAACACATACATATATACACACAGCGCACACACATACATGCACAACACTCATAAAAGTAGAACCAAATCTAAGCAATATAAGAAAAGAAAAGAAAAAAATAACCTCATATCATTAAAAATAATTCACACTGATTCATATTTGCCTAACAAGTTGGTGAGCCACTAACCTCACTGAAATAACTGTAATCATTGTTGGCAAGGATGCCGTGAAATGGACACTGCACTTCATCAGTGTGACTGAGACGCCACAATTTTTGTACAGTCTGGTAACTCGGAGCACACTCACCTAGAACTCAGAAACGTTCCCCTTTTTAAGAAAAGATTTATTATCTTTTACGTGTACCTAGTGTTTCACCTGATGGAAGACAGCCCAGTGGGATGGAGGGAGCCTGACCCCATGCTTTAAGACTTCCTAAAGATAAACTTTTTAATTAAAAACAAAACAAACAAACAAAAACAGTGGAGAGGCGGCTCATAGAGGTTTAGAAGAAAGACAGAGCCAAACACATTTAACAAACATGGCTGGGCTGGTGCTCTTAGAGAGTTGGTATTCATCACGTGAGTGATGCAGGAAACGACAAAATGTGTATGCCACATGTGTACTTGTGCCAGAGGAACCCAGAAGAGGACTAGGATCCTCTGGAACAGGAGTTACAGATGGCTCTGAGCCACCACGTGGGTCCTCCACAAGAGCAGCCACCTCTCCAGCTTCCCCCCCCCCCCCCCCCTCCCCCCACCCCCACCCCCACCCCCACCCCTGGCTCTCTTCCATCAGAGAATGGCATCTTTCCCGGAATTCTCGGGGTTCCTTTTTTATTTATTAAAATTTATTCATCTATGTATACGAGTGCTCTGGTATACACATATACTTCTGCCTGCCAGAAGTGGGATCAAGTCAAATAGATGGTTGTGAGCCACCCTGTGGTTGCTGGGAACTGAACTCAGGACCTCTTGAGGAAGAGGCAGTGCTCTTAACCACGGAGCCATCTCTCCAGCCCAGTGGGGTTCTTCTTTTAACTAAGACATACCTAGACTGATAATACTGTTGTATACTTTTATGTGGTGTGAAACTTTTCATCCTTCTTCTATCTAGTGCTTCTCACAGAGCACTCGTCTAAGGCACGATGGTGTTCAGGGAGGAACTACCCTAAGATTGCTGAGTTGCCGGAGTGGCCAACACAAGCCTGCTTTGACCAACCTTAAACGATGTAACATGCATAAATATGTTCAGTAAATTCCCAGGTGACACCTCCACATTAATCTTTGCTCCCGGTTACCAAACATTCAGAAACTGTTTCTTACTCTAGCAATTCAAGTATCAGCTTGCACTCATATTTTGAACTCATGTTTTTAGCTTTATCCGTTCTGGAAGAGTACATTGCTGCTGAGAATGAAACCGGCGCTATGGTGAGCAAATCTACATTTCAAAGGTACTACGATAACCACCTAAATTGTGAATCCCAGATAGTTACAGTAACGCATAACATCTGTGCTTGTTCTAGCTGCAGTCACTGCTGGTGAGCGGTCACAGCGTCCCAGATGAGCTGGTCACAAAGCTGATCCTGGAGAAGATCAAGTCTCCGGAAGTTGCTCACTTCGGTATGTGCGCAGGCGCGCACTTATGCGCCTTCCTCTACCCATGGCCCCTACTGAGCTGAGCATCCCAGATAGATTCAAGTGCGGTCTTTTGGTTTTAATTCTCTAATAATGTCCACAGTTACTTTTTAAAAAACACCCAGTGTTTTTTAGCGCTCTACTACACGGTGAGTCACAGCATCAAAAACAAAACAAACAAACAAACAAACAAAACAAAAGATGGGGACGAAGCATTAGCATGCTCTTGGGAGAAAGACATCACCTGAAATAGATGTGTTGAAGGAAGGAAGGAAGATTCCCGAAAAGCGTTAAGGGACATCTGTAACCGTTAAGACTCTGTTAAGAGTTAGGTTGCAGACGTAGCTGGATGGTAGAGCCTTTGCCTAGCTTAGTCAAAGCACTGGGTTCAGTTCTCGGGACTAAAATCTAAAAGGCTATAACAGAATATAGAGATTAAAAATAAAATATAGTACAGAAAAAAAAAAAACTGTATCAAGGCAAAAGGGAATATAGCACCAGATAGTATCATTTGTCCTTGAAGTAGCAAGCTCACTGTATACACTTCTTACAATTTTTTGTTGTTGTTTGTTTTTTTGGTTTTGCTTTGTTTTTTGAGACAGGGTTTCTCTGTATAGCCCTGGCTGCCCTGGAACTCACTCTGTAGACCAGGCTGGCCTCGAACTCAGAAATCCTCCTACCTCTGCCTCCCAGGTGCTGGGATTAAAGGCAGGTACGGCTCCCATAGACATCTGTGTTCTGTGTTTGGATGCATGGCCCTTGGGACGTGTGGCCTTGTTGGAGGACGTGTGTCACTGTGGGGGCAGGCTTTGAGGTTTCCTATGCTCAAGCTAGGCTTGTGTGGCAGTCTCCGGCTGCTGCCTGTGAATCAAGACGCTCAGCTCCTCCAGCACCATGTCTGTCTATATGAGGCTATGTTTCCCACCAAGACAAGAACATAGAAAACCTCTGAACTCTAAGCCAGCCCCAATAAAATGTTTTCCCATGTGACAGTTACCATGGTCATGGTGTCTCTTTACAGCATAAAGCCCTAACTAAGACAAAGGCCTTTAGTTTCTAGCTGAGGGATTGAGATTTATTTCATTAATAAGAGAAATGTTTCTCGGGCAAGCCAGTGACATAGAACATAATAAGGAAATCAGAATGACAGTGGTACCCAAGACACATTCAATGAGAAGACTTAGGCTCCTGGGTGGGATGCAAGCCAGTAGATGTTCTAAGCCCAAATCTTACTGTATCTGATCGTTACGTTTCACAGAGGATACCTGGGCGCGTCACCACTCTCTGACTTACATAGATGGCGTATGCATGGGTTCCACTATGTTATTTGGTTCTAAATTTAAGAATGGAAATAATAAGTCACATAAAAGGTCCTAGGACTGTTTCTAACCCGAGTTAAAAGAAATATTAGCATGCAGTTTCTTTCCATAAGTGTCTCATCTAAAATAAACTTAGATTTTTAAAGAGTTTAGAACATGTGTTATTATGGGTAGGGAGGAGCACACACATGGTTCTCTCCCTTCAGTAAATGACTCCTGGGGAATTGAACTCAGGTCATGGGTCTTGTGACAAATGCCCTTAGGCGCTGAGCCATCTTCCCTGACTTAGAATTTTTAAAGATGTTTCTTCTCGGCTTGATGATTTTTCTTTTCTTCTTTTTTTTGTTTTGTTTTGTTTTGTTTTTTGTTTTTTGTTTTTCGAGACAGGGTTTCTCTGTATAGCCCTGGCTGTCCTGGAACTCACTCTGTAGACCAGGCTGGCCTCAAACACAGAAATCTGCCTGTCTCTGCCTCCCAAGTGCTGGGATTAAAGGCGTGTGCCACCACTGCCCGGCAGCCTGATGATTTTTTAAAATCAGAAAACATTGTTCATAGCTAGATTTCATGTAGTAATAACTATTAACTAATTAACTTAAAGTTTGTGACATAATTTTGTAACTCACACTTACTCATTAGTAGCTATGTAGTACTTTAAAAAGTAATTTATAAAATAACTATAATAAAGCCGTGCCCTCACATAATGACAATATTACAAATTGTTAACTTATATTTTACAGGCTACATCATCACTGAAATGCCGTCACTCTCACAAGATAACATGACCTCATTGAAGCAAATAGAACTTGTTAAAAATTTAGCATTGCAACCAGATATCATAATCAATATTAAGGTAAAGATATTAATTGCTTCCTAGAACAGAAAATTTTTGTTTTTCAAAGAATTTAAGTTCAAGGAGTGCTTTCATGCTTAAAAAAATATATATTTGTTTTATTTCTAATAGTGTTTCTGTTTGGGGGCTTGCTTATGTGGGTGCAGACACTTAAGTGTTGGGGTTCAGGAGTCACCTCACAAACCACTGGAATGCCAATCTCAAGCAGACAGAGGTAGTTTATTGAGCATCCACCCAGGACTGGTCGACTGGGGTCATGATCCAGATTTGGGAACTGAACCATAATAATGAGTTAAGATCCTACAGGGATCTAAATCCACAAACGTCTGTGCCAGGTTACTTCACCAATCAGGATTTAGGGACGGGGGATTTCCTTAGGAACATGTCTTTGTTGTGCATTCATCCTGATCCAAATTAAAAATAATATAGTCTTGGGGTTAAAGAGATGCCTCAGTGGTTAAGAGCACTGACTGCTCTTCCAGAGGTCCTGAGTTCAATTCCCAGCACACCCATGGCAGTTATTATGTGTAACTCCAGTTGCAGGGGATCCAACCCTCATACAGACATACCTGCGAGAGAAACACCATTGCACATAAAATAAAAATAAAAACATTGTTTTTGGTTTTTTTTTTTTTTTAAAAAAAAAAATCTGATCAAACTCGAGAATGTCCCACGTAAGAGCATTTACTAACAGAGGAAGAAGGTAAGTTAGCTAAAACCAAATATAAAGTCCAAGGAAGTAAAATACCGGTTACACAGGAAATTAGAACTTGGTAAAAAAGGAGGGCACAGGCCAAAAGGACAAAGATTTCCTAAGTTAGAGTAGTGAACTTGGTTCTAATTTTCCTGTTTTCACCTCTGCTACGATAAAATACCCTGGCAAAAGCCAGCCTAGGCAGAAAAAGATTATTTTACAGTTCTGGTTACAGTCTCCACTGGTTGGCTTTTTTTTTTTTTTTTTTTTTTCAGCTTTGCACAAAGCAGAGTCACCGGGAAGTGGAAGCAGGGCCCTTAGCTGAGGAATCTGCCCTGCTCAGAATGGCCTGTGAGCATGTCTGTGTGACATTATAATAGGCCAGCCCACCATGGGCAGCACCATCCCTTAGCCAGTGGTCCTGGTCTCTGAAAAAAAGCTGGCTGAGCAGAGTCAGAAAGCAGGCCAGTGAGCAGGCTTCCTCCACAGTTTCTGCCCCAGGCTCCTCCTGCCCTGCCCTCCTCCAACGATGGACTGTTGCCTGGGAATGTAAGCTAAGTCGTCTGGACTGTTGCCTGGGAATGTAAGCTAAGTCGTCTGGACTGTTGCCTGGGAATGTAAGCTAAGTCGTCTCTTCCCGGGGTTATGTTTGCTCATGATGTTTATCACAGCAACAGAAAATCAACCAGGACATGGTCTCCCATGGCAGGGAAGTCAAGGCAGCAGGAACTGAAAATCTCTAGCCATCACATTTACAGTCGAGAGCAGAGAGAAACAAACGCATGCACACTTACTGCTCAGCCAACTTCCTGCTCTCTCCTTAAGGCCAGGACCCAAAGCTGGAGGGGGGGGGGGAATGTTGGAGGGGGAGGAAGAAGAAAAGAGGAGCGGATGAAATTACTTTCAGACTGGGTCATCCCATTCCTGTATCAATTAAAGCACTCAAGGCTGTCCTCCACAGATGTGCTCACAGGCTACTCTGATCTAAACAGTCCCTAGGTGAGACTTTTCCCACATCATTCTAGCTTGTGCCAACTGGACAATTAAAATCAACCACACACGCTTAACAACCTGAAGCAGCAGAATGGGCAACTGTCATTAATTATTGGTCAAGAGTCAAGCCATGCCTCAGGAAGAATGAGTCTCCAGGTAAAAAGTAAGAGAAGTCTTCTATAGAAATCCTAATAAGAGAAGGCTCCCCACAGTGAACGAAATCCTCAGCTTAGTCCCTTTTGAAAATGGGACAGTGAGTATCTCACTTAGCCTCCACTGGGCAGCCAAAGTGTAGAGAGCCCGCCTGTAATACAACCCAGTGCAACATAAACTTCTCCATATTTGAGGATGAATTGGATTAAAGCCTGTAATTTCTATAGCCTAGAAGTTTCTGGCTTGGGACTCATGCCTGAGTCTCAAAGCATCCACCAGTCTCCTTAGATTGTATGTAAAAATTGCATGTACGTGCGTTTTTTTTTTCCTGAGGTAAAAGTGTATGGCTTTCATGATATACTCGAAAGGGGGTTTGCTGAGAGAACGCTCGTGTAGGCACCTAGAGCAGGTTCTCAGAGGAAAGGGTGGCAGTGTCCTGCCACTTACTCAAAAGGGAATTCTTGAGCTAAGAATCAGAATCTGTGGAAGTAGCACCCAGCTGTTAGGTTGCTTGTCTTCCTGGTGATGCTCATGCTTCTAAACCTTGAGGACTGTTGCCTGAGGCACATCAGGGCCCCTTACTAACTTAATGACTGCTTCATTAGCACATATAGGTTTTAGTTGTGTGTGTGTGTGTGTGCGCATGCACGCACATTAGTTAAAATCCCTTTGCTGAAAACATAGGAAGCCCACATAAAAGTCTACCTCACTAAGCACAAATGCATACACCCCATCTCCACATAGAGATGCCATGACACAATTCAAAATTGAACAAGATGATATCCACAGTCCCTTGCTTCTTTTGTTTCTCTGAGTGTGGTGGTCATCAGAATCACAGATGCCAAAAGAAACCAACCAAACAAAAAACCAACCAAACAAACAAAAAACCAAACAAAAAAAAAGTTTTGGCAAGATAACTTCCAACTCTCAATCCTCCTGCCTCAGTGCTGGGATTTTAGGTGTTTCCTCCCACACCTGGCTACTGACAATATTTTGTTTTGTTTGTTTTGAAGTGACTTAGTCACTCTGGTCCTAGTAAATTTTAAGTGGCACAGAAATCTGTAACAAGCTCCCCAGAGGAGCTTAGGTGTCTACCGCTTGAGCTTTGCTATTGTAAAGCATCGTCTGGGTTCTCTTTAGATTTTTAAAGTGTGTGTGAGTGTCAGCACACACCCTGTAGCGGAGGTTGTAGGAACCCTTCTCAGATCCTCCCATCTCCCTGGAGGAGTGCTGGGATCACCAATGTGCCCTTCTGTATCCAGTGTTCGTGGCTTCAAACGACTGAACTCAGATCATCCGGTTTGCTCAGCAAGCAAGCGCTTTAACCCGCTGAACAATTCCCCGCTCCCTCGTCCAGATTTTTTGTTTTTTGTTTATCCCACAGAACAGAGCTTGCAGTTTCACGAGGTCACTAGTGTTCATAAAGCTCACAGAGAGCGCTCAGGTGTGGATGAGAGGGCCACCGTGTGCCACTGTTCTCTGAGATGGTGACGGCTCCAACCGTAGTGTCAGGTTCCCTTTAGCCAGCCTGGGAACTGAGCAAACCCACGTGCACGAGAGCATTTCGAAAGACAGACACTACTTGTTACATTTTGTTCTGAGCTTTACCACGTGGAGTAAGCTCTCCGGTTGCAGAATTTAAAGACGAGATAACATGAGCTCTCGGGCCCCATTTCACGAAATATTTCATGAAATAGTTTGTCCATAAAGTGATAATAAATATGGCAAATATTGATCAATATTTTGGTAGGAGATACATGGATTTCACCCTCATTTTCCTTCCTTCTTAACCTTTCTAAGCTAAAATAATGAAATCTCCCTGGCTTTCTGTTCTCTATTTTATTCTCTTCACCGTTCTGCTAGCTTCTACTTAAAATGTCTGATGATCTCATACGCATTAATTTCAGACCAATAAAACTGTTGACCCGGCAGGCAAATCATGTCCTGAAATTTGCCATGTACTGGACTTTGATACAAAATACCATCACCGTATTGCATTCGCTCAAGTTTACAGAAAAAAAAAATTAAATTTATCTAGCGGATAAGATGAAACAGGAAACAAAAACTTATTCAAAAAATTTAAAGTCAGGCAAAGCAGAAGTTTATTCAAAGAGAAGTGAAGCCCTACGTGCTAGAGAAACCATGCTTAGAAAAGAGATAGAGGGCTGGGAGAGATGGCTCAGCGGTTAAGAGCAGCAGTCGTTGTTCTAGAGGACCTGGGTTCAATTCCCAGCAGCCATACGGTGGCTCACAACCTCTGTAACTCTAGTTACAGGGAATCTGATGCCCTCTTCTGGCCTTCATGGGCAACCAGGTACATATGTGGAGCACAGACATATATGTAGGCAAAACACCCATAACACATATTACAAATAATAATAAATATTTTTTTAAAAATAAACAGAGGTTACATTTTTCTGAGCAATGCAGAAAAATGGACAGACTTACAAAGCTTCATGTGTGAGGTTCTGTAAGAGACTACACTGTCGAGTGAAATTCTGAGAAAAGCACGGTATCTCATTAAAGAGATAATTATTCTGCTTATTCTCTAACATGGTTTAATGTAAGCCTGCCTTCCTAGGAAATCAAATGTCTTAAATGATTTAATAACGTTTCTTAGTGCAGTGACTACGATTTATGCCAAAGAATTTCTGGGCAGCGACAACACAGTACTACAGGCTACATATACACCAGAGACCAGTGGGACCCAGAAATCATTGAGAGTCACAGGAAGAAGAGGGACAGCCCCAAGGAAGGAAGGTCTGAAGAGGAAGAGGAGGAAGAAGAACAAGAAGAGGAGGAGGTAATGGTCCAGTGTGGTCATCGCCACCAGACACCTTTAAACTGGACTCTAATTACATGATAGCAAAGAAAAGCAGGTGCCAGAGAAAATTAAGGTTCTTTACAGTTTTGTGGCCTGGAGGAAATAGCTGAAGATAACTGTGTTTTCAGAACTATTCAAGTTTTTAAAATATGCTCATTCCAAATAGTGTAATTAATTACAAAGAGCAATGGGTTTGCCTTGCCGGTTTCACGCGGGCACACAATGCTCTGTAGCCACACCCACCCACGTGCCCTCGCCCTCGCCCTCCCACTGGTCCTCTTTGCTTCTACACAGTGGCCCTTCTATTTCAGGGATGATTAATTTTTTTTTTTTTTTTAAATCCAGATTCCACATATGAAAGAAAACATGCCAGGTTTTCCTTCCTATTTCACTTAGCAGAATGATGAGCTCTGGTTTTTCTTGCAAATGACATGATTTCATTCTTTATGGCAGGAAAATACTGCCATATATGTGTATAACATACACACACACACACACACACACACGCATGCACACACATGCGCACACACAGAGACACAATATTTTCTATTTATTGATAGATGACCACGTAGGCTAGACCCATGACTTGGCTATTGTGAACAATTCTGCAGCAACAGTAAATGTAATTGTAATCATTACTGTAATCATAACCCTGCTGGACTTCGGGAAGCTCTTGAACACTGGCTTTGACAAGTGGCTCAGCTGGACCGCGCAGTGATTTACATTCTAGCTTCCTGAGGAACTTCCATGTGGTTTTTCTTAGGGACTAGACTAATTTACATCTCCACCAACACCATCTAAAGGTTCCTTTTCGTCTGCATCCCTATCAGCAGTTTTGGTTGTTTACATCTCAGTGGTAAGCATCTGAGTTGCTCGAGGTGGAATTTCAGTGTGATTTAATTCCCTTCCCTCTACTCCTCCCAGACCCTCCTCACCTCCCGTCCCATCTGCATCTACTCCATTTATGTCTCTCACTAGAAAAGAACAGGCTTCTAGGAGATATCAAAATAATAAACAGAAACCATCATCACATCCACGTGGTACGGGATAAGAAAACAGAAAAATAAAAAATCCCCAAGGAAGCACAAGAATCAGAGACCCACTTGCTCACACATTCGAGAATCCCGTGGAAGCTCTCAACTGAGAACTGCCCTGTACACAGAGGCCCTGTATAGGCCCGTGTGGGCCCTGTGACTGCTGCGTTAGTTTCTCTGAGTTCACATGAGCTGTGCTCAGAAAGTTTAGAGGACCTTTGACCCTTCTGTCAGCCGTGCTGCAGGGTTCCCTGAGTTCCCAGGGAAGGAGCTCATAGAGACATCCCATTTAAGTCTGTGTTACAAGCGTCTCTGTCTCTGTCTCTCTCTCCCCCTCCTTCCCTCTCTCCCTCCCTCATTCTTTTCCCCTCACCTCCCTCCCCCCCCTTCTCCCTGTCTGTATTACATCTGGCTGTGGGTCTCTGTATTTGTTCCCATCTGCTGCAGGAGGAAGCCTCTCTGATGGTGACTGGATACGGCTCTCATCTATGAGTATGGCAGACTATCTATCTATCGTTAGGGGGTCATTCTTATTGTCAACTTTTTTTTTAAGACCAGTAGTATTTGGTTTTACCCTAGGTCTTTGGGCTATCTAGATTCTGGTTCTTAATTACCCAAGCAGTGTTAGCCTACCCAAGTAGGTGTGGGTTCCGTCTCATGAAGTGGGCCTTAAGTCAAATCAGATCTGTTGGTCACTCCCACAAGGTCTGTGCCACCATTGACCTAGCATATTTAGGACAGGTTGTAGCTCAAAGATTTGTCGCTGGGTTGGTGTTTACATTTTTCTTTTCCGTGTGATAGACACTGAAACATGGAGATGAAGGTTCTGTGTAGGCATCAGCTCGCTTCTTCTCATGTTCAACGAGTTATGTGGGTGTTGTCTTCAGCAATGAGGCTTTACTGTCAGTTTGTGGAGAACAACCTATTGTCTTGGCAACAGCCTGTGTTGTTTGAGGATTCCTGTAAGACCCATTGGCCAACAACTCAAGTAGATGAAACTCAGCCCTGGTACTGGAAGCTTTGTTTGGTGACGAGAGCTGGGAAGTAGGAGTTCTGTCTCCTTCGTTCTTTGGGGACATCATTAGGATCACCTTCATGGATTATAGGAAGTTTCCAGTGCACCGTTCCCACACCGCCCCTCAAATGCTCTCCGACTCTAGCTGCCTCTCCCCTCATTCCCTCCCCCAGGCCCATCTCCCCTCCCCCTTCCCACCTGATCTTTCTGTTGCTTCCCCTACCCCCATTCCGTTCCACCCATAAAATCTGTTTCCACCTCTCAGGAAGATTCATGTGTCCTTCCTGCTCCCTTCCTCTGTGCCTAACCTCTCCGGATCTACGGACTATAGCTTGGTTATCATTTATTTAATGGCTAATATACACATAAAAGCAAACACATATCATATTTATCTCTCTGGGCTCTCATTTACCTCACTACAAATGATTTTTTTTTTCTAGTTCCATCCATTTGCCTGCAAATTTCATGATGCTATTTTTTTAAGAGCGGAGTATTGCTCCTTGGTATAAAAACAACACATTTTTTAAAAAATCTTTTCCACTGTTGAGGGACATCTAGGCTGTTTCCAATTTCTGGCTATTATGAACAGAGCAGCAATGAACATGGTTGAACAAATGTCTCTGTGGTGGGAATGGAGTGCCCTTTGGGTATATGCCCAAGAGTGGTATAGCTGGGTCTTGGGGTAAGTTCGTTCCCATCTTTCTGGGGAAACAACACACTGATTTCCAGAGTGGTTGTACAAGTTTGCATTCCCACCAGCAATGGAGGAGTTTTCACCTTGCTCCACATCATCCCCAAAATAAGTCATTGTTTGTTGTTGTTGTGTTTTTTATCTTAGTCATTCTGACAGATGTAAAATGGCGTCTCAAGTTAGTTTTGATTGAATTTCCCTGAGGGCTCAGAATGTTGAACGTTTCTCAGCTGTTTGAGATTCCTCTATTGAGAATTCTCTGTTTAGACCTGTACCCCAGGTCCTATTTTTAAATAGGATTATTTGGTTCTTGATATCAATTCCTTGAGTTCTTTGTATATTTTGGATATTAGTCTCTATCGGATGTGGAGTTGGTTAAACTCTTTTTCCATCCTGTAGACTGACACTTTGTCCGATTGACAGTGTCCTTTGCCTTACAGAAACCTTTCCATTTCTGGAGGTCTAGTTTATTCATTGTAGATCTTAGCGCCTGCTCTGTCAGTGTCTCTCTTCTATTGATTCAGTGTATCTGGTTTTATGTTGAGGTCTTTGATCTACTTGGGTTTGAGTTTTGTTCAGGGTGCTTATTTGCATTCTTCTACATGCAGACATCCAGTTTGACCAGCATCATTTGTTGAAGATTCTGTCTTTTTTCCGATATGTATTTCTGGCTTCTTTATAAAAACTCAAGTGTCCATAGGTATATGGATTTATATCTCAGTCTTCAATTCTATTGATGAAAGTGTCTGTTTTTATGCCAATACCATGCTGTTTTCATTATTATAGCTTTGTAGTATAGCTTGAGATCAAGAATGGTGAGACCTCCTTCAGTTGTTTTATTGTTCAGGATTGTATTAAAGTTCAGGATTGTATTAACTATCCTGGGGTTTGTTTTTTTTTTTTGTTTCAGTGCGTGTGTGTGTGTGTGTGTGTGTGTGTGTGTGTGTTTGTATGTTCCCATATGAAGGTGAAAATTGTCCTTTTAAGATCTGTGAAGAACTAGGTTGAAATTTTGATGCCGATTGTGTTCAATCTGTAGATTGCTTTTGATAGGATGGTCATTTTTACTATGTTAATCTTGCCAATCCATGGGCATGGGAGACCTTTTTATAGTCTGATGTCTTCTACAATTTCTTTCTTGAAAGACTTGGACCTTGTATCATGCAAGTTTTAAATTTCCTTGGTTAAGGTTACCTTAAAATATTCTATATTATTTAAGCCTATTTTGAAAAGTGCTGTTTTCCTGATTTCTTTTCCAGTCTGTCATTTGTATATAGGAAAGCTGCTGATATTTTGAGTTAGTTTTTTTATGCAGCTACTTTCCTGAAAGTATTTATTAGCTGTAAGAGTCCTCTTGGTGGAATTTTTAGGGTCACTTATGTATACTATCATATCATCTTCAAATAAAGATACTCTGACGTTTTCCTTTCCGGTTTGTGTCCCCTTGAGGTCCTTCAGTCTTCTAGATAAGACTTCCAGTACTGTAGTGAGTAGATAAGGAGAGAGTTCGTAACCTTGTCTTGTTTCTGATCGCAGTGGAATCCTTTAGTATTTCTTGCCACCTAAGTTGAAGCCAGCTATGAGTTTGCTGCAAACAGCCTTAATTATGCCGGGGCCCCTGTATTCTCAACCTCTCCAGGGCTTTTTCGAGGAGAGGCACTGGCTTTTGTCAAAGGTTTTTTTCCAACTCTCTTAATGCTGTGACCTCTAATGCCGTCCCTTGTGTTGTGGTGGCTTCGGCCGTGCTACGATCTCATCTGCCTCTCTTCACACCTGTGGTTCCCTTCTGCTGTGAATCATTCTGTAAGTATCTGAGATGCAGGGTCTCTGACTCCCGACCTGCACGGTCCACGAGCTCGGGTATTCAGAGACTCCCGTTTCAAAAGAGATGACACCCTCTGCCGTTCTACTGCTAGAGAACAACAGCAACAAATTGTCGAGTCCCCAGGTCGATTTAAAGTTCAGTTTCTGGTGACTCCCAGGTAGGCTCAGTCTCTACTGGGCCTCAGTCTCCGCTCCGCCTCCTGTTCTTGCTTCTCACCACAAGATGGTGTTCTGGGACATCCTCCTTAGTAACCAGTTTCCTAAAGAGAATTAAGTTCTGACTCTCCCTTCTGTCTTTCCTCATTTAGGCGTTTCTAGCTGAAATGCAGGTGGTGGCTGAAATTTTTCAACACCTCGTCCAGAGGCCTGAGGATTATTTGGAAAACATTGAAGTCAGGGTGAAGCTTTATAAGGAGCTACTTCTTAGTGCTTTAGAGGTGAGAAAGACACTGCTGAAGTGGCGGTGTTTGCAAGTGTCTGTTTGATAAAAATCCTCACAAACGGCTTTCACCTCTTTCTTGTTTCTAAAGGTGTGCTTATTTAGTGTGTGTGTGAGTGTGAGTGTGTTACACATCCACGTGCACCACGTGTATTCAGAAGCCCGTGGAAGCTGGAAGAGGGCATAGGATCCCTGGACTGGAGTTATGGCAGTTGTGAGCCGCCTTGTGGGTGCAAAAACCAGTAGTGCTCTAACCACTGAGCGATCCTTCCACCCCCGCCTACTAAGACTCTTTCTCACAACCATGCTATTTCACTCCTTCAAAGCACCTCCATGCCGCTCAAGATGAGATAAATATGATTTTCAAAAGTCGCTAGGTTGTTTACAGAGATAGGAATATGAATGTGGGCCCCACCAGCAAGATGACAAGTCAAAACAGGTGCTGTTTTTCAACTCAGTTTGTCAGACGACAAAAGCCAAAATGGCCAGTGACGGCGGGCAAGGATGCGCAGTCTCTGCATTGCTTGTGAGATTTCTGAACTATACCACCTTCTGGAAGCGTCAACGCACGATGCCTGCTAACATTAAAACCTGCTTTTAGAAGTAGCTTATTTTCAGCCTATTATCGGCATCTAAGGATACAGTGAGAGACACTTAGTAGGTGGCAGTGAACACTTGTCTGTGTGTAATATTTCCGTCAACAGTGAGCATGGGGGATAACGAACAGGAGGGTGAAAGTCGTGTTTGCCTGTATTCCCTCCATGGCTGCTATCAGTCCCGTTACATCGGAAATTATTGAAGAAAATGGACTTTTAATTTTAAAGATAAGTAAAAAGCCTTTAAAACAAGATATTATAATCTGCTTAATAGCAAAGGATTGGTAGATAAGTGTGTAGGCACAGCATATGATCCCATGCAACTGTGAGGGTGGGATGTTCATATAATCCTGTAAAGAGATAGGGAAATATTGACTAACCTTTAGCAGGAAAGTAGGCGCCAGAGTTTCATATACATTATGATACCAAAAATGCAACAGTTTCCCACACCCCCACACCCCGCATAGAAAATGGGTGGGGATAGTAGGAATAGTTTTCTTTCAGGGAACGAACTAAAGATGATTTTCTTTGTATTCTTCTGCTCCGTAAATTTCCTTTTAAGTGGTGTGCCCTAAAGCAATAAAAGGTGCAGCATGCCGCTGTTAGGAAGAAAGTACATGATTTAAATTTCAATCAGCTTTTTCTATCCTGTCAAAACAAAGTAGCAAAGTCACGCGCTGGAAAATGTCTCCAAAACCTTCTGTATCCGGAAGGATTTTTAAGCTTTAGAGTAGAGGAAACCATGAGGAAAAAAATACAGACAGTAGCAGGAGCCCGGCCGGGCTGGGGGCGGGGCGGGGCGGGGCGGGGCAGGGCGGGGCTCAGCGACCAAGCCCACCACTGCGTCACTCAAACACCTGGTAGGCAGGCTAGCTCTGCCTTTGGGAAGATCTGTTGAATGCTGCAAATGACCACATTGTAACCTGCATAAGACGCACGAATTAGCTCTTAAGACTTCCTCACAGAACATTGAGATTCTCCACTTGTATTCAACTTGCCTTTTGATTTTCTCCAGGAGGTAATGGCTGAGCACAACCCCCGGTATCTCATCGAGCTGGATGGGAATAAGTCGCCAGAGGAGCTCTTCATGGTGAGTGTAGTATGTGGCACAGACATTTTCTCACCGTTGAGAAATTCTGAACCGTTTCCACGTTGGGCTTGTTTTATGAAGAATTCTATTTCTAGTGTATTATCGCGAACTTTTGCTTCAACACTTTAAGCTTGCGTGTTGCATGTGTGTTCATCTGCTCATGTTTAAGGCAAAACAACAGTTGAATTTAAAATGTCTCTATGGCTACAGCGCCTCCAAGAAAAGTAAAAGCAAACGTCTGATAGTAAGCACAAGAAGGGATGCTGACATCAGCAGTCATTAAGGGTGTGTAGCTTACAACCAGAACAGATGCTACTTTACGCCCACTGCAATGGCCAAAGCTTTTTGTTGTGGGTGAGATTCCAGGTCTAATGCCTAGTACCACAAATTAATTAATAACACAAAATACAATAACTATCTTTTTAGAAAATCGTGCATAACGATGAACTCTGGGAATGCACATGGAAAGGAAGCTGATGAATCCATCCCTCCCCTTTATACAGCATCCAATCTATTGAGGAAGATAAACACACAAGTGGCAGTTTGTATTAGTCAGAGAAGTGTACAGTATTTCAGGAGCGTGTGATAGAAGGACAGCACCTGATGCTCGTCTGGGTGGATTCCACTTAAAGATGAGTAAGAGTCAGACCCCAGAAGGCTCGATGCAGGAGTGGGTGGGACACATTCTCTGCTGAGGGAAGAGTCCGTACAAACACCCAAGGATCGAGAGAGAACAGAGCGAGCTGCAGGAACCGAACTTAGGGCTGAGGTAGGAAGTATGGGGTGGTCCCAAAGTTCTGAAGATCCGGGCAGAGACGTTGTCACTTATAAAGCTCAGATCTCATCATGAGGGAATGGGCAGCCAGTGAAAGGCTTGAAGCCAGGAAGGAAAGAAAATCTACTCAGTCTGCCATATGAGGAAAAAGTAAAGGAGAAACAAACTGGTGGTAGGTTAGCTACCTGTGGCTCCCACGGTCAATCCAGTACAAGATGGTGGCCTAACCTACACTGGTAATGAGCAGGATTGTGCAGAAGAGGGCAGGGTGGAGAACGCTTCAGAAAGTGTGCCTGGTGGGACCCAGTCAGCAAATTAACAAGGGGACGAAGGAGAAAGAGAGAGAAGACAACCTGTCATCTCACGGGTGGCACCATGCTCAGGATGCCAGTGGTGCGGCCAAACCAGGAACAAGCCCTCATGTGGGGCATGTGCCTACTATAGACTCCAAAACGCTCTCTCCTCTTTGCCAAAGCTGGTGGTCACCTTCAGTCTTCATCTAATTGAATCTAATAGCAACATCTGCCACAGCTGTTGATTCCTCTCTCCTGACCTCCTCCTCCCTTGGCCTCAAGGAGACCAACCACAATGGTCCCATTGCTTCTTCTCCCTGGACATTGCAAAGATCTAAGGGCGGAGGGCAGTGCAGTTGACTCCCTGGGAGCTCTTCTTTGCCCCACCCCTCCTTCCTTCCCCCTTAGGAGACTTCATCAGGGCTAACAGCTTTAAATACCTTCTCAAAACTGCATGACTTAAAATCTTTGTACTGTCCCGGATCCATTCCCCCATATCAGATACCAGTACACTTAGCTCCCTCTGAAACATTCAGTAACTGTGTGTCCAGTTAGCTACTGCTTGGCTCATATTGAAATGTGCAGGACACCACTCCACAACCACTGCTGCCCACCCAGATGCTTCTTCCTGTAAGTGTTAACTCTATCCCAGGAACCTGGGCTTCTCTATGGTTCTCATACCCACAGCCAGACCATCAGCAAGCACAGCAGACTTCTTCAAGGTGCGCTTGCTGAGACTTGCCCGGTGTTCTGGCCCCAGTACTGGCACTCCAGAACATTCCATTTCTCAAAACAAGTACCATGGAGAAGCTGAGCATTAAGGGTCTAAGGCAGCATATGCCACCTAACATGATCTAAGCTGTTGACAAGGAAACCAGAGGTTGAAATGTGAGCGCTAATCCAGACTCCCACAGGCTCCACTGCTTTTGGCTGTCTCACCATCTCTCATCACTCATTTTTGGTATTAGCTGGTTTGGTTTTTAATCCATACTGTTCCACATCGTCCCTACCTTAGGTTCCCAGAGTTGCCATGAGGCGACTGGAAAAGACAGAAATTATTCTCTCACAGTTCTGGAAATTCAGGTCAAGGCCCCAGCAGGGTTGTGCTCCATCCAGATTGTCTGCAAGAGGGCCCAGGCTCACCTCGTCTGGGTTCGGAGTCTTGCCATTTTATGGGCTGTAACAGCATAAACTCCAACATCTGGCCCTGCCAACACTGGGCTCTTTCTCATCTACCTAAAGAGATCCAGGGCCAGAGGACAGAGTGACACGGGTTGGAACCTGTCCCCTAAAAAATATTACAAAGACCCAACTTGAGACAAATGTGGCCTTATTTGAACATGAGTTCTTTGAGAGTTCGTTCCAGTTAAGGAGCACGGCCTCTGTGAGAGAAGCAGGAGGCAGCAGTATGACAGGGGAGGGAGAGGGCGCAGCCATGCATATACAAGCCACCAGGGAACACCAATGAGCTGGGCTAGGACCCAGTTAGTTTAGAGCTTGCCTAACATGCATGAAGCCAGAGGTTCCATCTCCTGCACCGCATACACTGTGTCACATGGCATATTCCTGCAATCCCAGCACTCAGGAGGGACACACAGACAATCCTCAACTCACAATCATCCTCAACTACTATATTCAAGTGCCAATGAATTCAAAGTATGATGTATTATAATATATATCATAAATATTATCTATTGTATATATCAATTTTATAAATATTTATAATATTCAAATTTATAAATGTATACTATGTATTTTATATATTTATATATTATCTACAATATATATTAATATGTAATATATATTAAGGAAACACCAAAGATCTCTAGCAATGCTTAGAAGCCAGGAAAGACTGAGAGTAGATTCCACACAGAGTCTCAGAAGAAGCATGAGCCCATGATTCTTTCATAATTGTTTGCCATGCCAAGTGCCAATAAATTCAGATGTTTGTTCATCCCATTCAGACCGTCGTAGAGCGGCTGAAGTACTTGAACGTGAGGCGAGCAGCCGTCATAACCAGGCTTCAGGGGACAGAAGAGGAACTGACTGACATAATAGATACTGTAAGTTGACCTGCCTGAACGCGTGCCTGCTCCATGTTAGCTGTGTCCCTGGCACGTATCTCCATAAAGATATACCTTCCGGGAATGGAGAGATGGCCCAGCAGTTAAGTGTACTGGCTGCTCCAAGGTCCTGAGTTTAATTCCCAGCAACCATGTGGTGACTCACAATCATCTATAATGTGACCTGATTCATTCTTTTGGTGTGTAAGTGTACATGCAGATAGAGCACTCATATATATAAATATATATATATATATATATAGTAAACTATTCTAAAAATCTCCTAGGAAGAAGCCACAGTCTGAGCACAATATTATTTGTGACACTAACTACAATAAAACAGAGATGTGTGAAGAACAGACACAAGCATTGCTAGCTTGAGGGTTTGATGCATTCTGGAGAGGCTAAATTAGCCTATATGCATAGAAAAATTTAATATAGTGCAATTGTAGGTAGATACCAAAATTCAAATAGGCTAATAGTCCCAGAAGTCATTTTGATATGAGGCACCACGTAACCAGGAGTCACGGCAGGCCAGTGCCAGTGGAACCTGGAGCAACAGAAGAAAGGAAGTGGGCACAGAGTCTGGAGAATTAGTTACGAGAGCTTTTGTTGGTGCTTTGCTTTGATGCCAGGAATTGTGGAGTGTTCATCAGAAGGGCTTATCTCCATGATCCAAAATGAAATTGTATAGCCAATGAATTCTGAGAGCCTTGTGGGGCTGGAGAGATAGTTCAGTTGTTACAAGTGTATCCTACTCCTGAAGAACACCAGACATGGTTCCCAGTGGTGGTTTGCAACCATCTGTAACTCCAGTTCCAGGCAATCTGATCCCCTTTTCTGACTGGCTCAGGCAGTAGGTGTGACCCTCAGTCCCCTTGGGTATCATAGGCCATTATCAGTCCACAGGGGAAAAGGAAGCAGAGAGAGGGATCGGAAGTCAGAAAGCCTCGTGCGTGCGTACACAGAAGACACATAGGGAACAGCCAGCCACAGGGAGGCAGATCAACTTGGAGGCTTATATAATTTGAGGGACTAGGGATAGGAACATCCAGGATGGGCAAAGGTCACTGGCTGGAGGCTTAGGGACTGTACTGCCTCATTAGCATGGGGACACGGTTCAGGAATCTCAGGTTCCTGCTGAACAGGTTCTTAGCAGGAGAAAGTTGAAACTGTAATCTAGCTAAGGCTATGTGACAGTCTTTAGGTAGAGGGGTGTGTGTGAGTGTGTGTGTGTGTGTGTGTGTGTGAAGGAGGAGGGGGAAGGGGAGGAGGAGGGAGAAGGGGGAGAGGACAGCGGGAGGGGAAGGGGAGGGGGAAAGGAGGAGGGGGGAGGAGGAAGAGGAGGGGGAGGGGGAAGGGGAAGGGGAGGGGAGGGGGAAGGGGAGGGGGAGGGAGAGGGGGAGGGGGAAAGGGGGAGGAGGAA
>JADRCH010000046.1:1314966-1368554 GCA_019843965.1 Rhynchomys soricoides
GAGGGGGAGGGGGAAGGGGAAGGGAAGGGGAGGGAGAAGGGGAGGGGAAGGGGAGGGGGAGAAGGAGGAGGAGGAGGAGTTGAACTTCCCAGACAATGTCAGAGAAAGGGAAGCCCTGCCAATGAAGGGAGTCCTCCATACCACGTTGAGTCCCAAGAGGCTACCTAAACAACGGTAGACTTCGACCTTAATTAGCAGAGTTTTCCCACATCAGGTGCACATACAGACATTCAGGGAAACACATACACGGAATAAAAATAAATCTTCAAGAATAACCTGAGACCGTTTGTTTTAACGTTAGATAAATACACCGTGTGAAGCTACTTGGCTCAAGTTGATACGCAAGCTTCGGCGTGTTTTGAAAGATGCTGGATAGATAGATGCCTTTCCATGAAGGGCAGATGACATTTACAGAAGCGCCGCAGCAGCATATCTAAAGCCTTGAAACATACTGATGCCCAGACTACTTTAAACAGAATCTCTGGGGTAGGATCCATACTAAAGCCAAACAAAGCAGGGTACAGTATCCAAAGCCGCATTTGGTTTTTGCACAGCAAAGACACTGTCAGCCGAGTGAGAAAGAAACCAACATGGTAAAGGGTACAAGTCATGAATGCAGCAAGGGCTTGGTGCCAGAGTCTACGAAGAAGGATCCAATAGACAACAGTGAAGAAACAGGTCACAAGTGGGTCAGTCAGGGGACTGAGCAGACACTTCTCCAGAGCAAACATACAGCCAGTCAATGAGAACACGGAAAGGGGCTGCTCTTCCAGAGGACCCGGGCTCAATCCCTAGCACCCGCAGGACAGCTAACAATCACTAGTAACTCCAGCCCTAGGGATCCCTCCATCCTCCCCAGTCACCCGCAAGTACCCGTATGCTCTCTCACTCGCCTACACATAACTTAAAATGATAAACATCAATACTTTTAAGAAAACAGATAAACACGGTCAGCATGTCCGATCATGGGGAAATGGTAATCCAAAATACAGCAACATCCTGCCTCACACTCAGAGGTGTATATCATCCAAAACCCAGGAAGTTAAGTGTTAGTAAGCATGGGAGAGATTGGAACTTTTCCCACTGTTGCTTGGGATATTGAACTGTCTCAGAGGAGAGTTCATCTGGGAACTCTGGGAGATTATTGAGAAGTAACGGGTTTGTTACTACAGTTTTTAGAGCCATAGACAGACAGATAGGAACTCTGGAGCAAGTTCAGGCTCCATTGCCAGAGACAGTCAGCACGGTGGCAGCGGTGGCCGCGGAGGAGGGGGGGAGGCGATCTGAAGAGGGTAAATCAAGGCCCACTAGCAAAAACGGGGGTCTCTTCTTACACCTTTTTGAGAATGGGGGAGGCTTCACAGCCCACCCCTACAACAAGGCTCTTGATTCCTGGGAAGGAGGCAGAGAAAGGGGCTAAGGAGCAGTGTGTGTGACCAATGCCACTTTGATAAAACCCAGGTCCCCCAGGAGAGAGAGGAGGAGTTCCTAACTGGGACTCTGTTAGGGACTCGTGTCAGTGGGTGCTGGTGAAAGGGGAAGGCTGCTGTAGGTGCTGTGGCCTGAGCAGATGCAGAGTATTAACAGTTATTACGTGTAAAAAATGGTGCATGTACTTATAACTAAGCAGTTCCTCAAAAGCTTAAACTATGAAGTATCTTAGAATCCAGTAATTCACTTTTGGGCATTTTTTTTTCCAGAGAATTGAGATCAGGAATCAGATACTATGGGCAAGCAGTCATAAAAGTTTATAAGACCCTTCTCACTAAAACCAACCAACCAACCAGATAAGACTCAGATGTGTCGAATAAGAGGCTGGTATAATTTAAAACGTTGTCAGTAAGACATTTTCAGATTCTGATTTTTTGAAGTAAATGATAGAAAAATCCCCTGTTACGTTTATTACCACATGAGAGAAAATTATCGGAAACATTTAACAAGATTTTCTTAAAGAAACGAAAACTGGACAGGAAGAGATCGTTGTGTCTGAAACCCACATGGTGAAAGGAGAGGACGGAGGTTGTCCAAGTCGTTCTCGACGATCACAGGCATGCACACGCGCATGAGCGCACGCAGACAGACAGATTGGGGGGTGGGGGGACAGGCAGGCGAGGAGAAGAGAGAGAGAGATGAAGAGATGAAACTAAACTTATTAAATCATTGACGAGCATAAAGCATGAAGTGGCCCCTGTCTCAGTTAGGGTTTCCATCGCGTGAACAGACACCATGACCAAGGATACTCTTGTAAAGGACAATGTTTAATTGGGACTGGCTTACAGGCTCAGAGGTTCAGACATTAGCATAAAAGCAGGAACATGGCAGCATCCAGGCAGGCATGGCAAGGGAGGAGCTGAGAGTTCTACATCTTCATACAAAAGAAGGCAAGGAGCATTCTGGTCTCCTCCCTAGGGGGAGGGTCTCATTGCTCATGTCCCCAGTGACACACCTACTCCAAGGCCACACTCACTCCAACAAGGCCATACCTCTAAATAGTGCCACTTCCTGGGCTAAGCGTATTTAAGCCACCACATTCTACTCCCTGGCCCCCACAGGCTTGTCCGAACACGAATCTATGGGGGCCATAGCTAAACATAGCATAATTTTAAAAATACATTTAGTCCAATTTCCAGAGTCCCCGTAGTCTATAGCAGTCTCAACAGTGTTAAAAGTCCAAAGTTCAAGTCTCTTCTGAGATTCATCAATAACTTAACTGTGATCCCCAAAGCAAGACAGGAAACCAGCTGGACACACTCCAAACTCTGCATCTCCATGGCTGATGTCAAATCGGTCTTCCCATCTCCAATTTCTTGTTCATCTTTGTTGACTGCAAAAAAACTTCTTTCTCCTGGACTGGTTCCACTCCCTATTAGCAGCTTTCCTTAGCAAATAGCCCACGGCTCCAGCATCTCTTAATGCCTTGGGATACCCAAGACAACTTCAACTTTCCAGCTTCTTGTTTCAATGTCTGGGATCCACATGTGATCTTCTGGGCTTCTCCAAAGGGCTGGTGTCACTTCTCCAGCTCTGTCCTCTGTAGCACTCTAGGCTCAGGTTGATCCACTCCCCTGCTGCTGCTCTTCCTGGTGATCATTTCATGGTACTGGCATCTCCAATACGCTGGGGTCTTCTGCTGCTAACAGGCTTCACCAATAGCCACTCATAGGCTCTCTTCATGGTGCCAAGCCTCAACCGCTTTGCATGACCCCTTTAGTCCTGGTCTGTCAACTACAACGGAGGCTGCACCTTCACCAATGGCCTTCTGTGGCCTCTCACAGTGCCAAGCCTCAGCTGCTCTCCACGACCCCTTCAGGCCTTCAAAACCAGTACCGCCTGGGTGACTCTTACACATTACCAAGTCCAGCTGAAACTTGAGGTACAACCCTGGCTATCTCTGGAACACAGCTTCATTGTGCTCTCAGAAAACACTTCCCAGATTTCATCTCAGTGATGCTGGTCCTTTCTTAATCACCACTAATTCCTTAGCTCCAGCTAACCAACATCAATTGTCCCCGTAGTTTCTTTTATTCTTGACTCTAAAGGCCAGAGCCTCATGGCTGAAGCTGCTGAGCTCTGCTGCTTGCTGGGGATGGAAGATGGACCCTTTGTTCTATTACATTTCTGCAGTGGCCCAGCGGCTTTACAGTCAGGTAGGGTTCACTTGAAAGGAGGGCTGGAAATGAAAATGACAGGGGACGAGAGAAGAGGAAGCCAAGACAAGGTTCTGATCAAGGCTCAAAGTTTAATATTCATCACAGAGTAGATGTAAAGGGAAAAACCACAGAACCCATTCCCAGAACAGTGATGCGGGTAGCAACAGCCCAGCAGCCAAGCTGAGAAGTTTCCATTTCTTGCCAGCTCGTTATTTGCAGTACATCAAAGCTCGCAGCTGCAGCCAAGGCAGGTGTCTCTGTTCAGGTCAATAAAGCCTATCGTTCAAGGTCTGCTTGGCCTGTACAGGCTGGGGAGGTTACACATCTCACCAGCTTTCTGTTTTCCAATTCCTTCACTGCCAAAGTTTGGCTGCCCCTGGAACTCACTCAGGAGATTGACCTTTATCTCAAGAGATCTGTGTGGCTCTGCCTCCTCAATGCTAGGATTAAAGGCATGTGCCACCATGCCTGGACTTAAGCTTTTCTCTACTTGGAACTTGCTCTGTTCCAGACTGGCCTTAAACTCAGAGACCTGCTTGACTCTCTCTTGGGATTAAAGGTGTGCACCTCCATGTCTGAACTTGCTTTAAAGTCACCACTCTACTAATCTGTTAATCTCCTAGAACACGGGGTTCAGCTCCATTTCACTTCCTGGTGCCCCTTTAATACTTAAACCATACATTTTACATTTTTCCCTTCTCAGCTTGCTCCATTTCATTAAAACGCTCTTCATAAGCGTGGACTTTAGTAACCACACAACAGAATTTATACCAGGCTGCTTTGAGGCTTCCTTTGTCAAGGCGACTAATCTCAGCCTCTTCACCTTAGTCTTAGGCAGACTCTTTGAACAACGGCAAAAAGCACCCATGTTCTTCACCAAAATACCACAAAACAGTCTCTAGGCCACATATTAAAATTCTTCTCCACTGAAACAACTTGGGCCAGGTCTACACAGTTCAAATCACCCTCAGTACCAATGTCTTCCATATTCCTACTAGGATGGTACATTAAGCCCCACTTAAAGCATTCTGCTGCTTCCAAAGTCCCCAAATCCACATTCTTCCAAACAAAAACATGGTCAGGGTTATTGCTGCAATACCCGACTCCTGGTACCAACCTCTTTCCTAGGGTTTCTATTGTCAAGAGACACCGTGACCAGTGCAACTCTTATAAGGGACACCATTTTGGGGGCAGGCTTACAGGTTCAGAGGTTCAGTCCGTTATCATCATAGCAGGAAGCATGACATGGTCCAGGCAGGCATGGCGCTGGAGAGTTCTACATCTTCATCCAAAGGAGTCCAGGAGCAGACTGGCTCCCACCCCCATAGTGACACACTTCCTCCAACAAAGCCACGCCTATTCCAACAAGGTCACACCCAATAGTGCTCCTTGGGCCAAGCATATTCAAATAAACACACACACACACACACACACACACACAAAGCCAAAATGTGCATTCTAAACTGTTCCTTAAACAGTAAAGCGTTATCAAATAAAGGTCTACTATTTGGTACCACTGATTCCTGCCAAGCTTATGTTCATGTTCCTAAGGATAGTGTTTGCGGTTCACAGGAAGAGCTGTTCCGTACAGTGGCATCTTATAAACTCATTGCGCCAAGGTATAGATGGCACCGAAGCAAGTGGGCGCGTTCTTGTCCGGTGTCCTTAAAGGACGGGAACATCTATTCGGGAGCAGCAGACTTTTCCGTGAGGTTAGTTAGCTTTCAAGAGCCTACGTTTTAAAGCTGCATGTGGTGCTTTTCAATTGTTTATTCTCGCGGTGTGTTTTAAGTTTTCTAGGTAAAATGTACTGCCTTTCTTCCGAAGAAACGTTAAAATTGTTCTCACTGAACCCCCGTTCCTTCCTCCTACCACCTATGCCATTGCCACCATGCAAAGTCTTTTTATTTGGACCAGATTACGTAGGGAAAACAAAGGTGGCCAACCTGATCGCTGAACACTTCAAAGCAAAGGTAAATATCTGTGGAGCCCTTGCCTTAATCTGTAGAATTTTAGTCGAGCTTGGTTTTCATAACTTTACACCGGGCACTGGGGTTGGTGTGGGGAAGACATTCCCTGGCTTGTCAGAGGGAGCCTCGGGAAGGTAAGCCAGGTGGCCCTAGTGATCTTGCCCTCAGGACACGCCCACATAGGACACGCCCACATCAGGACATGCCCACATCAGGACACGCCCACAGTCTTTACAAGCCTCCAACTCCTTTGCAAGTTCCAGCTAAACCCCAAAGCACTAACAGAGATTAGGAAAGACATGGAGACTAAAAGACAAACTACAAGGGAGCAATGAAACAAAATTTGGGTTCTTAGCAAAAATAAACAAGGTAAGAAACAAAAACAAAAAACCAAAAAACAACGGAGATGTAAAATGGAGAAATGCCATTAAAAAGTGAAACAGTAACCACAAAATGGTAGAAAATATCCACACTGTTTACAGGACAAAAACATAAATAAAAAAATAAATAAAAAATAACACCCAAACATGAACACTCTAAGAAACTTCTAAAATATAAGAAATACAATAAAAATTGGTCAAGATAGATGAACACCCAGGTCAGAAAGACGATATCTGAGTGGCCAATAAACATGGAAATGTTTGACTTCCCTAGTCATTAGGTAAACGAGATATTATCTGACACACACTAGCATGGTTAAAATCAGCGAGGTTTGCTGTAAGCGGAGTTGGCAGGGATGTGGAAGAACAAGAGCTCCTATAATCAGCTAATGGGGCTGTAAGTTAGCCAAGCTAGTTTGGAATTATCCACTCCAGTTGCAAGAACACATGCATAATCTTATGTCCCAACAACAGTCCAACCAACCATGAAGCAGATTTCCAGAGAACAGATAGATGCAGGTGTGCCAAAGACACGCACACGCGCGCGCACACACACACACACACACACACACACACACGCATGAATATGAAAAGAGCCCAAGGCTTCTTTCCCCTGTGTTACTCTTCCGTTTCTTGGCACATTCCAGCTATTCCATCTGTGACTCTGAAGGCAACGTATGCTCGTAGTCCACAACAATACATGACGGTACAATGCCTATACCTACAGAAAGAAAATGAGGAGGCTGAAGCCATGGCTCAGTGGTTAAGAGCACTTCCTGGTGTTTGCAGAGGATCCATGTTTGGGGCCCAGCACCCACAGAGCAGTGCACGAGCATGCACAACTCCAGTTTCAGAGAACCCAGTGCCTTCTTCTGACCTCAGAGGGCACCAAGCACACACATAGTGCATATACACTCATGGAGCCAAAAACTCATACACATAAAATAAATAATAATTATTACTATTAAGAACAAGTGGCTGGAGAGATGGCTCAGTGACGAAGAACAACATTTGCTCTTTCTGAGATCCAAATTCAGTTCCCAGCCCCCACATCAGGTGGCTCACAGCCACCTGTAAGTCCAGCTCCAGGGGATCTGACACCTCTGACCTCTACGGACACCTGCACTCATGTGCACACACTCACACGTTCATACCCCACATACATGTATCTATACATATATGTATATACATAAGTAAAAATAATAAAAAAGGTGTTTTAAAAATTTGAAAATAAAACGGGATTTAAAAAAAAAAATCAGTGAATTCTGTACACAATTCCAAACATGCCTCAAGTAGTAACTAATTTTAAGAGACAGGTAAATGGGTAGACAGACAGACAGACAGATAGATAGGAAATGTGTTTTATATCCACAGTGATTACCTAGTGATTACCCTAATTGTCTTGATTACTTCTGCAGGTAATTGACTACAAAAAAGTTGTTCAGCCACATTTTGACAAAGCCCGTGAAAAGCTGATAAATGACACCATAAAGGAAGCCACTAACTCAGCTATCAAAGTTGTGAAAGAGAGGCTTCTGAATGTGATGAAAACCAAAAAGCAAGGTGAACCATTTTCCTGTTACAAAGCGTGTATCTCATCGAATGGCTAAGCCTGGCTAGCTAGGGGCGAATGGCTAAGCCTGGCTGGCTAGGGGCGGATGGCTAAGACTGGCTGGCTAGGGGCGGGGGCTTTGGTTTGCCCATTTCAGTGTCTGTTCCATTTTGTGCATTTAGATAAAAGAAACTAACTCACATCCCAAAAGGTTCACTACTGTAACTTTAAGGAAAAGTACTTGTAAATACGGATGTTTAGAGATCTTACTTCTTCATGGGTCTACTTACTGGCCAGAGGCTAAGCAGTGTTGCGACTTTATCCACACTGGTAATTAAAACAAGCCTTCGCCTTGGGATGTTGGTCTAGACCACATACCTGCCAGCCATGATCTAGTTCAGCTTTCTATGTGGGCGCTGGCAGAAGCTTGAGTGAAGATGGTCCACCGTTCTCTAGTATTACTGGTGGCGATTAAATGACTCTAAAGCTAACTCAGTAAGCACAGAAAAGACACTTGGACCCTCCTTGCCAAAACCCAGCTCCCGACCAGTCCCTCACTGCTGCCCATGATATTTTAGCATAAACACGAAAGTGGTCTTTGTTTGTTTTTCTCTAGGAAAAATGACAGTTCTAACTTCATGACAATTTTTGTAGCGTGTTGAGGGGTTCAGTAGAATTTGTATCTCTAGCTGTTTTCATACACACACACACACACACACACACACATGTTCACATACACATACACATATGTCTGGCCTGGAACTCTGTAGTCCAGGCTAACCCTGAGCTTGAACCTTCAGTCCTCCTCCGTCCTGTTAAGTCCTGAGATCACACATGTGAGCCACCATGCCTGTTGTGACAGAATGGCCTTGATTCCGCACTCCACTGTGTGAGATCTTTTTCACATTTAAAGATCTGTATCCAATCTTTGAGACCAACTCCAATAATTTTAGACTAGATTCAGTTGCCACTGTTGAATTTCGTAGAGCCTCCGGAAGCATAACGGCACATCCTAAGGCCTTCTGTGTATCCGTTTCAATATTCATTCCCTGGTAAAACATGATCCTTATTGAAATAATAATACCTAGTGTTTATTCAGCGTTTACTACCTGATAAAGCTATGCCAGCTACCTTGTATATATGACCTATGTCGGTCTGATGTGGGTGCTGGAAACCAAACTCAAGTCCAGCAGAAGGGCTTCAAGTGCTCTTCCACTTAGTGACCACCCCACCCCACTACATACAATTAAAGGCCTCTCCTGCGTTTCTCCTTAAGAATGTTTTTGTTTGTTTGTTTGTTTTGATCTTGCCAGCATCTAGCAGGATAACCTTAAAGGTATTTTTTCTTTGTTTGAGCAACCACGCTATACTCCAACATCAAGTTATGTTTGGATTTCTAAGATACATCTTGCTTAGTCACAGCAAATACAACTATTTAAATTCCTATTTATTGGACACCTTTTCTCAGCATTCACAGGGTAGTTTAGAGTAATTTTTTGTGCTCTCTAGGATTTTGTTATCAGAAGTATTTTCGCTTATGTCGTTTGTTGTACTTTCACTGAACAAGAACAAGCCTTGCCCATCTTGTTTCTGATTAGCCTACAAGCTGCTAAATAATTCATCATTATACCCAAAGAATCTTTTTTTTAAGAGCCAGGGCTGAGATGGCATGGCACCCAGTGTCCCTCCAGATGATCTAGAAGGAATCTATAGGTTTGGTATATAACTTTCAAAACGCAGACTCTAAAGGTAAAGAATGCTCATGACCTCTTAAAGCTGGAAGGAAGAAGGGGACTGTTAACCCAGAAGTCACTGATTCATTCGACAAACACTCGGGTATTTTCTTGCATTAGACAAACGGCAACAGCTTCCGCACTCTTGGTGCTTACATTGTTTTTAGTAGAGGGTGGATAGAAAACAAAAAAAAAAAAAGAGGGGGCGAGGGAAGGAGAGGGGAAAGGAGGAAGGAAAGACGGAAGGAGGGAAGGAAGGAGGGAGGGGAGGCTGAAGGAAGGAGGGAGGGGGAGGGGAACATGAAAGGAGACATGGGAGCGGGGTGCCATAGTGAGCTGACCTTGTCAAAGTGAAGACACTAGATTGGAACTTGACTCCGTCTTCCACCTTTGCTACAGTCTGTAGTAATTCCTTTTCACTGAAATTATGAAATTATAAGAATCGAACACAAGTCGGAAGCTTTCCTTAAAATGTCTTCCCCACTGGAACATACAAGCAGATAGTTTCCTATCTCCCGTGACCTTAAAAATCCTGCTAAGATTCACCAACCACTCCAAGTCTACCAAGTCTAACAGTGAAGCTAGCCTTCTTAGCATTTCTGATTCTGGAGCTCCAACCCCACATCTATTTAAGAACATTGGTCAAGGGAGACTAGTGAGGGTTTTTTTTAAAATCACAAAATATGTATAATGAAACCAAGGTTAGCCACCCACAGAGAGCGGACTTCCTGTATCTGCACCAGCTAATGCCTAGAAATGCTTTGAATTTAACCATCATCATGTGGTCTAAAAAAATACGAGACGCAGCCCTTACAGAACTAAAACCAAGCCCGACTGGAGCAGTGCCTTGTAAGGCTCTGCCTGCCTCCTTGTCTCCACAACTGCCTTCATTCACCATGGCAATTTGTCTTTCAGAGGAGAAGACCTTGAAGGAAATGCAGATGCACTACTTAAAAAATGAGTATGAGGACTTGCTTGAACATAAAAGGACAAAAAGCTCTGAAGAGTTGCATTCTTCTCTGGATGACACTGGTAAAACCGCACCTCCTGACCCTGTCCGTGAAGTCCCGCCTACCGTATGTAGCGAGCCAATAACGTGTCTTCTTTTGCCACAGCAACCTCTCAAGGCTCCAAGATATTAAGCTCCTCAGAGACTGCCCAGGAAGACAAAACAAGGTCAGAGATCACCATTTCCGGGGACACCGAGAAAGATGGTAAGAAAATGAACTGCCGAGAAAACCTCTGTGGATCTTTGTCCATTTGTTTTCTACTTGGCCGTCCTATGGGAGCTCAAAACTCGATACACAAAAAGCAGAAAACCATCAGAAGGGGGGGAAAGGCAGGCTTCCCTTTTGAAGATTTCGATGGAACAGCTACAGCACAGAACAGATTTATCAAAGCGCAGAAGCGACAGAGAAAAATGAGGTGTTACATGCGAGCAGAACCCCAAGAAAGATTAGCGTTATATTATCGTTATCATATGATCAAAAATTCCTCCCTGAAACCAAGCTACTCACTTTGATCTATTCTTGAACCCGATAGTCATAAGCCCATAACTACAGTTGTGACCCGTCACCATGATTGGTTGTGCTCTTTCACCTTATAGCACTGCTCTGTTCATATGCTAAAATCCTGACCGCATATACAACACATGACATAACAGTATGCAACCATGTCGATGATGTCATCACCCAGTAGCCACATCACCTAGCATCCTGGCACTTTTGAACAACAGTACGCCATGCAGTTACGTTACCTTATTAGGAAACATTTTAACCCTTGTTTGAAAGAATTGTATGATTTTTATGACTACATCATGGCTTAGCCGTTAGATATTAGTGTATTTTATGAGTGCGTGTGTGTGTGTGTGTGTGTGTGTGGTATCAAACCCATGACCTTGCTTATTCTTGGTAAACACACCCCACAACATCCTCCACTCACACCGTCTTTAAGGGGTGCTGTAGTATAGACAACTGGATATGCATGAACACAGGAAAAAATAACACAACATATTATTTGGGCAAGAAGAGCATTTGGAAAATGGATGCTCTGCCATGCTTGGTATGCCACTACTATGGTAACCTATAGCGTGATTTCTGCTATCATGTCATAGCAGAAAGCGGGTACAAAGCAAGAAATAAAAGCTGACTCTCACTCAGCCGAGTTCTCTTAAAGAACTGGCTGAAGGCGCTGAGGAGATGGCTCGGTGGTTAAAGTACCTGATGCACAAGCATAGGGACCAGAGTTCAGATCCCCAGAACCCATGGGAATGCCTCATGGGGTGGCCATGCCTCCCATAATCCCCCCCCCCCCCGTCAGATGACAGAGACAGAGGCTCCCCAGAGCAAGCTGGCTAGGGAGACTAGCCACACCAGGGAGCTCAGGGTTTTACTAAGAGGAGAAGAAGAAGATTCCCAACATCAACCTCTGGTCTGCACGCCCTTGCACGCACATCCCCACACATGCGTGCGCCTACACATAGGTGCCTAAAGCACACGCACTAAAACTGAACAAGAAAAAAGAATGCAAAAGAGTTCTCAGGAAAGTTGAGGACAACAACGCCTACCCTCACCCAAACCTCTTTGCAGTTTATTAATTCTCTAAGCCGTAAGGAAAGTTGGGAAGTGCATGTTTCCGTCTGGGCATGTGAGTGGGCACAACACAAAGGGTGCCATTGCTGTTAGGGAAAAGGAGAGTGGATCTGAGAGAACAAGGCAGCTTTGGCCCTTGTGCCATCTTTACCTGGCTCTTCCCCCACCCCACCTCCACCCCCTTTCCCCAGTGATCTCGACTCTTCTGTTCTGCATCTCAGGGAACTGTGTCTCTTCTTCCCTAAGCACAGGACTTTAAGGCAAAGACTGCCCTTTGAAAGCATTTGAGCTGAGAGCCGCTGGGCTCTGGACCAGAGGTTTTAAAGAATGGAAGCCTAAAGCATCAGTGGCTCCAAAACAAGACTGGAAATCTTGGAAGCAGTAGGGTGGAGGGGAACTGCCAAGCCCCTGCCTCACTGGAGGGGTAGAGACATAGTTAAACAATAGTGTCACCTGGAGCCCCCTCAGACCTGCCAGCAGACATCAAGTCTCTGCCAACTTTTCCCCAACCAGCTCCAGCTTGCCTGCCTCCTGCCCAACTCAAGCTGTCTGGACTCTTGTTCGTGAGTGGAAGTATTTGTCCTGTTGTAGGGCTCCTTCCCTGGATGCTTTGGCTTGCCTTCACTCCTGGGTGCTCCAGCCCCTCCCCCTGGATGCTTGACAGAACCCCAGAATCCTTCCTTTATGTGACTTTCACACTGATGCACATTTCCTGTCACCGCCCCTCCCGTTTGCGCTTCTTTGGCTAATGGTCCTTCTCTCATCTTCCAGCAGGTGCTATAGTAACACAAAGTCAAGACATTCCTTACCTAAGATAATAGTGCCCCCCCCATCTGGGAAAGAAAATTACATTAACTTGTTTGACTTTAGTCTCTGCAGAAGACTCGATAGAAGAGGTGACTGACAAACATCCAGAAGTGTTTGCCATGATAGAGAACACTCTGAGACATGCCAAGGAATTGAACTTTGAGCAGCCGTATGATAAACAGGTTGAAATACTGGAGGAAGTCATCAAAGAGGTGAAAATTTTATTTATTTAATTATTATCATTTAATGTTTATCACTGACTTAGAAACTAAGAGCATATTAATCTGGTGTGTGTCTTATTTTACTGTTGTCTTCAAATTTATGTGTCTTTTTGTCCAGTTAATTTCTTTTATTTCTTTGTTTTTGAGAATTTCACACATGACTACAATGAAATATGATTGTAACTGTCCCCTGGCTCCCCCTCCTGCTCCCCCACAAACACACCCTCTCCCAGATTTATGTCGTCTTTAAAAAACGACTAGTTATTGCTGCCCACATGTGCATGGGTGTGGGCTGCCCGCTGGAGCATGGGATACCCATGAGCAGCCATCAATAAAGAATGGTTCTTCTCCCAGTACCACCCACTACCAACAACTCCAATGCTGTCGTACTTGAATTAAGTCAGCCAACAATTGCTGGGACTTGTTGTAAGATTTGCAATTATCAACAAGATTAGGCGGTGTGATTTGATAGTTCTGAAGTGAATTCGTCAAGTTTCATTGTCTCTGATTCAGTCCAGTTAATAGAAAGATGGAGTCTAGAAAGCCACTGCCACCGTTAGACATTTCATCCACGAGCTAAGCAGTCAGAGACCGAGATGAATTTTGTCGCATGGCTAGCTGTCTTTATCCAACATCCAGAGCATGTGTTAGTGGGGAGGGTAGAAACAAGTAATTTTTCAGTCCAAATAAGGGGGGAAAGCCTCAAAATGCTATGTCCACACCAATGGCAAACGATTACCTCTTCTCTTTGTTTGTAAAGAACGATCTATCATAGAAGTAGGTACTTTGTAACAGTCTCGGATAAGCATTCAGAGCGAGCAAGCAAGATAAATAAGGCAGTTTTGGGCTTTCAATGGACCTTTCTATTTCTGTGTGATTGAATTTTAAATTATTACGTGAGAAACTCTGGGTACGGGGGCTTATCCCTGCAATCCTTGTGTCCAGAAGGCTGAAGCAGGAGTATCATGCACTAGTCCAAGGCCAGCCTGATTTACACAGACAGGTCCAGTCCAGCACAAGCATAAGACTCTGCCTCACAAAAAGAAGTTATGTAAGAATAAAAGAGAATGTGTCTTCTCTCTCACGTGAGAAGACAGAAGCACTCAATAACTCACTGGGTGGCTCCCTTGAACCCTGGCTGCACCAGATTCCTCTGGGCCACTCAGTACTTCTGAGCTCATTCACACCTTTTAACCAATCTCTTAGATTGTTCTAGCAATCGGATTTCCCTCAGAAGTGCCTGAGAGCCGGAGCAGTCTGCACCTGCTGGTCTCCCTACTATGTAGATTCTAGAGTTAGGAAAACAGATTAAACATGGCCCTTGCCTTTAAGACTCTTCTATACTGAAAGAGAAACAAATGCCAAGTGAGGACAAGCGTCTACAAGCCTAGCCCTGGCTTGTGGTGAAAACGCTCTCGTTGCTTTGTTTTGGCAAATCCAAATCTCCAGGTAGAATGAGTGCAACATTCAGAGTCTGAAATGTGTGTGCAGTGTTTGCGCTCAGCAACTGCAAACGTGAGCTTCGGCTGTGGAACCAGAGCGCTGCTTAGGACATGGCCACTCCTACCACATTGACATTCCTCAGAAGTCCAGGGGATCCAGCAGGAAAACCATTTTCACAAGCAGCGAGAGATCTGTGATACTGTGTAGAGTGTACTCTTCAATGTTGTTTGTTTTGGTTCTTGAGACAGGGTCTTTCTACATAGCCCCGGCTGCCCTAGAACTTGCTATGTAGTCTAGGCTGGCTTCAGACTCACAGAGATCCTCCTCCCTCTGTCCCCTGAGTATTGGGAGTAAAAGTGTAGGCCACCAAGCCTGGGAAGGGTATATACTTTGGGGAAGCCATTTGCCCATATTTTATTGGGTTGTCTTTTTAGATTTATATTACTTAGGGAATGGAGAACTGGCTCTGAAGTTAAAAACACTGGCTGTTCTTCCAGACAACCTGAGTTTGAGTCCCAGCATCCATATGCTGGCTCACAAATATCCATAACTCCAGTTCTGTAGGATCCAATGCCCTCTTCTGACCTCTGTGGGCACTTCACACACATTGTGCTCAGACCGTCATGCAGGCAAAGCAACAATACACGTAAAAATAGTAACATAATAATAAATGTAAATGTATATTTTTGTGTGGGTTTTCTGAAGAAGTCTCTGGGGCATTTTGCAGTTATCTTTAGAAATGTTTTCTAACAAGCTAGGGATGAGGCTTCATGGCAGAATGCTTACTTAGCATGTATACGGCCCTGGGTTTGGTCCTCAGCACAGAGTAACTAACTAACTAACTAAACCAGGTCTTCTATCTTGATAGCCTGAGGAGAGAAAGTACAACACGGTGACCAAACATCCTCATGTCATAACCAGGAAGCAAACAGGAGTGCAAAGAAGGGATGGGTGCCCCTGTCCTCTTCGAAAGCAAGCTCCGAATGGACCCCCACTGAGTCCCTAAGCTTAACTGTGTACCACCTCCCACTAGTGCCAAGCTGTGGACCAAGTCACTAACACAGAGAACATGGGAGGCATTCTAGATGCAGCCTCTCTATACTGCAGCAAGGACTCCAGGTTAACTACAACAGAAATGCACTCAAGAGCAAATCTCAATAGAGGAGAGGCTGTTTACTAACCTTCCTGTAAGTAACGCCACCTCTTGAAAAACTGAGGCAGGAGAATAATCTTCAGTTCCAAGATAACCAAGTCTATGTAGTGAGTTCCAGGCCAGCCTTGGTTACAAAGTGAAACTATTATCTTTAAAAAAAAAAAAAAATCGGATATATATTTCATCAAAGAAAAGATGGCTAATTAAAACTGTGTGAGTTTAGAGAGATGGCTCAGTGGGTAAGAGCACTTACTGCTCTTGCAGAAGCATCCACGTTGGGCTGCTCATAGCTACCAAACTCCAGTTCCAGGACATAACCCTATCTTCGAGCCTCGGTGCATACTTGCACTCACATGCACACACCCATACAGAAACATACCCAAATCAGCATAGCTAAAACACAGGAACCCTTTAAGAAACGTAAGCTTACATTTCAATACAGAATAGCAACAGGATACGCCTTCTCACCTGCACAATTGGCCAGGTTTTCACTTAAGCAATCACTATTCATCGCAAAGCCATGGCAGTTGAGCCATTTTCTGGTAATGCCAGTGTGCTGGCTGGTCTTATGTCAACTTGACACAAACGAGAGTTATTCTAAGGGAGGGAACCTCACCTGAGAAAAACGCCTCTGTAAGATCTGGATGTAAGGCATCTTCTCAATCAGTGATTGATGGGGGAGGGTCCAGTCCATTGTGGGTGGGGCCATCCCTGGGCTAGTTGTCCTGGGTTCTATAAGAAAGCAGAATGAGCAAGCCACCGGGAGCAAGCCAGTAAGCAGCATCCCTCCATGGCCTCTGCATCAGCTTCTTTCTCCAGGTTCTTGCTCTATTTGGGTTCCTGTCCTGACTTCCTTCAAAGATTGACAGCAATATGGAAGTGTGAACCAAATAAACTCTTCCCTCCCAAACTTGCTTTTTGGTCATGGTGCTTTGTCACAGCAATAGTAACCCTAACTGACACAGCCAGAAAGGGTGGAGATTGGAAGAGATGTTTTTGGAAGTAATCTGGCATCTTCTGGAAATATAACCTAAGAAAATATATAAGGAGAGATGAAGTGGCTCAGTAGTTGAGAGCACTGGCTGCTCTTCCAGAGGTCCTGAGTTCAATTCTCAGCAACCACAGACAGCTCACAAGCATCTGTAATGGGATCTGACGCCCTCTTCTGGCAAGCAGGTGTACATGCAGACAGAGCACTCATGTACTATCTATCTATCTATCTATCTATCTATCTATCCATCCCCTGAATAATACTTTATATAAGGGTGTTAATCACAGTATTATTACAACAATTAATGCATAAAGAATCTCATCAGTGATACAACAAAATTATCAGTGGCATAAATACTAACTAGTATGGGAAAGGTTTCAGCAAAGTCTCACATGATAAAACAAGATGAAGCCATTACATTTTAAAAAGTTGAAAGCAGTGCTGATGAGGGGGATCCCCAGGTAAAGTCACTCACCATGCAAGCCTGGTGACCACCGTCCCAGCCCCAGACCCCACAGTGGCAGGAGAGAACCAACTCCTGAAAGCTGCCCTCTGTCTTCGGGACACACACACCACAGCGCACACACACCTGCCCACACTCACAGACAATAATAATACGTAATTAAATTAGTTTTAAAATCAAAGTGAAAACTTTTAAAGTTGAAAGGAACAGGAATTCTAAATTACATCTTAATATTGTTTTCATTTTTATAATTTTGAAATGTGGCAACTAATATTTTTATTAGTAACAACTTCTATTTCTTCTCTACCCCTTCTCTTTTGTGTCTCTTGTGTGAAATCTTTCAAAGCTTAAACTTTTTTCAGATTAAAAAAAAAAAAAAAAAAGTCTAAGGTCCTCAGTCTTAAATTCTGCATCGTCCGGGGATTTTATTACCCCTCTTAACCTTCCCTCTTGAGTTCTAACATTCTGCTGCTCCCCGAGAGCACAGAGACAAGTTTAGAGCCCTCGGGCCGCTGTAGGTGCAGGTCCCTGTCACCGATCTCCATATTTGTGCGGAAGTTATAACTGGGGTGGAGGGGAGCTGAAGAGAACTCCCTTATGCACCTGCCAGAGCTGCGGATTCTCTTCTGCTGCCCTGAGAGAGCCTCCCCTCTCACACTGGAGAGAGAAGGAGACTGGCACCTGAACGTGAAGCTGCAGCAGGAGCTTACCCCCTTTAACAACAGTTCGTAGGCCATGACCACATGAGCACGTCAGAGATGCAGATGAGAACCCAAGCCAGGCCTTCTGACTCCACATGTACTCGGTGCCACAGATCAATAGCAAAGCTCGCTGTCATGTTTAGGAAAGGCTTCTCTTCCCTGTTTTGAAAACTAGTAAGACTTGATTTTTATTACTTCAAAACTGAGCCTCTCTAAAGTTTTTAAAAGTTTAAAAACTTTTTAAAGTTTATTTTTATTTATTCACACCTTACAATTAAGCCTAACTCTTATTTCCTTCTCAGAGTCAGGACTGAGAGGGTGCCCGATGGAGTTCATCATAAATCTGTGACCTGTCAACTTACCATGGTGCTCTCAATGTGCATTTTTCACAGGAAACAGAAGATAACAAGAATAGGTTCCCTGGTGCCCCAAAATACGGAGGATGGATTGTGAAGAACTTCCCTTTAACACGAGAACTGTGGATGTCCTTAATAGAAAAAGCACTCTTACCTGATTTGGTAGTCTATTTGTCAGATGCAGAAAGCAACGGTTGGTAAATATTTATCATTTCAATTTAAAATAAAATGTTTACTGTGGGCAGTTAGCTTGGTTAAAATAGAAAATGGAGAACTCTCCTTAGGTGTAGATACCAGTCTTACTGCAACTGCAGTATACCTATAGGATCTAAAGATGAGGAGACAGGTTTCCCCCGCTGAGAAGGTGACCTACGCAATGTGCTACGCCACTGAACCTTCTGGCTGACCTCAGTAGTTGTTCTTTGGAGCTGGGAATTCAGCATCCCTTCTCAGTCAGTAGCCGTAACGTGTAAATGAGCCCTGTGTACCATCCTGAAGGTGGGACCAGTGCTGTAGCTAAATTTAAATATTCTACCACTTCAGCTCTTAAGAAAACATATTTGAGAGATGGTGGAGTGATGGTTGGTGCAGCCAAACCTGAAAACTTGAGTTCAATGCTCATGATCTATACAGTAGGAGAGAACCAACTCTTAGAAGTTGTCTTCTGACTGCCCACATGCCCATGAGTGTATACATACATACACACACATACACACACACACATACACACACATACACACACATATACACACACACATACACACACATATACACACACACACATACACACATACACATACATACACACACACATACACACATACATACACACACACATACATACATACACACATGCATACATACACACACATGCATACACACACATACATACACACACATACATACATACACACACATACACACATATATACACACACATACATACATACACACACATACACACATATATACACACACATACATACATACACACACACATACATACATACACACACATACACACATATATACACACACATACACATATACACACACATACACACATACATATATACACACACATACATACACATACATACACATATACACACATACTTACATAAATGTAAAAACCATATTAAAATATTTGAAATAAGAGCTTTTGGGGGAATATGTCTTTTCATGCTTTCATTATTTATTACATATTAACATATGCCTTTCAAAAAAGGACTGAAGACAGACTCCTAAAATTTTAAAGATTCGGAGCCGTTTGGATAAGGACTTGAAGGGAAATGTGTGTGCATAGCCGGGGGCTGTTTTGTAGTTAACTTCCAACACAGGTCACACACTATGCAACTTGAAAACAGTTTTCTTCTCCCTTTATCTCTGTTTCAGGAAAATATGTGTTAAATAGATTATATTTAAAGAATAAGGCAGAAATCGACGCTAAGATTTTAGAAAGGTTGCAAGAAGAACTTCAAGCCAAAAAGAGAGAGGAGGAGGAAGTACGGTAAGCGGTGTTGAGAACAATGATTTGCATACATGTGTGTCACTTCCTGCTGGTGCCCACTGAGGGCAACAGAGGACACTGGAGCTGAAGTTACAGGGGTGCTGGGAACCAAACTCAGGTCCCTTGCAGGAACTGCAAGCACTATTAACCACTGAGCCTTTTCTCCAGCCCATATCATCTAGGATAGTCTGAAGGCTGGCAGGTGACTTTCCTGAAGGTGGCCCACCGTTTTTGCATGGACTCTGATGGATGAGCTCTGAGAGGCAAGGCCCTGAGAGACCTCATCTCAGGATTAATTTTTGCAGCTGATATGCCTTTCCTATTGTTATTATTAAATGAATAAAATAATCCCTGGCATAAGCCCACCCTTTTGGGCAGATTTTCTGCAGATCAATGAAGATGTACTATCTTGTGATGCTATGCAGATAAGTAGATGTACTGGCTGGTTCTGTGTGTCAACTTGACACAAGCTGGAGTTATCACAGAGAAAGGAGCTTCAGGTGAGGAAATGCCTCTATTTGATCCAGGTGTAAGGCATTTTTCTCAATTAGTGATCAAGGAGGGGAGGGAGGACCCCCTGTGGGTGGTACCATCAGTGGGCTGGTAATCTTTGGTTCTATAAGAAAGCAGGCTGAGCAAGCCAGGAGAAGCAAGCAAGCCAGTAAGCAGCATTCCTCCATGGCCTCTGCATCAGCTCCTGGTCCTTGACCTGCTTGAGTTCCAGTCCTGACTTCCTTTCATGATGAATAGCAATTGGAAGTATAAGCCAAATAAACCCTTTCCTCCCCAACTTGCTTCTTGGTCATGATATTTGTGCAGGAATAGAAGCCCTAACTAAGACAGTAGAGGATTTCTTAATTCCTAATAGTGATTCTATAAAATTCCTAAACTCATCCAAGTGATTTTGAAACCCAACTGTATTTAGGGCTGTGTAAACCTTCATTGTGTCCCAGGCTATTTGCACTAGGATAGAAACAGGCACGAAACAGATGAATGATTAAGGAATACCTTTCTTTTAGGCTGTAAAACTATTACCTGATAGCCAAAGGTCATAAAGGGAACAAATGACTTATTGAGGTGCAAGAAGAGAAGACAAAATATTGACTTGTTTATCTATATAAAACTTCAGTACTAATGAGACACTAGGCAGCTGATTTGCCCCTTGATAAAATTGTGCTAATTTAGACATAAGAATTATAGTTTTAAACTCTTAATAAACCTGTGGAGCTAGTGACAGATGATAAATGTTTAGTTGGGTAACTAGTCTTACTGGAAACACAAGTAAACATCTCAGTTGCTACTTCTTATTCAACTTACAATTTGAATTTATGTTTGAACTTGTGAACTTTTGAAAAAAAAAAAAAAAGATGCTTAGAACACCATGCAATCATGCATCCTGAAAAAAATACAAGAACTAGGAACGATGATAATAGAGAAGAGAGAGCGTAGAAGACGACACAGCAGAATCCAGCAGAGCAGAGAGAGCAGGCAGGCTTCTTCTTACCATGAGACGAGGCTTTTCTTAGCAGCAGGTTTCCTCTTGCTGACAAGGACAGGGCTTTTTCTTACTCTATAAAAAAAGTAGTTTTTTTTCTTTCTCTAAGCAATAAAGGTTGGAGCTTATTTTTCATCCAGAATGAGTAAATTCTTTCTATGCTGGCACTTGCTCAAGGAGGTTTTAGCTTCATCCACCATAGATAGATAGATAGATAGATAGACAGACAGACAGATAGATAATAGATAGACAGACAGACAGACAGACATAGGTATAGATATACATAGATATATGTAAGTATAAGTGTGTGTGTGTGTGTGTGTGTGTGTGTAAGTATGTAAATTGATGAGACAGGTGGTTGGGCCCAACCAAAGTATATGTGCATATGAATGTGTGTGTGAATATATGTGTGTTTCTCTGCATATTGCCTGTGTAAAAGAGCTTCATTCTGCAAGGGAGACTTTCTCCAGCTGACAAGGAGTTAAATAAGCTGCTGGCAAGGAACAAGAGAAAAGAACCTCTTTTCTTATTCCCCTGCTATTTAACAATAGAGTATTAATCACCAGAGCCTGTGGCTTCTGGCCTCAGAAAAATTTAGAGTCAAGACGGGTAAACATTATTTAATAATAAGCAACTTTTACTTTTGCAAAACTAAGTTTTGCTCCTACCCCCTTGGCTGCTTTCCAGAGAGAACCCGTGCTTAGGAAGGGCCCTGGCACTGTGCTTTTCATAACAGCTCACGGGTCATGCTTATAAAATGTCTCTAATGTCAGAAAGATTGTCTATTACTGAGCAAAATCCCACTGAGTTCCAAAAGAAACAGTAAGTTCATGAATTTCTACACAGCTCATCTCGAGTATTCTTTGCTAGCCAACTGGGAAGAAAAAAAAAACCATAGATTCCACACAGACACACATGCACATGCACAAACATACATATGTGTACAAAAACACGTGCACACACACATGTACGTGCACAAACAAATGCATGCACAAACACACATGTACACACACAAACACATAGCACATCTATCTGTGGTTTTTAATAACTAGAATCCAAACACCGAGACAATAATACAATACAGTATAAATAAAAATATGCCATGTGATATAACTAAAAGAAAACTCTGCCTCACCTCCATGGAAGGAAAAAACTGATTATTTACATTTTACAAGTTTATCATAGGTTTGTTCTCTGCTCTGAGTGTAACAAGGTGCTTTTAAAACTGCGAACAGCCATCAGACTTAAGACTCAAGACTAACCTTTAGCAAACTGTGAAGTTCTTCACAAAATAGGAACGAGAAATAGGGACCTCACTAGTTGTTCTTCCTTGCTGAAATATGCTCTTTAAAAAAAATACACCAAAAACCAAACAAACAAAACACAGAAGGGGGCGGGGGGATGGAAAGAACAGAAGGAAGGAAGGTAAAGGGAGGGGAGAAAAGGGAGAGGGGAGGGGAAGGGGGGGGGGGGGGAGGGGGGGGGGGGGGGCAGGGGGAGGGGAGGGGAGGGGAAAGGAAAGAAAGGAAAACTGAATGGGGAAGGCTTGGAGATGGTCCTCTGGTAAAGAGCACATGCTGAAACTTGTACACAGTTTAACTATTACAACAGAAATGAGTATCACTCCCACAAACTCGACAGTCGGAATGTCCTTATGAGGACATGTTGATGCACTGATCCTCCATAACTGCAGTGCTGATCATCTGTCCTTCAGCATCAGTCCATTCTTGCAGCACGATTGTCCAGTTTGCCAGTCTGATGAATGGTCTGCCCATTTAGTCAGTTTGTTGAGCTGTCAGAGTGTCTGCAGAGTGTCAGCTTTCTGTGTCATCTGCATTTCTCTCTTTCTTTGCCTTTCAGGTGGAAGCTTCTCTTACTCAGATTAGATCTTTATCAATTTTGATGGAAGCCATAGTCTTTCATTATCTATGGAAATAAAGACAAAACCTCTTCCTCTGACTTCCATTCTGATGTTAAAACATCTTTTAAGTATTCCCTATAAGCTATTTTGTCTATTTCCCTGTTGATAACCCCAAGATAGGATTTGCCACGTTCTGCCTAGGCTGCTTTTACTCCGCCTGGCCATCCCTCATGGCCAGTTCTCATGATCCCTTACCCCACGATGTTTTCCTCTCCTCCTCCACCTTTTCTCCCTTCTCATGGTCCCTGCCTCTGACCTGAAGCCTGGGAACCCAAGCCCTGATTACCTCTCTTCTGCCCAACTATAGCCTGTAAGCATCTTTATTGACCAATCAGGGGTAACTTGGGAGCAAGGTTACATAGCATCATTTGGTGTCGGGAGCCATTTTCCTGCTTCTCTAGCAAAGTAAAAGTTTGCTTCCTATTGGTAAGGAATTACCCTGCATAGCTCTTACTGATCTGCATTCATTAGTCCAGTGCCTACCCTTCCCACACCTTCTACGAATCCCAGAAGGCTGAGGTCTTCTAGAGAAGTCTCTAGGAATGCCTAATCTATAATCCCTCTTCAAATGTTCTTGTCTCCCACAGTTTTTTTTTAAAAAAAGACATTTTGATATGCAGGATTATTGGCCATTGCTTGTGCAATACATAGGGTCGATATCAGCAGTAGGTTGTAATCCTTTTATCTATGGGTGCTGATCAAGTTTTAAAGGTCTAAAAACTCTTTTACTCTCTGCATTGAATCTGGATCTTATATTTTCCTGTTTATAGATTATATTAATCTATGTAAGAAGCCAATAAAAGCCTCTCTGGGACTTTTCATAATCCTTGAGAATAGCATAGGACTTTTGTTTGTTCCTCCACCTTACCCCAGGCTCTAAAAGCCACTAAAAAGTACATTGTATAATAATCGAGTCGTCAAGTTGCATCTGCTGTCTTAAATCAGCAAATTGACTGATTTATCGACTTTGACAATATTCACACCTTTAGATCTATTATGATTATCATAATTGCAGCTTCTTCTCGTTACCAAGTCAGCCATTATAACTGAGAACCAGCTCCCAGTGCAGCTGCTGATAAATTTTTCCAGTCTTGGGGGATAATCCTGTTTTGGGTGCCCCTGGTTTTTAACATCTGTCTCACATAAGGTGAGTGCATTCCATAAGTTACTATTGATTCTCCAAAATGTTTAAGATCTTGGTATCTTAATAGGATTCCAGACTAGATTGTTTGGTGAATTTTCACCATTTTCTGGCATTTGTTCCTAGGTAACTGGGAAAGCCAGTGGATATGGCCACCTTTCTTTAATTTCATTAAGAGGTGGCTCTGTAGGTTCCCTGAGCTGTTTATCTTAATCCTTGATTTCATTAGGTGCCAGAGGTTCACAAGTAGGTGCTTCCTGTTCTCTAACTTTTTTGACTTTTGTCTCTCAAGTCTTTGTATTATCATAACCAATTTTTCTTGATGTATGCCATTTTTGTCATTGTACAATTATTTTTCGACCTTTTTTGAAACTTGTTTCTTGTACAGTTATTTTTTTTTCAACCTTTTCCCAAGAGGAAACATATAAAAATTGCAAGTAAAAATAGGGGAAAGTTTACTCTGGCGGTCACAGTTGCAATAAGTACTACGAGGACTTTTTCAAGTAACAGTTTTATCCCCTCAGCCCCTACCTTTGGCCTCATGGGATCTGAAATGGAGTTTCCCATTTTTTAATGCAGGAAGAGGCTGCCCATATAATTAACATTTTCTTTTGGGGTGGCTTACTGTGATTTGCTATCTCAGAGGCTCCTGCATAATTCCTCTAGGCTCCTATGGCTCCAGAGTCTCTGGAGTCTCTCTAGGTAGTCAGATGACCTCGAAGAATGGATGCTTCCTCTGGAGATGAACCCAGGTGAATTTCTCCTCTGCTTCTTTCTGGCAGACGTGTCCTGTCCTCTGCAACATTTGTCAGATGTCCTCTGCTTTCTGCAACATTGGTGGGCTTTCTTCTTCTCCAATCATGTTGGGTTTTTCTTGCAACCATGTTGGGCACTAAATGTAAATGTCACTTTTATTTCCTTAGATGAAGTGATAAGATGAGAGCCAGACCCAAGCTGTGAGAATACATGGCTTGGACTGAGCCTGGAGCATTTCTTTCTTTGTTTTATCTATCCCTATCCCTAGGCCTACACCTGGAAACGTCTAGCCTCTAAACAATCTATCTTCTGCAAGCCCAGACCTTGAAGGCTTCAGCTTCTAGCCTTCATCTTACTGACCTATGCCTAGAATGTTTCAGCCTCTGAGACTTACTGTTGAATAAATTCACTCTTTCTGGCTCTTTCTGAACTCTTGCTGGCTGGTTCAACTCAGCTATTCTGGCTCAAATGCCTCTCCAAGCTGACTGATTCAGATTGGCTTCTCTAGGCTTCTGACTGAATTTCTCTGCTTGGAAAAACTGCCTCTGAAATCCATAAACTGAGCTGCACTGACTGTAGGAACTGAACGGAACTACATGAACTCAGCTCAACTCCTCTCCCTACGTTAGTCTTAAGTGGCCTCTCTTTGCTGTCAGTTCTTATGAGAGTTGTGTGTATCCTATCTCTGGTTCATTCTGTCAAATCAGTCTCTGATTCATCACTTTGTCTGCCCCTCAATTAGACCTCATTGTTTGGGATTAAAATGTGTATCAAAGGCATGTCTATATTTCAGCCAGAGGGATTAAAGGTGTGTGTTAAGGGTGTGTCTGTATTCCTGCCCAATAACATAGATCAGCGTAGCCACATTGCTGGATTAAAATTCCTCTACACAAAGGATTCATGGCTCAGTAAAACTATTGATGACTTTCTCCCTCAACTGCCTGCATAGCACCTTCTAGCATGATGGAAGCTAGCTAGTAGCAAAGAAGTTTATATCTCAATTCCAACTTGACTTCTCTTTGACCTGTAACCAAAGTATATGGTTTCTTCAGCAATAGGCTCTTACCATCTAGTTATAGTGGGAAACCAAGAACAATGGCAAATGCCTGTGTTGTTGGGAGTGAGACCTTTGGGGCCTCCCTGACCAACAACCCAGTAGTGAGGTATCCCAAACGTGGCTGGGGATCTCCATTTAATACTCCATGACTTCTGGGAAGAGTATGACCATGGAAGGTTCCCCCAAAGAAGAGATACAACCTTAATGTAAAATTGCAATAAAGCTCATCCATCAGCTGGTGATACGCTAATTTTAAACAGATAAAAACAAATGCATATATAACTTTTTAGAACTGTCAGGTCTTGTGTTTCCCAAAAGTACTTTCCTCCTCCTGTCTTTTTACTATCTAAAATTTTTTATTTCTACTTCATTTAACTAGAAGTTTTCACCTGTTCATAAGCTTCTTAATGCTTGAACTGACATATGCTTCTCTAGGTTCCCATATGATGATTTTTAAAACTCAACAGTGGACACTTCATTTAAAAAAGGTTTTTTTTTTTTTTTATGTACTACAGAAAATAAACCCTGAAACAGCAATGAACAAATGCCTCACAGACACATTCAAAGGCATTACAGGCTGGTCAAAATGGACAAAGGCATAGCAGAGTTAACACTTACATCATAGGTCAAAGATCTAAAAACATGTTAGATTTCACAATTCTTCCAGCAGTCATTTGTACACAATCCAGTTAAATGGCAAGATAATCTGCCATCATTGTTTCAAATGCTTTATAGGTTCTTTCTCAGCCTGCTTCAAGCCTTAGAGTCTTTCTAGCAGCATACTTCATCTAGGTTCTAGGAAAAGGAAATTCTCATAAACAGTCTTGTCCAGAGCCAGCTGATTCACATGCCAAAATGGAATGGAAAGGAAACTGGTCAAGAAGACTGAGTAGTTGGCATGATCTGGGCCATAAAAGAGAATCCCAGTAGCACCAAGACTGGTGGGTGGAGCACAGGATACAGTGAGAGAACCTTAACCAGAGAGATACAGTAGTAGTGTCTTCCAAAGAGGAGGGATGTCACTAGCTTCCGAAGAAGGAAAAACAAATGCAAAGTCACACCACATGACTTTTTGGAGTACTGTGTCTGCAGGAGCTGCTGCTGGCACGGGGCCCTCCATTCTTGGTTTCCTGTTGATCATTACTCAAATGTTGATTTTGTGAGATGCGCTCAACCTTTCAAGTGTTTCGTTGTGCAGTAGTGTACCTATTTCTAAATTCCTAGGCATACCTCTTAGTGTTTAATGCACAAGGCCTTTCTCCCCACATCTCACTGGTTTCCCATTTACCTATTTTCACTATTGTTAGTAAAGATTGGGTGCTTCGGCCTCAATGGGATACACATCCCCTCTGTTCCTGAAGCTTCCGTTCTCAGAGGCTAAGTCTCGTCGTTATGGGACAAGGGCTGTAGTTCAGTGGTACAGTGCCTGCCTAGTGTAAACCTGGGTGAGAAGTATTGTAATCATTTTTTTTTTTTATTTTTAATCTCAGTCAGGGATTGCTATCCTTCAGTTCCCAGCTGAAAGACACAAACTTTTATATTTTATAATATAAAATATATTTTATAATAAGCCTTAAAATCACTAGAGTTAGGCAGATATCTACCCTCTATGCCATTATGTCTACTTCTCAACCAGTAACCCCAAGATATGACTGGACATATTTCGCCTTGGCCACTCTTACTCGGACTGGCCAGCCCACATGGCCGGTTCTCACGATCACTTACCCCACGGTGCCTTCTCCGCTCTCCACCTTCTCTCCTCTTCTCCCTCGTGGTCCTCCTGCCTCAGACCCCAATCCCAGGAACCAACACTCCATCCATCTCTCTTTTACCCAGAGGTAGCCTGTCAGCATCTTTATTCAACCAATAGTTTTTAACTAAGGAGCAAGGTCACATAGCATTACTTGCTTGACTCAGTGGGCGACCAGGCCTTGGGGACCAGTATTTAATATTACATACAATACATAGCAAAAGATCCAAATCCCAAATAGAAGAAATTCATCATTTGTGTTTTAAAGCTTTGGTTTTTTTAATTATAAATTTAAAAATTTTTAATTATATATATATATATATATATACATATATATATATATATATATATATATATATATATATATATACACACATGCATACGGATGGCTGTAAGCTGCATGTTGATATGTGGGATAACACTCGGGACCTGTATAAAAGCAGCAAGTATTCTTAAATCCTGAGCCATCTCTCCAGACCCCAATTTTTTTATGATTAAAAAGGAACATTATGTTTCCTAATCGACGGAGAGAAAAAAAAAAAACCTAGTGTAAATGTTATTAATTGAACTCTCATAATACTACCATCCAGAAATGATTACTGCCTATAGTTTTGTTAATGTTAGGCTTCCAGTTCTCATATATGCCGCTGCAAAGTTAAAATTATATTGTACATACAGTTGTATACTTATATATTATACTTATACTAGGGGTTTTTTTCCACTTGACATTATACTGTGGATATCACCCATGAAGTCTGAGGGAAACATTCCAGATCCTCCGCCTCCCTCTCAACTCCCTCCGGGACTCTTTCACTCAGTGTAACAGGTCACCTGACCTATGCCACAGAAGCTGACGGTGGAGCCTTCGATGCTTGCCACTGTGAGCATTTAATCCTAGAAGAAGACTTGCCTGGTTTTTTTGGGTTTTTTGAAACTGAATTTTGTTTGTTTTCCTTTCAGAAAAGTCAAAGAAGAGGAACTGAGACTGGAAGAAGAGAAACAAAGGATGATGGAGCTTGAGGCTAAGAAGTCAAAAGGCAGGCACAGACTAACGACACTCACAGCACACCAGTTAGCTTGCCTCGTTACTGCTGCCTCTGAGCCAGTTATAAAGGCATTGCGCGGTTTGCCGAGGGTGCAGGTGTATGCCCGTGTCCTGGAGGCACCTTTTCGTCCCCAAAATGTTCTGATTTCCATATTAAATTATGGATCCACAGGACAAAGATTCCTAATCAGAAAAAGGGTGCTCCTAACACAAGACCCACCTGTGCACCCTCTAAGAAGGCTACACTACAGATGTACCTCTGTCATGCTTTACACGTGGCTGCGGTAATTGCTTCTCCTGTAAGGACCCTGCAAGACCTGAGGGCACCTCCCAACCCTCACAACACCCACTGTCTTCAGACTTAAAACTTCCGCCTCTTTTATGAAAGAGCTTTCTCTTTAAGATTGAGGTTCTCAAACTGGGGTCTGCAAACTAGAGTCGAGGTCTGTGGACTTCACGTCTACTTTCAGTAACCTTTAACTAAGCCTCAAGTCTCCTTTGCCTACCAACACAGACAACGAGCCACAGTGGTGTTAGCTGTCCCTTGACTTGCCGTCAACACAAATGCAGACATTTTTCTATTGCATCATAGTCTATATTTGTGTTTACTGCTGTTCCTGATCCGATGCTAATTATGAAGACTAAAGCTAGGTGGGGTTTTTTTTGTTTGTTTGGTTGGTTGGTTGGTTTTGGTTTTTTGTTTTGTTTTGTTTTTTGCACATTTGCTATTGCCCAAATAGCTCTGTGTTTTAACAACTGTTTTTCAATATAATTGGTCTCTGGTTCCCACCCTGGAAATTAGTGTTCAGATACTGCAGCCCTGATCAACAGCTTCACCAAATCGGAGACAGTAAGCCAGAACCACTCAGCTGAGCAATTGCTAAATGCCTCATTCATGGAAACTGCCAGGGTAACAAGTAGTGGTCTGGAGAGATTTATGATTAATCAATAGGTAACTAACATAACACATGATCAATAGTCAAATTGCAAATAGTTCAAGGCTCCTAAAATGTCTTTTGACTCATTTGCAAACTTTGTGGTGCACAGATGTCCCAAAGGGGTCTTAGAAAAAGAGGGTGTAAACTCTTTATAATTTTATAACATCACATTTATAGAATGTTACAAATATTTTGTAATGTACCTAATATAATAAACATAACCTATATGAGTATATAGAAATTGGATGCATATGATCTTTTTTGTTGTTTTGGTTTTTTGTTTTGTTTTGGTTTTTTCGAGACAAGGTTTCTCTATGTAGCCCTGGCTGTCCTGGAACTCACTCTGTAGTCCAGACTGGCCTTAAACTCAGAAATCCACCTGCCTCTGCCTCCTGAGTGCTGGGATTAAAGACATGAGCCACCACCTCCCTGCTGCATGTGATCAGTTTTAATAGGTGGTATATTATCGAGAAAACATTCAAGTTCCTTCGTAGATTACATCACTTCCTCATAAGCTGTAGTAAGAGTCTATGAAACCTGCCTCATACTTGTGTGCGTTTCCAGAAAACCTTCAGCCTAACACAAACATAACACAAACACACTCGCTGTCCTGGCTCAAACCTTGGTTTTAGATCAGCTCCGGGTGCCAGAGCATCACCATCAGAACATGACTCTGGGAAGAAAGGCAGTGGGGAACGAAACACAATGAGAACTCAGAAACAACTGTGTCCATCTCATAAATAGATGAGAGACTGGGAAATGGGTTCTCTCACCCTTCCATCTCCCTCTGAAGAACTTCCCTGTAAAGCCTGCAATTATACTTCCTAAATGTACAATTAACACATAAGTTAATATGCTATATTATTACTACAATGAGCTATAATAGACCTACTGTTATTACCTCTATGCTAACTATGCATCTATACGGAGAGTCAGTCTGGCACTGCCCAGTAGAATCAGTGACCCTCAATTGGGCTATTTCTTGCCTCTTGCTGTTAGAGATTTGGGACTGCCATAAACATATCTTCTTTTACCAGAATCCCTCCTCTGGTTCTCCAAGAGCACTCTGATAGAATGACTATTCTTCTCTACCACTCCGCATTAACAGACATAATACAGTAGTCATTCGTCTATGTTCACCCTTAAACCACCTGCTGGGGGAGCACCAACCTCATGTTTCTTTTCTGCACTGTACTTCACACTATGCAGCAATCCCTTGTTGGCTTGAACCAAATAATAACTTATTTCTTGGAATTCTTTGTAGATGTTGAAGATCCTGATAACGAAGCTGATGAGGAGGTTGATGCTGAGGAGGATTCTGAAATCCACGAAGAGTCTGAGGCACAAGAGTACACCAGAGAGTCATCGTTGCCTGGGGCGTCTGAAACATCTGAGGGCCCAGAAGGAGAACATGAACCTGAAGCAGGTTAGACTTGACTGATGGCTGTGTGTGTGTCCGTGTGTGTGTGTGTGTGTGTGTGTGTGAGAGAGAGAGAGAGAGAGAGAGCTTGTACACACACATGTGCATGTGTGTGTGTGTATGTATGTGTGTGTGTGAGAGAGACAGACAAGCTGACAGACAGACAGAGCTTGTGCACATGTGCGTGTGTGTGTGTGCGCATGTGTATGTGTGTGTATGGAAGCTGTCTAGGAGTACAAAGGGGAGACCCTAGAGAATATGCAGTCCTGGGACAGGCACATGATCTGTAGGACATTTTACCCAAAAAGCAAGACTCTATGTCATGTTAATCCCATTTTACATGCAAATTCAAGAGCATCTAAACTCACAGTCACCAGAATTCCTGAAGTAAGCAGTTCTTATTTTGCACTCATACATGCTCAGCTTTTTATTTCACTTCTTTATAAAAGTGTCTTAGCTAGGTGTGGTGGCACAAGCCTTTAATTCCAGAACTGGAAAGGCAGAGGCAGGCAGATTTCTGTAGGTTTCAGACCAGCCTGGTCTCCATACTGAGTTTCAGGACAACGAGGACTACATAGAACAGCCTTTCCTTAAAAAAAAGAAAGAAAGAAAGAAAGAAAGAAAGAAAGAAAGAAAGAAAGGGGAAAAGGTTTTAATTAGCACAGAGTAAGTGTGCATATTTGGGTATATGATGATAATTTAGTGTATTGTATAATGTATAATAATCAAATTTTTAATCTTTTAAATAATTATAATCATTAACATGAGTAATTAGCTAACATGAAAACTGCATGAGACAAGAAGAGTATGTTCAAGTTCCCTGGAGATGTATTGTGTGCATTTGAATACTCACACTTGCTTTCATTTATCATGTGTCTGTGTGTACACACTCGTGTGCATGTGCATGCTCTCGCTCGTAGAATCTGGTCTGTGAACAAAAGTCCTAAAAAGCATCAAACCTTCTGCTGGCTAAAGATTGCTCCAGATAATTTAGCTCTGGCCATTCAATTTTTTCTGCAATCGCTGTAGTTCTTATCCATAATCAGTCTTGCAGAAGGTTCAGCTCTTTCAAGGACTCCTGATACCCACTCTGCTCCTTGTAGAGACGTCTACGCAGCGAAATGTGTTCTGTCACTCAGCTTTGCTTCAGACATCTTTGTATCTTATTCACACACACTCATATACACACTCACACACACACTCACACACACACTCACACATGCACACATGTATATTCTTTCCCTCCAGCTGTTGTGCATCTGGCTGTCTACTTTGGGCAGGCGTGGTGTCTTTCTATGTATGTTCTCATTAGTGCAACAGTGTCTTAGTTTAGTCAGTGTTCCACTGCTCTGGGGAGACACCATGACCAAGGCAACACTTACATAGTTTAACCTCACGTATGTGCCATAAACCTCAAATTGCTATTTTTGTTTTGGAGTAAAGATTCAGTTTCAGTTAAGACTTTACAGCACAAGTGTCTTGGTCAGGGTTTCTATTCCTGCACAAACATCATGACCAAGAAGCAAGTTGGAGAGGAAAGGGTTTATTGAGCTTACGTTTCAACACTCCTGTTCATCATCAAAGGAAGTCAGGACTGGAACTCAAGCCTGTCAGGAAGCAGGAGCTGATGCAGAGGCCATGGAGGGAGGTTTCTTACTGGCTTGCTTTCCCTGGCTTGCTCAGCTGGCTTATATTTCAGAAATTTAGTCCATGATTATCATGGCAGGAAACATGGCATCCTGAAGGCAGTCATGGTGCTGGAGAGGGAGCTGAGAGTTCTACATCTTGATCTGTAGGCAGCAGAAGGAGACTGTGTGCCACATTGAGTATAGCTTGAGGATATGAGACCTCAAAGCCCACCCCTACAGTGACACACTTCCTCAAACAAAGTCACACCCACTCCAACAAGGCCACACCTCCGGTGTCCAAGCATTCAAACACAAGAGTCTAATGGGGTCCATTCCAATTCAAATCACCACAGCACGTTAATGAAAACTCCATGATGGTTCTTATAAATTCTATCGATTAAGAATGATTGCCATAGGAGGAATGTCCCTGAAATTTTTAAAAGCAAATTATCCCTTTATATCCCAGAAATTGGCCATTATTGAGTTTGATCATGAGAATATGAACTGCAGGATGACTTAGCACCACAGTGTCCTGCAGCTTCCCTGTGAATTGTTGCACTGAAGGGACCATCTCAGTGTTAGAAATTCTATATTTAAGGCCAGGGCCAGGGCTTGGGAGAAGGCTCAGTGGGTTAAAGCACCTGCCATGCAGATGAGCACCTGAGTTTGAATCTCAGGACCCACATGAAGTCAGAAGCATATTATCTGTGCCTAGGCTCTTTGGGGAGGTGAAGGAGTGGAAACTGGGGAATCCTGGAAGTTTGTGGGACAGCCAGTCTGGCATAGGCAGCACTGAGGAGGAGACACTGTCCCAGACAAGATAGTCAGTGAAGACTGACATTCAGTGTCTTCTAACTTTTATATTACATTGAATAGCTGCATAAGGTGACTACACACACACACACACATACACACACACAAAGACCATGACCATAACTGATATTATTAATGCTAAACTGCTACAAAAAGAATTCCGACATTCACTGATTTTGACCAACTATACACTAACCGTAGAACTGTAGAATTCACACAAATAAAGAAATAACTTTGCTTCTGCTTACAAAAGGCCAGTAATATTTTGTCGGAAACCAGCTCCAGCATGACAGGTAAACTGAGGTGGGGTGTGGCATCGGCGACCGATCCCTTGCACAATCACCTGTCTACAGTTGTAAGATTTTCTACATCAGATCCACTAAAAGTCATCTTAACCTCGCTTTACTAATGACCTACATCTACCAAGTCTTTCTAAGGGTGGTGGTTGAATCACTAATCGGCTCCAGTAACTGTGCTTTGAAAAAGATCAATCACTATTGTCTAGGCGCCGGCGACACTGGCCAGTGAGGGTCTGGAAACCCTGTAGAGAGACACGAGGGCAACAAGCAGAGCAAAGCTCTGTAACACATGGTGTTCTCGGGCTGCGGTCGTGGGGGCTCTGCTCTCAGAGGCACACCATCGTGGGTGTGCTAACCGGTGGGCTGCATTCCTTGAGTTCTAAAGCTGTTTTGCTGTTCCTCTTGCAATATTTTGTTCCCCCAACAACACTTTATTCAGACTCTCTTCAACTTCCTTTTGGGTTCTCTAACCACGATGTTTTTGGTTGTTCTGTTCTACCTAACTGATTTGATTCGACTTCATCCTGTGTACATTTCCTATGAACCTTCATGCAGTTCTTCATCCAGATCTCATTTTGAAAGGAAGTCAGCTTCTCCACATTGCTGAATGTGGCTGCCATCCCTATCTAAACCTCGAGAAAGGACGCAGGATGTGAGTTTCTGCAGCTGAGGAGATAGAGGAAGGGCTGGTGATTCCACTGGGTTTGCTCCTGGGTTCCAATTCCTCTGTCTTCGCCTGGCTCAGACAGGTCTTCAGTGATCACTTCAGATTCCCTTTTCAGGGTCATGCAGTATTTTTTTTTTTTTTTTAGAGAACTAGTTTCCGGAGCACATTAATCCTCTCGCCGGGCAGCTCTTTTTCTCTGAGGTGTCTGAAACTCACTGACCTTTGCACCACTGCCCCTTGCTCTCCCTCTCCTTAAAGCTCCTAACTGTGCTCCAGTGTGATTTTCTCCCACTGCGTTCTGCTGTGTGTTTTCTGGGGCTGGGGACTGAACCCAGATGTCATGCACTCCAGGCAAACACTTCTATGAGCTTCATTCACAGCCTTTCCTTGCACTGTTTTCTTGTATCTGCCTCTCTTTTAGACCAGCCTAGCTTTATGCTTCACACTGCCCATCTCCTCTTCCCGTGAGCACCTTAAGCATATTGTAGCATAAAATTTACAAAGGGCTTACACAAGAAATTGTTTAGAGCAGTTAAGTCGTCGTCTGCGTCTATGAGTTAGAACTCTCTTTGCCTTCATCATAACATCTCTTCGAGGGTTTTATGAAAACCCTGCCAAGTACCAACAAGAAGGGCAGAATGTCTATAAGAACCACACCTCATACACACAGCTCACTTAAATGCATGTCCTTGTATCCTGCATTCTTATAGACTTTATATATGTATGTATATATGTGCACATATATATTATATGCACATTTATTATATGTTCATATGCAATATCTAGACTGGGTTTGAATATTTGTAAATACTTGTTTCATATGGCCCCTTTGAGATCATGGCTGAGCCTTGGTCACGCTTAGTGACTCCGGTGTCTGATTAAGGCAGTTTAGAGTTATTTGTGTATCTTCTATGCTCTTCCTTGGGTCTCGATTCATAATGATTTAATTAACTGGGCAATTAATAACTAAATGTCACCCACAAAATGCCTGTGCTTATCCCATTTCTACTTCCTGCTCTAATGAAGCTTAAACACAAACATATTCTGATGAAAAGAGACCCCAGGTATTAACTCAGAAGGCAGTATAAGAAATGATTGTGCACATATTTATGTGTGATGTATGTTCATATGTATGATGGTCTTAGTCTCTGAAGAAGACTTGGGGACAATGGCGAGAGAAGATATGTAAGTCTTCTTTGTGGAAAGCCATCTGGGCTGGATCTGTGAGAAGCATGTCTTGTATCACACAAGAAACATTGTATCAGTGGTGGCACATGCCTTTAATCCCAGCACTTGGGAGGCAGAGGCAGGCGGATTTCTGAGTTCAAGGCCAGCCTGGTCTACAGAATGAGTTCCAGGACAGCCAGGGCTACACAGAGAAACCCTGTCTTGAAAAAAAAAAAAGAAAAAAAGAAACATTGTATCTCACAAGAAACATTGTATCATGTAAGAAGCCATGTATCACATAAGAAACATTGTATCACATAAGAAACATGTTTTACAAGCTGTCCCTTTGGCAGGGAAATAGCCAGACTCTCTTTAGCTTCCTCACAGCAAGTCATGCCCTGCTCTTCTCCTGGCGGTCTGCTCTTGGTGCATTCTCGGGATATTTTAATGACAATTTAAAAGGACTGTCTGGCATTGCAGATCTGATGCCACCATAATGGGATTTTTAAAATATTTAACAGTTACCAACTAGGATGGTATATGCCATGTGTTCTACTGTTTTTCTAGTAATAGTAATGCATTGGTGGATAGGCTACATATATGTGTGGTATATGCATGTGGTGTGTGTGGGGGTGCACCTGTACTTGTGCACACACATGTGGAAGGCAAAGGGGACTTGAGGTATCTTCCTCTGTCGCTCTCTTCCTATTGCCTTGAGTCTGCATCTGTTGCTGAACAAGAAGCTCACCATTTTGTCTAGATTGTCTGTTCTATGAGCTCTTGGACCTCCCTCACCATCTCAACCCCTCAGTGCTAGGGTGATGAGCACACACAGCCATGCCCAGCTTTGCACATGGCTACTGGGGACTCAAACTGGGGTCCTCATGCTTACCAAGCAAACATCCTTCCCCACTGAGACTGTGTACATTGAGACTGTCTTTTTGTATATTTTAAATATTCATTTTCTGCCTTCGGCTCTACTTTATGTGATCCTTTAATAAAACTGTATGTTGTCAATTAGACATATCATCTATAACTTAAAGTAAATTTTGAAAAAAAAATTTTTTGTGCCAAACTTTGATATGGAATATCACTTTAGAATTCAAGCCTCCTGGGGACACTGCATTGGAAGCAGAGACTCAAAAGGAATCTGAAGAGCAACTGAAAGGTTAGACTGGGGTATAAAGTTCCTGGACACGCACCTGATTTCCCAACAGATTAAAACCTTAATTTGGGTCAAAGTCTATGCAGTGTGTCAGTCAGTATGAATTACGTTTATTTATGTCAATCTATTAAAAGTATAACTATTCAGTTTACAACACTGCTTCAACTGATTTTACTTTACACTTTGCATCAATAGTTAAAGTTTCTGTGTGAAATTCACTCATCAGCTACATGATCTTAGTCCTACTAATAAGTGATTAATCATCTAATAGCATATATGATATAATTAGAATATAAATTTATAATTATATTATCTATTCATATATTAATGTTCAGAATACTAAGTTTTCTTCATTGAATTAAAACAACAACAACAAAAAAAACCATGATAGAGTATAGACCCTTTTGGTAGTCTGACTGGAGAAACTCTTCTCAGAGCTGTTTTTCTCTCTTTTAACTTCCATTTGAAAGTCATGCTGCCGGAGTTTCCAGAAGATGGCTACCCCAATGTTCCTGAAATGGAGCCACTGAAGGAAATGCTGAGCAATTACATTGTCTTATGGAAACAACTGGAGGCGATAATTTCTGACAGTTTAGTTCCAATAGTAACAATTGATGTTTCCAACAAGACGCCTCAGGAGCTCCTGCAGCGCATAGTAGAGACCATGGAAAGTAAGGCTGACATCACTGGTCACGGTAATGCGTGGGCACTGGCCCCGAAAACATGTTAGAACTTCAAGCCTGCTCTAATGGCTTCTTGGGTGAAAATTCAGTATATCTGGGGGTAATATATAAAAAGTCTCAACCTGTTGGAAATAGTGCATAGTTCGGCCAGGCAGAGCAGCCGTGGGCACGCTAACACTGACTGTCATGGAGAGAACTTATAGTGGCCTTCTGTCACATATCAAAACTGAGAGAGAATGACGATAATTAACTTCCCTACCCTGACTATTATACTAGTAACTTTTTATTATCTTAAAAATATTTTTAAAATATTTCCCTTTGAAAACACAAACAGAGCCTTTTAAGTATAGTTCCTGGGAATTAAATGCTGAAGATTACGAAGAAGAAACAGAAGACTATCAGGCTGAAACAGAAATGGATGAGGAGCAGGAGGAAGAGGAAGAGGAAGAAGAAGAGGTAAAGGCTATATTGAGGTACTGCTCAATCTCACAAGGAATCACTGAGAAACGTATGTGTCTGGAGTGGTAATTATCACTTTGAGACGCCCCCACCAAATAGGGAGAACTTTTTTTTCGTTTGTTTTTAAGAGAAGCAAGTAGATTTTTAATGAGCAATAATCAAAAGTAACTTGCATAGGGACACCTTGAATTCTGGAGAGATGAATCAATTCACAAAAGTGCCTAGGCTTCTCACTAGTACACAGAGATAAATGAAGACGTGTAACATTCACTGAGAAAGAGAATCCAGAAAGATAATCAGGTTTGAGTCATAACATCAAAAGTTCACAAATATTTAATAACAATTGTATACATGCTCGTATGAGGCATCTTATGACGTCAGCCCTCTCAACTTTTCCCATGTCCTGTTGGAGCTTACCCTCCAGCAAAGGTTGTAGGTGACAGTTTTCTTAAAGAGTCCCCCAAAAAACAGAACCTAGACGATGCCAGGTCTATGCAGCTTCCCTGTTGATAGTGCTTTGGGCACTTCTTAGCCACCAGCTGTGTCAAATCAAGAGTGTTGAAATGTGAAATGCCCTGCGTGGGTGGACCGGGCCTGTAGATAAGCATGACAGCCTTTTGCTTCACAGGCTCTTCCCCAGGGGTATCTAAACACGGTTACAAGGCTATTGGGGCAACTTGTCTTTTCTTTTTTCTTTTTTCTTTTCTTTTCTTTTTTTTTATACTTTATTTACATTTCAAATGTTTCCCCCTTTCCAGATCTCCCCTTTGGAACCTCCCTATCCCCCTCCCCCCCTCCCCCTTCCTCTATGGGGGTATTCTCCCACCCACCCACCCACTCTCATCTTCCCTCCTTGGCATTCTCCTCTACTGGGGCATCTCACACCCTCAGGCCCAAGGGCCTCTCCTCCCCCTGATGGCTAACGAGACCCTCCTCTGCCGCATTTGTGGCCAGCACCATGGGTCCCTCCATGTGTATTCTTTGGTTGGTGGATCAGTCTCCAGGAGAATCGGGGGGTCAGGCCAGTGGACACTGTTGCTCCCTCCATGGGTCTGCCAACTAATACGGAGAATCTTTAACTTCTCTCTATATATATTTTGGTTTTGGCTTTGTGTTTTCAAGCACTGAGATTGAGCCTAGGGTATGCTGAGCAAGTGCTCAGCTGCTGAACTGGATCCCCACGCCACTGTCATAAATGAAAATTTTCTCCTTTGCCTGAGTTTCCCATGATGCTTTAAAATGCCAAGGCTACTTAATGTGGGGAAAAAAAGAAAAAAGAAAACACCCAGGAAAACATAAAAGGGAAATCTTTTTACTTTCTTTTTCTACAGAAAAAAAATGTAATCATTAATATTATAAATATTTTGCAGATATAAGCAGGTATGTGCAAGACAGCATTGGAGCATCTGAAAGGCTGTTCATGTGATAATAATGACCAATGCTCAATAGGATCAACCCATATTCAGACACCAGTCTATATCCCTGGCACCAGAATTATAATAAACATTATCACTTGGTAATACCCAGATTAGGCATATAAACAATAAAGCAGGGAACTGTTCTTTCAATATGAGTTTTTACAGATAAAAATATAATTTACTGAGTTAAGCAAGTTAAATAAACAGGCACTTGTAATTAACTTATTATTGCCTAATTTAAGGACAAAGATGTAGGAGTAGGTGAGCATGAAGCAGAAAATGATAATAGTGGTTTTCATCAGAAGCTTACAGTGTGTTGTCACCAAGGAGCTGATGTGAGCCTGGCCGAGGGATGTGAGGTCTGCCCTGCTTCTAGTCAGTGTCTCTTCATCTAAGGTTTTCTGCAATGTTTTGGGGTATCATTCTGTGCTCCCTCTGGTCTGCAATGAAGTTATCTGCAGGCTGTCTATAATATTGAAAACTTGAGTTTTTATATCTGGCCGTCTTTAATCCTCCCGTATAAAAATCTCACCAGTCACAAAGGACAGGGTAAGGTGCTAGCTGGCAAGGACCTGGCTTCAGAGATGAGGCATGATTAAAGTAAGTGTGCTTTGCTCCAGATACTGTAACAGCAAGAGCCAAAAGCATTAACCTGCCTCCAGGTAACTCAACTATGGCTAAGAACAAACTCAAAGGTATCACTGGTGTTACAACATCAACTTTGGCATCCACTCAAGGATTGCCAAATCTGCGAAATAAATAAATAAATAAATAAATAAATAAATAAATAAATGTAGTAATAATAATAATATTCACAATGAAAAGGAGAAAAATCACCAACTCAAACTAGTGTAGAACTGACAAACACATCAGCACTGGCTGGCGGACATTGAAAAGGCAGTTGTAAGTACAGTGTCCTGTAAATTTGAAAGGAAGCGGAGATAGAGACTATGTGACAGACACATGTCGTGTGATGTGTCATGTGGCTTGAAGAGTAGAAAAATGTGACGTGAAAGAGGCGTTGGCTGGAATGGTGGTCGTCTAGACCCTGAAGAAGAGAGAACTGGAAGAAGCGAAGTATCTAACACGAAGCAAAAGAGGAGATCAAGAAATCAATGAGCGGAAGAGAAGTGGGCAGTGGGGAGCTCCAACAGCCTGCTCGATGTCTACTTGGAACCCTTGGGAGCTCTCAGAGGTCATAATTAGCGTTTTATTGCTGTGAAGAGACACCACGACCAAGGCAAGGCAACTCTTATAAAGACACGTGATGAACACAGCACCAAGTATGTCGCATCCATGCTGCAAATAACGTGTCAGAAGAGGCAGGAGAAGAAGGCCAGGCCACTGTCACAAGAACAGAGATGGGGTTGATGGCCCGTTTCTCAAGGATACCTGAGCAAGCCAAAAGAGGGCGGGGCAACAGCTTGCAAGTTCTGAAGAGGAAGAAACAGACATAGAGCTGTATGCCTAGTAACACTTTATCTTTAAAACTGAAGGCAAAGAGACTAAACCACTAACCAAAGAGTACACGGGAAGGGGGGGGGTGCATCACGGCTCCAGCTGGATATATAGCAGAGGATGGCCTTGTCGGGCATCACTGGGAGGGGAGCCCCTTGGTCCTGTGGAGGCTTGATGACCCAGGGTAGGGGAATGCTAGGGTGCTGAGGTGGGAGTGGGTGGGTGGGCGGGAGAGCACCCCCACAGAAGCAGGGAGAGAGGACAGGGGATAGAGGGGTGGTGGAGGGGAAACTGGGAAGGGAGATAATATTTGAAATGTAAATAAACAAAATAACCAATAAAAAGTAGAAAAAAACTGAAGGCAAATTCAAGTTTTCAGACATACAGAAGCTGGAAGAAAGAAAATCTCATGAATGTTGCCAAATGCTTATGGAAGAAATAAACCTGACTCTACATGAACAGAAAACTGAAGGGGAGGGAAATTTTCCAACTCATCCTATGAGATTCATGCCTTTCTGTTAAAACACACCAAAGGAAAGAGAATAGTTGACTGCTCCGAACACTTATCTAGAAACTCTTTTGTGGGTTTTTTTGTTTTTTTTGTTTTTTTTTTTCCTACAAGACAGGGTTTCTCTGTGTAGCCCTGGCTGTCCTGGAACTCACTCTGTAGACTAGGCTGGCCTTGAACTCAGAAATCCGCCTGCCTCTGCCTCCAAGTGCTGGGATTAAAGGTGTGCGCCACCACTGCCCAGCAGGAGACTAGAAATTCTTAAGAAAAGCTTGACAACATATCAACAAAAGTATCAAAACAATAATACACCATCATATCCAGGCAGACTTTGTCCCAGAAAGTCTTGCTTTAACATTTGGACAGCACACAATATAACTCATTATACTGTCCGGTTGGAGATAAGTAATCATCTCAATTGATACTGAAGCAGCATTTGGCAAAACCCATAATCTATTACTGATTATAGAAAACAAAAGGTGTATTCTTACAAACTGCTTCAAAAGACAATTGGTGCAAAGGGATACCCAAGCCCCAGCTGAGGAGGTATTTACTGACAGCTATTGGCTGCTAGGGGAGGGAGAACCATGTTCTTTAAGGGTGTGGTTCCTGGCAGGTTGACAGGGCTCCAGCGGGTGGCCCAGCATTCATGTATATCCATGGACAATGCTAACTGGAATCAGTGGGTCATTTAAAAAAAGAAAAATAGACATCAAGTCAGAGGGGTTGATCCAGTGTGAGGGGAAGAATTCAGATCCAAGCTGATTGAAATACACTGTATGCTCATTAGACATCCTCAAAGACTAGATTTAAAATATTATATCTAAAAAACCAAAGGGAACTTTCTCATCTTGATAAAAGATAACTACTAAAAAAAAGAAAAGAAAAGAAAAGAAAAGAAAAGAAAAGAAAAGAAAATAGCCAGCACCCTTTTAAAAGCTCAATGCTTCCCTCCCTAAATCAGCACAAAGTAAATAGGTTCCCTTTCCACTGGCCCCAACCCTCACCTAGGCAGCACAGTAGAGTTGACCCTGAAGGCAGAGGAGTGGTTGAGCCAGACCCAGGGAATGAGCACAAGAGAGCTGGCCCTGCCCGAGTCAGCCATGGGGTGGCTTGGGCAAGGGAGAGATGCCTTCTCCCCCTCTCCCCTGTTGCTGCTCATCCATGGCTACAGCACTAGGGAGGGCAACTCTACCCTCACCTAGGCAGCACAGTAGAGCTGGGCCTGGTGGCTGGGTGCAAGTGAGCCAGCCCTGAGGACTTGAGCAGGAGAGCTGACCGTGCCCCTTACAGATTGTGGCATTGAGTGAGCTAGCTGGGGCAGTGCCAGAGAGCTCACCTTGGTGGTGTGGGTGCAGGAGAGCTGGCAGGCTGACCAACTCAGCTACCTCCCAGGCCCAGATCCAGGGCTTTGAGTTGGCCCACCCAATATCTACCTTATCTATGAATTGCTGGAGGGTGTGAAGGGGGGGGCAGATCCAAAGCTGTAGGATCTCCATGACACAGGATAACAGCAGGATAGCCCAGTAAAGATCCAATACAGATAGTGTATCAGAAGCCAGAGGCCTCAAACCAGACCAGTGATTCATTACAAGTAAACATGTGGACAAACAGTATACTGCCAAGATTTTTTTTTAATTCTAAATTATTTCTTTTCTTTTAGGGGATTGCCAGAGCAGAAGGCAGATATGAAGGGGCTGGGAGATGAGTGGGATTGGGGTGCATGCTGTGAAATTCACAAAGAACCAATACAAAGTTAAAGAAGAAATTAAAAAGGATGTTTCCTCTTGCCTTGGCAGTTCCTCTTGATCTGATTTGCTGGTTTTGATCTGTCCCCTTGTTGGATATAAATCCACGTAGATATGCACCTGAAACCCAGCAGTGATTCCATGGTCCAGCAGAACACAAAGTGCTTTGGGTTTGTTGAGAACACTGCTCTTCATGAGCTATGAGTGCCCACCATGCACCAGGCAGCCCTGCTTGCTCCCCAGTGATGGCTGGGAACGAGTGAGCTATTGCTCCAGCTATTTAATGTGTGATCTAAAATTATGGGAAGCAACAGTTGCTCACTTTCACACTGTTAGCCAGAGAGCCACGCTCAACCTGACTAGTCTCAGTTTTTCAGCTGTACAGAAAAGTGTCAAGGCTCCTTCTTTTGTGGACGCAAGCAATGCTGCAGAATAATTTGCAAAATATTCTGTTTCTAGTTTCAAAACTGCTGCATTTGTGTTTAAATGTAGGTCTAGCTGTTACATGCGCACAGCTATTTACCCAACAGAGTCTGAAGGGATGATCATAGGAACAGGTTAGAGTGTGTACCCACTGGTGGGAAGAAAACAGAACGGAATTTTCACTATCGAACAATATTTCTAGGGTGAAGAAAAAATTAAAGAAAGGAGGAGACACTTGGGAGATTCCAAACACTTCTGCCCAGTGGTTCTCAAAGAGAACTTTGTCCTACAACCGGGCAACACGGAGGAGGCTGTTAAATACCGAGAAAAGATATACTACTTCTCAAGCCCTGAAGCAAAGGAGAAATTTCTGGAGCATCCTGAGGACTACGTGTCCCAGAACGAACCACTAAAGGTGAATACGCTATCCTTATGCTAGTGACTGACTGCTCCGATGCTCTCCCATCAGTACGCGTTACAGTGAAGTCTCTGAACTCGCTAGAACCCACTAACAAACAAACGCAGAGCAATAATATCTGAGCTTAAAAATAAACAATGGTTTGCATCCAATCTGACCTAAAAGTAATGATCAGTTTTGACTTGTACAGTTGATATAGTAAATTCTTAACCTCAATTGGGCATCTCTGTCCCATCTTTGATCATCCAGATAAAAGACACAAAACTTTTAGATTTGTACCAAGCCTTTAAAACACTAGAGCTGGGCAAGTATCTGCCTTCGAAGCTATTAGTATTTATTTCCCTATCAATAACCCCAAGTTATCACTTGCCGTGTTTCTTCTGGGCTGCTCTTAACTCCCATTGGCTGGCCCTCATGGCCATGTTTTCAGGACTCACCTACCCTGGGGCGTCTTCTTTCTCTGCCTTCTTCTCTCCTTTCTCATGGTCCTGCCTCAGACCCCGGTCCTAGGAACTGAAACCCTGCCCACCTCTCTCCTACACAGCTATAGGCTGTAAACATCTTTATTGACCAGGGTTAACTTGGAGGACAAGGTTACGCAGCATCACTTGGGATACTTGAGGATCCCCTCATCCCTAAGGCAACCAGGACCAGTCTTTAGCATTACAACACATAGCAACAGACCAAACCTCAACCCACAGTAGTGCCCATGTCAGGCCCGCACCCACTGTCTTTTTTTTTTTTTTTGGTTTTTTTGAAACAGGGTTTCTCTGTGTAACCCTGGCTGTCCTGGAACCTACTCTGTAGACCAGGCTGGCCTCGAACTCAGAAATCCGCCTGCCTCTGCCTCCCGAGTGCTGGGATTAAAGGCGTGCTCCACCACTGCCCGGTCCCACTGTCTTTCTTACCTGATATTCAGCATCACAAATACAGGCTGGCGAGATGTTGTTTTTCTCCTGCCACCATGTGGGATCCACTGAGGTCTAAAGACAGGAAACCCAGCCCTTAAGCCATATCACCCCTTTTTAATTTCACACTCTTCCTATGAAACACAAAGCACTTTGGGCTTGCAAGGAGCATGGTTGTCCTTGGCCACCTGTCTGAACACCATCTGGGTGCTAGAGGGCCCTGTCCATCAACTAGAGAAATTCACATCTCTTCATTACTCTCACCATCCAGCTTTCTTGCTTTCCACTGTTTTTCTCCAATGGCGAATCGGTTGACTTAAGTCTATCAGGGTCCAGGGCTTGAGCTGAACATGGAAATCTCACGAGGGTGATCAAGGATGGTCAAGTCCATGAGGGCGATCCACCATCTCCCAGCAGGCAATCCAGATGCTAACCCAGAATGTAAAGGAGCGAGCCAAGGCACAATCAACACTTATTTAGATCTCCCTGTTTTGCGGGACTGTCCTTCCTATCTGATGGCTCCAATGTGCTTGGCAGTTTGGATCACATAGGTTTCTAGACTGCACATCATTTTGCCTCCTGAATATTGTGAATGGTCCTTTCTTGTTTGTTAGCATCTAGTATTGCTGAGAATCATTCTTTTGTAGATTCTCTCTCTCTCTCTCTCTCTCTCTCTCTCTCTCTCTCTCTCTCTCTTTAATATTCTGGAAAGAAATAATTTCTTCTCTTTGTTCTTGGTATTCTTAAATGTGTCCTAACCCTGACTCTTTCTAATTTGTTGTATTTGGTACATAGTGCACACAGTACACTTACCACGAAGGTCCCCAGAATCTTGGAGCTTCATAGTGTTTTCTATGTGTTGTGTTGTTGTTGTTGTTGTGGTGGTGGTGGTGGTGGTGGTTGCTGCTTGTTGCTGCTGCTGCTGCTGTTGTTGCTATTCTTTGAGACAAGGTCTCCTGTCTCCCAAGATGGCCTTTGAATTTTCTATGTGCCAAAGATGGCCAACACATCCCAAGTATTGGACTTATGGGCGTGCACCATCACAGTAAGATTTTTTTGTACTAGTAATTGAACCCAGGGTATTGTGCACACTAGGCAAGCACTCTGTCAGCCGAGCTATGTCACAGGCCTCCTCTGCGTCTCTGAACTCCCAACATTTCTGTCACAGAAACAAATAGACTGTGAACCTATGCTCCTCGATTCTTCTCCTTCTCAGTCATCAGTACCTCCTGTTTCTCTGAGGCCCAGACTACCCAAGCACAGCACCACCTTCCCCTTGTCACTGTCCTTTACTGCTTTTACAGTCATTTCCCTACACTCACTACTGTCACCCGTGCCCTTGACCACCACACACACACACACACACACACACACACACACACACACACACACACGGGGCATGATCACATGACCCTGTGAAAACTGGCTTCCGGCTTCCTCAGCTTCAGTGCGGATATCACACCGTGTGAAATCACAGTGTGGACATCAGTGTGGAGTTAGTGGAAACATCTTTGAAGGGACTTTTTCTTTGGTAGAGAGCACCTTTTACTCATATTGAGTCTTTCCGTTCCTTACTAATTTGAACGTATTTTTTTAAAGTAAAGTTACTTTTCATTAAATGCCTTTTGGCACACACGTCACGATAATCTGAAGGCCATTCTTACCCCTAAGATCTATTTTTGGAACAGTGGATTATGTTCACTGGTATCCCAATGTCTAAATATAATTGAATTTATAAAGCAAAGCTTCCTGTCTTTGGGAGGCTGGAGAGGTGGGTGGAGCAGTTGAAACTACAGCCTGCTCTTGCAGAGGACCTGAGTTTCGTTAGCTCCTTAGGTGACTCACAACCACCTATAATTCCAGCTGTAGAGTTTCCAGACCTTCTTCTGAACTCTCGGATACCCACACTTACACACACTCACACCTCTAAAAATAAACTCTTAAAAAAGAAGGATCCCTGAGGCTAGAGAGATGGTTCATTCAGTTAAAAGTACTTGTTGCTCTTGCGGACAACCTGGGTTCGATTCTCAACACCCCCCCCACCCCCACCACCACCACCCCACCCCCCCACCTCCCCACCCCCCGGGGACTCAGCATAGTCTGCCCACTCCTAGTCCATGGTATCTGCTGCTCTTTTCTGACCTCCTAGGGCACCAGGCATTCACAAGGTGCACATATATACACGTAGGTAAAACACTCAAACGCATACAATAAAATTTAAAAATTACTTTCTTTTAAGTCTTCTCCTCCTCTTCTTTTTCTTCTGTTTTTGTTTTGTTTTCTGCTTTTGTGGTGGGGAGGAAAGGTTATTTTGTTTCTGATTGTTTTGTTTTGTTTGCGAGGAGGTCTCCAGATGCAGCTCTGGCCTCAGAATGCCTGAATGCTGTGAACCAGGTATGAGCCAGGCTAATTACTCAAGGCTTCTTTCCCCTGCTCCTACCTCTGTGCCAGGCTCCTCCACTAAGGATTTGTCTTCTGGGTCCTCACGGCTCTGGCAAAACTGTGTGTGCAAGAAAGCTGGCGGAAAAATTTGGCGTTTTCCACATCCAATTTGACGAATTTCTCCAAGAAAAAATGCTGCTCAAGGCTGAAAGGAAATTTGGGCCTGAATTTGAGGACGATTCCGAGGAGGAGCAAGCGGTGAAGCAAGAACTTGAAGAGCTTGCAGCTCAGGCAAATGTGAAGATTGAAGAAGACACTATGAAGAAGCAGGTAATAAAGACCTAAAGGTAGCCTGTAAGCCCACCTGCCCAAGGACGGATAACTTCCTGGCATGCTGGGGCCATCATTCAAGTAAGATAACAAGCCACGTGTCTTCACTTCAGCAAACAAGGACAGTTGCCCCAACTGCACAGAATATGCTTGACCAGGATGTATAGGCTCAGTAATAGGACAGGAGGCTTACAGGCAGGAAGGACGAGAGGATGTATGCTTGACCCCATTGAACAAAGGCAGGAAGTACAGTAGCCTTGTGGATTTTGTCCCTATGAGCACCTGAATAACCTAATTCAGGAATCCTAGATATGGTCCTAGCCTGGGTCCATCTTCCTGGCCAATATTAAGTGGCGCTTGCTTTTAATTATACAATTGTGTAAAGGATTCTGGTCATTATGGCTCTGGTAGGCCTTGCCCTTCTCCCCACTCCCTCTGCTTTGCTAAAAATGATTAGATTCCATTCCTAAAAGTAGCCCCTAGGATCTATTCCCTTATTTGGCCACTTCCTCCTCCAGAAGCTAACTACCAAGGTCCAGCTATCAAAGGCTTGGAGTCCAGCCATCAAAAGCCCCCTTTGGTTTACCTAATTAAGATGCCTGATCAAAATATAACAACACTGCATCCTAGCCCATGGATCTGGTTTTTCCCCTTCACAATTTTCAGGGTTAACGGTAACCCTGGTGATGCCCTGAGGGCTGCTGTGTTTGCTGCTGATACTGGTTTGCAGTCCCTACTGCAGCAGCCTGGGCAGGCTAGACTCAGTCACTGTCCAGTGATGCCTGCTGGAGAGATGAGTCTCGGTAGAAACAGAAAGAGGAGATTCAGTGGGTGTGCACAGATGGGAGAATCCAGTGATCCCAAGTTCATCTCTGGGGTGCTGACACACATGGTTTAAGCAGTCCTGGTCTGTGTGTAGTAACGCCGTCTCAGCTTTGTTTCTGCAAGAGAATCCAAAGAATCCTTATTGTTTGAGGGGACACCACTAGAGATGGCACACTTCTCCGGGAGCAGGGTGAATAGGCCCCCTGCTGGTGGTAGTCTGTACCCCAAATCCAAGGTGACTGCAGATTTAAGACAATGACATTCAGGGACCTCTGTGGAGTCTAGAGCAGAAAATTATAAAAGGTTGAAAATAAGATGCGTCCCTTATTTTTGTGTGATTTCATCCTTGAAGGGAAGTGGATGTGGGTTCAATAGCACACGTCTAAATAGCTCCTCTGTGAGTGAGAAGCACAGTCCCGCGTAAGGTGACTGGTACAAAATGGCACCAGGGACACCCAGCTCAGTCCTCCTCATTAACCTGTGAGCTCAAGTGGGAAGCTGACCTGTTCTCTTGAAAGCAGCATCTATGTGCCTGTTACACCAGCAAAGTAATATCAGACTACAGAGCCCTGAGGCAGAAAAGTCGCCACCATAAAATTCCCTTTCTCTGTCCTATGTGAACTCTAAACCGTCTTTTCTCCCAGCGTATGAAATACTGAGTCTTACATGATTGTGACAAAAGTCAGGAAAATGTCTCCTCACTGAATGGTAGTGTAGCATTTACTGGGTACATGTTGTCTGGTGAGCCTGACTTATAATGAAAGGTTTCCCACTATTGTGATTTTTTTTTTCCTGTCAAATAGTATTTTTTTTTAAGTGCCCTGTTGCCAATGGAGATTTTAAAATATCAATATTTTTATATTAATTTAATAGTTGACTAATATTAATTTAATAATATCTAGTGAGGCCTAATAGAAAACTTTATATCTGTCTCTTAAGTGCTCTCAATCTAGAGTTGTGAAGAAAAATTTCTAGATTCTAATTCTTTTTTTAAAAAAACATTTCTCACATAGCAAAGTTATTTTCCTCTTAAATGTGCCCCACAAATGGACTCAGACATGGTTACACATAACGGAGACGTGAGCAACCTGGATAGTGACACGTAGTATCTCAGTTCAGACACAGTTTAAATGTTTGCCCCGGTATTGTGTAGTCAGAGAGAAAATGATATTCAATAAATTTAAATGTATACTGACCCAGGTTTTCATATATAAACTTAGATGTTTTTAATGTAATGTTGATGCTGATTGTTGTTGTTATTATTATTGTTGTTGTTGTTGTTGTTCATTTTCTTGAGTTGTCTGATGTCTCTGGAGGCACATTAAAGGGTTTTACTCTAGATAATAAAATTATAAGTCTGCTTCCTGGCAAGCAGAAGTTCATCAGATCCATGCTTATTTTCAGAATTTTTGATGGTAAAAGTATTCAACAAAAATAGTTCCATTCCAGAACCTGGAAAATGGCTCGGTGGCTAGAAGAACTTTTTGCTTCTAACAGTGTAGATGGTCCAAGTATCTACGTGGTGGCTCACAACCATCTATATTACTCCAGTGCCAGGAAATCTAATGCCCTTTTCCGGTCTCTGTGGGCACCAGGCATGAGTTCCTCACCATCTCTAACAATGTTCTGGATTCCGAAATGAAAGACACACACACACACACACACACACACACACACACACAGAGCCTCTATTTAATAATATGTCTTAATCAGCTCAGTGGCTGGGCCACTCCCAAACATCCATGCAGCTAAAACACTCGCCCCTCTGATATTCCTGAATTATTCCTTACTAAAATCTATATTCCACTCTGGCCGCCCTGGACCCAGTGGGGCCGCTCTTTCCCGGCTCTTACATGTTTGGTGTGCTCGCTCTTCCTGCACTTCTCAGGCCTGATCTTTCTGCTTTCCCAGCACGGACCCCCAACCGTAAAGTCCCGCCTCTGTCTCCCTGCCCAGCCATTGGCTGATGGCAACTTTATTTACCAATCAGAACCAACTAGGGGCAGGAACCCCCTCAGCATCTCACATGCAGGATTCTCGAGCAATTTGAGGAACCCAATGAACATAATACAAATGTTAAACCAAATCCACAACAGACGTGTGATGTGAATCAAGCAGGTTCTGGGCAAAAAATGACACATTGTGACCCTGGTGCCCTACGTGAAAGTCAGTTATGTTCTCGTAGTGACTTCTCTTAGCTACATTAGGCACTATTTATTCTTACATACTGGTGCTCAGAACTCACGTTTTTAAAATGGTCACAAGTGGCAGTATCAAAAGCAGCCTCAGAGGAAACATAGGTCTCGTTCTAGTCAGTTGTAAAATAGCACTGCTTGCCGATATGGACCTTAAGAGTCTCTTATTTTCTAACTTCTGCCTTCAGCTTCCAGACGTACAGTTGACAGAGGAAGAAGAAGCCATCAAGCTGAGTCTAACTGACAACGAGCCCCTGCCTTCGGAAATTCTAGACCCCATTCTTTCTGAATGGTGGCTTAAAGAACCAATACGGTGCCTTCATACGCAAGGGCTCATGTTTCTTATTGATTCTATTTTCTTTGTTCTTAATGGTAAAACTCAGTCTGATTTATAAGTAAGAATTTGCTCTTTCACATCCACATAAACTACACATTAAAACACCTGTGCTTCTGAAAAATGCTGGTGCCCAAGACCTATCCCAAACCTATGAGATCAGGACCCAGGCACCATACATTTTACAGTCCCTGGGTGATTCTAGTGCATAGCCGTAGTCAAGGCCAGTTTTCTGAGCCCACACATCCTCATGTTGTGCTGGACTCTTTCCTAGTACATCCTTGTAATGACTGCAGTCATGACCACTAGGTATCTGTCTGCTCTTAGCCCATTAGCGAATACCCACAACAGTCCTGTCCCACACAGGACAGATCTTCCAGTCACTGGAGTTTAAACCTCTCCTCGTTTGATGCCCATCAGCAGAGCAACTGTAATTCAGGTCCACTTAGTGCATAAGTGAACATTAATCATGTTATCACAGTCTCTCCTCTCTGCTGTATTAGATACTTTTCGTATTTAGTCATATTAATAATTTGGTACATAGAATGGGATAGAAATTTGCATTATCTCTGTTTGAAAAACAAAAACTTAAATACTGCACACTTAGATGACTATCTCCATCCTCCTCTAAGTCTCTGGGTACACTTGCATCTGCTGCCTGTCTGAAAGGAAGGGAGTGAGATTTAGTCATCAAGCTTTTTCAAATGTTCGTATTCCCAAGATTACATCAATAGCTCTGGGAAACCTGGGCAAATGACACACAGCTTTATAGTCACGAGTTGTCCGTCCTCAACTTAGCTCCTCACACCACCCCACACACGGTGAGATAGATATATATATAGAGAGAGATATATAGATATATATATCTACAGCCTGGTCTACAGAGTGAGTTCCAGGACAGCCAGGGCTACACAGAGAAACCCTGTCTCGAAAAACCAAAAAAATAAAATTAAAATATGAAGTAAAAACAATATAGATATCTGTATAGAGAGAGAGACATACATTCAATACAGTAAGTTTCACCGTAAAATCTAAATATTGAGTATTACACAGCCATGACAGACATTTTACTAGGATGAAGATGTACAGCATGTAATATTATATGATATTAAACTTTAAAAGATGCAGATATATATCATAGTATGATAGAGAGGTGGACACATGAACAACTAACTGGAAAGAAAGGCACAGGTACCCAGCGGCTGTGTTACAAATACTTCACTGAAATGTGTCAGCCTTCCGGCTATTCCCATGACCCTAAAAGTTGTGTCATCTGAAGCAGAATAGACACATAAGTAATTGTCATTGGCTACAAGGAGACCCCGGAGGAGCGTGTCGAAAGCCTCCTGGAGGGAGCATCGTGAAGACCCAGTCAGGTGGGCTCTTCAAGGGCAGCACACTACTGAGGCTAGGTACTTGGCTTAGTCAGGGTTTCTATTCCTGCACAAACATCATGACCAAGAAGCTTACATTTCCTCATTGCTGTCTATCACTAAAGGAAGTCAGGACTAGAACTCAAGAAGGTCAGGAAGCAGGAGCTGATGCAGAGGCCATGGAGGGATGTTCCTTACTGGCTTGCTTGCTCCTCCTGGCTTGCTCAGCCTGCTTTCTTATAGAACCCAAGACTACCAGCCCACAGATGGCACCACTCACAAGGGGCCCTCCCCCCTTGATCACTAATTGAGAAAATGCCTTACCGCAGGATCCTATGGAGTTCTCTGAGCTGAGAACTCTGACCTTTGTAAGCTTCCAATTATCAATTATCAGCCACATAACTGCAGTTTCATATCACAAGCACAAATACTATTTTAATCCAGTTTATACACTTTTAAGAACACAAATATCACGTATGCCCCTGCTTCTTGAACTCAGAGTTGTTCCTCCAGATCAGATAGAAATGGAATCATATAGAAGTCCCAGTGTCAGAATCATGAAAAATTTGACAACAGGAAAAGATATTTTTAATACACACACACAAAAACACAAAGTTAGTGTAGGCCATGAACTGCAGTGGTTTTGCCACTTTGTGTTCTCATAGAAACACAATGGCTTAACGGAAAGCAAAGACTTGAGTCTCCTCCTGGCAAGCAATCTCTGTGAATTTGAGGCCACCCTGGTCTACATAGCAGGTTCCAGGCCCACCAGGGTTATATGGTGAGATCTTGTCTTAAAAAACAAACAAACAAAACAAAACAAAAAACAAAAAAACTTCTCAGACTAAAAGCCGCTAGCAAGTGGAAAAGGTATAAATTCTTTAAACTATTTATTACCCTTCTGATAAAGTCAAAATTCATTAATACATGTTAAAATATAGAATATATGCAGAGATAATGTGTGTGGGGGGGGGGGTGTCCTTGCAGGCTTTGCAGCAGGCAGAGAAAGCAAACTGCAAAGAGACAAGAACAGACCTAGGTTCTGCTAGATTTTTAGGTACAGATGCTAGACCAAGACTTCTAGAGTCTGAGATCAGGTCATATTTTTGTTTGCTCAATTTAAGCAAAGTCAAGGGTCTGGGATAAGTAAAGCATAAATTCTGGAAGATAAAGGCAGAGCCTGGATCATCAGACAGCAAAAAAGTCAGGTCGTAAACGACATCCGTTCCTGATTGCAGGAAGGAGGATGGGGTGAACATCTCTTTCCTTGGAAGGATACCCATGGGTTTAACTTTCCCGGCTCCTCCAGTGCTCACCCGCGTGCACCAGCCGGCTCCTCCAGT
>JADRCH010000046.1:1377838-1416015 GCA_019843965.1 Rhynchomys soricoides
GTGTGTGTGTGTGTGTGTGTGTGTGTGTGTGTGTGTGTGTGTGTGTGTGTATTTATAAGCATGTTCATGTGAGAGTTCTCTCTTGGGCTAATGGCTTTCCGTGTATTAACTTAACCAGTCCCCCGCCCCCAGTTCCCATCCTGTGAGACATTTTAAAGATCTTGTTCCAGTTGGCGATGTGGCTGGTAGTATTTCACAATCTCTGAGCTGCATTAGATACTATTTCTTTCTTTGTTTGTTTTTTCTTTTTCTTTTCTTTTTTTTTTTCGAGACAGGGTTTCTCTGTGTAGCCCTGGCTGTTCTGGAACTCACTCTGTAGACCAGGCTGGCCTGGAACTCAGAAATCCGTCTGCCTCTGCCTCCCAAGTGCTGGGATTAAAGGCATGTGCCACCACTCCCTGGCAAATTTCTAAAGACTATCAAAAACACACCATGACAACTCTGGGCAGAAACAGCACTTCACATCCCATCTGTTTGCTTGCAGGACTATGACAGCGTCTGTGCCTTAAAGACATTAAATGTCTAGGTGTCCGCTCTCACATCTGTACAGCTCTGCCGACTGATCCCGGTGACCACGCAACAGTGTCACGTGACACAGGGTTTAGCTAGAGAGTAAAGGGGCCGTTTTCTCCCGTAGGGCGCTTTTAGAGACGAAGAGGAGTTTAGTGACGAAGACGCTGAAGACGAGGATGATATTGAGAACATCCTTGAGGAAGAGTTTCCAAAGGATGAGGAAGAGATGAGCGAGGAAGACGAGGAACAGGAAGGAGATGCAACGGAGCGCCTGAGAAGCGAGCTGGGGGAGAAATTTGAAACAGAAACAAATAACATCCAGTCAATACAGGTTATGACCCTCCTTCACCACTACTTAAAGAATAGCAATTTGGGAATGCAAAGAGGTCGATTAGGGTCAAGTGTCGTGTGTGTGTGTGTGTGTGTGTGTGTGTGTGTGTGTGTGTGTGTGTGTGTGCGCGCGCGCGCATTCCTCCAAGGTCAGCTTGGGTTTATCTTCCCACGGGCATCTTCTCATAAAGTGTATATAGCCCTATACGCTTAATCACCAACTGTGTCTACACGCCTTCACTGAGAAACACTAAATGCATCAAGCTTTCTAATTTCTCTTACCAGGATGAATTCGACAAGTTTCTGATCCCAATAATTATGATCAACGGAGCTCGGAAAATGCACATTGTGCAATATGTAATGCATATGAAATTGAAGCCCCTGGTGGAAAACCGTGCTAGCATTTTTGAAAAGTGTTACCCGGTCTCCTCACACCTTGCTCATAAGATGCTCGCCTTAACCTACAAACACATGAGCTCATTTGGCTACTGGGACCCTGTAAAGGTAACTTCAGAAAAGCCACCAGGAAATCATCATCCCTCACTTTTAAAACGTTGCTTAGGAAGAGGTGGTCATTTTGAAAAATTGTAAATATTGTATAGTGCTATCCATTAATATTTGGGGGACTGAGATGGAGCCATCTGACCCCCCACCATTGCTTCTGCTAGGAAGTACGTAATGTGGAGCCAACACTCTGCCCCCCCTGACTTTCTTTGTGTCCCTAGCATTTGCTCCCAGCCAGGGATGTCATTCCCGTCAGGATGAATGACAGTGCTGACGATACTATTTTGTCCAAGTCCCCGTTCTCAAAGGGAAGCAGCGTGACACACTCTCACCCACTCACATCCAGGAAAGATGGTGCCATCAAAAGATTATCAAGCCTAACATCTGTTAATTCCCCACTCTACCCCATTCCGTACCCACACCTCAAGCTAACTCTGCCAGCGGGTGTTTCGCATTTCATGTCTGTCATTAACGATGTGACAGAATCTCATCTGTACAAAAATGCAGAATAAATTTGTCCATCCTAAAAGACGACCCAACAGGACTTACTGTATTACCTGTTTCAGATACGTTAGCAAAACTCCAGACAGGGCGGGTTAGCCAGCGTAATGTATTTTCTCGTAGTGCTAAAGGTCTCCTATCCAAGTACTAACCAGGCTCAACCCTGTTAGGCTTCCCAGGCCAGGTACATCCAGGGTGGTATTGCCCCAGTGGTATCCAAAGGTAAGAGGCCTAGGTCAAGCTGTGTTTGAGGCCTCTCACCTTGTTAGCAGTTGGCCACCGTCTCATAGGGCCTTCATGTGGAGCTTTCTGTGTATGCCCACTAGTGCCTCTTCCTCCGGTTCTGAGAACCCCCAGCTTATAGTTTACGGTTTTTTGATCTTATTTTACCGTAACTACCTCTATAAAGGTCCTATCTCCATACACAGTCACATTGGAGTCACAGTAAGAGCTTCAACATAAGAATTGTGAGGGAGAGGAGAAACACATAGAGCCACAACACCGTTCTAGAAGCGGATCTGTTTGTGAGGATAAATTAGTTCATGAGTAAGTGTAACAATCCCATAGCCATTCTCAGAAACATTCATTATAAACACAAGTTGCCATGAAGGAAGTAGGAAGGTAACTGTCATTGGCTAAAAACCAACTGGGAAGCCTTGCACTGACCACCTACGCTACGGAACAACCTGAACTTTGTATACAGTTATTTTGTTAACACTTACGATTAGGAGCTCTTTACTATGTAAGGAAGCTTATGTGTTTAGATTTTACTTTTTTTTTTTTTTAAATGTATTGAGGGAAATGCTGTGCAAATTAAATCTGACTTGTGAATTCAATTGTACCCCAGCTAAGCGAAGGAGAAACGATCAAACCTGTTGAAAATGCAGAGAACCCGCTGAACCCTGTAATCCATCGCCACTACATCTATTTCTTATCTAGTAAGGAAACTAAAGAGAAATTTATGATGAACCCCATCAAATACATCCGGCAACCCAAACCCAAAGCCACTATGCCTGTGAGGATTATGATTGTGGGGCCTCCCAAGTCAGGGAAAACTACAGGTGAGTGTCTTGGTTCTTCAAGCACCAAGGGTGCCCTGAAACCCAGCACCCAGCACCTAGCACCCAGCACTCAGCACCCAGCACCCAGTACTCAGCATCCAGCACTAACTCTCCAGGAATCAGCCATAAAATCTGAGATTTGCCATGGTGACTGTGCTAATTTACATCCCTACCAACAATGTACAAACGAATTCCTTTTTCTCTATATCTTTGCCAGAATTTATTTATTTATTTATTTATTTATTTATTTGGTTTGGTTTTTTTGAGACAGGGTTTCTCTGTGTGGCCCTTTCTGTCCTAGGGGTCACTCTGTAGACCAGGCTGGCCTGGAGCTCACAGAGATCTGCCTCCGTCCATCCCTGCCTCTACCTCCCGAGTACTGGGATTAAAGGTACGCACCTCTACCACCCAGCAGAATTTATCTTTTTAAGATAATAATCATTGTGGCTGAGTGGAGATAGGGTCTCAATATAAAAATTATAATTTGCAAGTATTTTGCGGAGGATTCTCATGTCCAGTCATCAAGATGTTTATTTTATTTTGTATTTTATTTTGTTTTGTCTAGATGGTTGATCTGTCGGTGACAATGAGCTACCAAAAGGATCCACCATTGTTGCTTTAGGGCAAATCTTTCACTTTGTGTTTATTCATGAAAGCGGGTGCTCCGACATTACACACAGTGTGTCTTCTTGATGCCCCTGTTAGTTGCCCTCTTATCACTATGACGAATATCTGACAGGAGCAATTTAAGGGAGAAACGGCTTATCCTGGCCCACACTTGGGCTCATAGTAAGGGAGGTGTGGTGGCTGGGTCTAAGACAGTGAGCACGTGCAGCTGCCACGTCTTCACATCCCAGCAGGTCAGGAAACACAGAGAGCTCAGGCTAAAAGCAGACTGGGTTGTGACTCAAAAAAGCTTTCCTTCCAGTGTCCCATCTTAAGCGGCCACACCTCACAGCCCAAACGTACACTAACCTTCCAAAGCAATACCAGCAGCTGGTGACCAAATGTTCAACCTGTGAGCCTGTTGGTGACATTTCACATTTAAATCACGTCGTTCCTTTTTATTTATCTTTTAGTTATTTGAGAATGTGATGCATTGTCTGTTGGTCACATTCAGACACACCCTGCCCCACACCAATTCCATGCCCACTCAACTTAGTGCTGTTGTGTGGTACCCACAAGAGAAGACTACTCAGACATGGGTTTAAGCCAATAAAAAGTCTTTATTATGCAGTCTTTGTTTTCATTTCAGCAGATGAGGATGTCTACATGCTAAGTTTTATGGCCAGAAGGGTACTTCCATTATGGAGTTGGTTGTGCTAAAGTCTGGGGGCCTGTCACAGTCCTTTTTATCAATATGACACAACCATTGTCTCCTTTAACTAATTTGGCTTGAGGTCCGTTTGGTGTAGTTAATCTTGCTTGCTTTGCTTAGAATATTAGTTTCCATCCTTTTGTTTTCAGTCTGTGTATACCTTAGTCAGGAAAAGTGAGTTTCTTGCTGGCAGCACACTGCTAAGACTTGCTTTAATCTAATCAGCCAACCTGTGATTTTTAATTAGAAAACTAAGTCCATTTATGTGTGTCACTTATCCATTGAAAGGCATGTGCTACTCCTGCCCTGATTTTGTTTCCATTCTAGTTATTTCAAATAATCTGTGTCCATTTCTGCTTTATTACTGCTAGAGTTGAGATGCTTTGCTGAATTAATAGTGTTTGATTTGTTCCTGATTCTCATTTGACAATTGTGTTCATCTCACCCAATGAATTCCTCCTATCAAGCATCATGAATTACTTTAGTTTATGCTAGTCTTAGAAGGCCTTTATTTCTCTTTCTATTGTGAATGATAACTTGTTTCGATATAATAATCTATTTTCCTTTATGACTTGAACCTCTCCCTGAAGCCTTCCTGGCCTTTGGAGTTTCTTCTGAGAAGTATCTATGTGTGATTTGATATTTCTTTCATACATACTTTAATATTCCTTCTTTGTTCTATACTTCTGGCATTTAATTGTAAAGTTTAATTATAGTTTCTGTTCTGATTGTATCTAGTTAGGATTCTAAATGTCTCCTGTAAATGGCTGTCTGTATCTTCCTCAAGATACTTGGGAAATTTTCTGTCATTGTTTCAGTGATAGGTTTTCTGTTTCTCTGCCTGTATTTCTCCTCTGTCTGAACTGACCACACTCCTCTTAAAATGATCTTTTGATAGTATCCCATAGATCTCAGGTGTCTTGTTTATTCTGCCTTATTTTTCTTTATTGCTCTCTGAATACAATAAGTCATCAAGTTTTGTCTTCCCTGGTGTTCTTCCACTTAAACTAAGCTGTTGGTGATGCTTTCAATTGCTTCTTTTAAATTTTTTTTGCTGAGATATCCATTTTCAAGATTTCTGATTGGTTCTTTTCAAGCATCTCCCCCTTTGCTCTTTTTAACTTTTTATTGATTCATTGTGAATTTCACATCATGCATCACAATCCCACTCATCTCCCCATCTCTTGATATCTGCTTCCCCCCCCCCCCAACAACCTCCCCATTCCTGAAAAGAAAAACAAAATAAAACAAAATCTCTCCATGGAAGTTGTGGTATGTCATGGTGTATCACACAGTATATACCATTGTGATGGTTTGTATAAGCTCTGCCCAGGGGATGGCACTGTTAGAAGATGTGGCCCTGTTGGAGTATATGTGTCACTGTGGGCATGGGCTTTAAGACCCTCATCCTAGCTTCCTAGAAGCCAATATTCTGCTTCAGATGAAGATATAGAACTCTCAGCTCTGCCGGCACCATGTCTGCTTGGATGCTGCCATGTCCCTGCCTTGATGATAATGGAGTGAACCTCTGAACCTGTAAGCCAGAAGTTGGTACTGGGGAAGTTGGTATTGTTGTGATGGGCCTGACCATGTTTTTTTTTTGTTTTTTTTTTTTTAAGAATGTGGATTTTGGGGACTTTGGATTTGGAAAGCCATGGAATGTTTTAAGTGGGGCTTAGTGAGCCATACTAGTAGAAATATGGAAGACTTTGTTTCGGTGAGTGATTTGAACTGTGCAGACCTGGCCGAAGTGGCTTCAGTAGAGAAGAACTTCAGTATGTGGCCTAGAGACTGGTTTTGTGTGTTTTGGTGAAGAATGTGGCTGCTTTTTGCCCTTGTCTGAAGCATCTGCCTAAGGCTACGGTGAAGAGACACATTAATTGCATTGACAAAGGAAGTCTCAGAAACACCCATCTTAACTTTGTTCTCTGGTTAAGTCTCATGAAGAACTTTTTGAACAAGTGTAGCAAGCTGAGAAAGGAAAAATATAAAATATATGGTTCGAGTAGTAAAGGGACATCAGGAAGTGAAATGGAGCTGAAGCCTGTGTTCAAGGACAGTAAATTGAATTAAGGGAGTGGTGACCTTGGGATAAAATCCCATCCAGCTAAATTTAGGTCCAGGCATGGCGATACACACTTTTAATCCCAGGAGACAGAGCCATGCAGATCTCTGAGTTCAAGTTCAATCTACAGACCAAGTTCCAGGACAGCCAAGTTTAAGCAATGGGAGAGTTGGAAAACAGAAAACTGGTAATGGAATTGGGGGGGGGGGGGTGTTCCAGCCCCAGCAAGCTGCAGAACACAGCAGCTTCGGCCATGTGGCTCTGGCTTCAGAGTCCAGAATAAAAGGGACTAACTGGGACAATTGATGTTGGTTAGTTGGAGCTAAGGAATTGGTGGTGATTAAGAAGAGACCAGCATCACTGAGGTGAAATCTTCTTGGAAGTGTTTACTGAGAGCACATAGAAGTTTCTTAGAGACAGCCAAGGTTGTACCTCATGCTGCTGCAGGGCTTGGTAATGTGTAAGAGTCACCCAGGTGGTACTAATTTTGAAGACATAAAGGGGTCATGAAGAGCAGCTGGGGCTTGGCACTGTGAGAGGCCATGGAAGGCCATTGGTGAAGGTGAAGCCTCAGTTGATGACCCAGGGGTTATGCAAAGGAGTTGGGGCTTGGCACCATGAAGAGAGCCTATGAGAGGCTATTGGTGAAGTCTAGTGAAGACCCCAACATATTGGAGATGCCAGTACCATGGGATGATCACCAGGAATAGCAGTGGCAGTGAAGGGAAATCAACCTGAACTTAGAGTGTTACAGAGAGCAGAGGTGGAGAAGTGACACCAACCCTTTGGAGGAGCCCAGAAGATCATGTGTGGACCCCAGACATTAAAACAAGAAGCTATAACATTGAAGTTGCCTTGGAGACCACAAAATGTTCAAGATGCCAGAGCAGTGGGCTATCTACTGAGGAAAGCTGCTAACAGGGAGTGGAACCAGCCCAGAAGAAAGAAGTTTGTTGCAGTCAACAAAGATGAAAAAGGAGTTGGAGATCCAAGGGCTGCTTTGACATCAGCCATGGAGATGCAGAGTTTGGAGTTTGCCAGGCTGGTTTCCTGTCTTGCTTTGGGGATTACAGTTAAGTGATTGGATGGATCTCAGAAGAGACTTTGAACTTTGGATTTTTAATGTTGTTGAGACTGCTATCGACTATGGGGCTTTTGAAGTTGGACTAAAAGTATTTTTTGCATTAAGCTCTGTCTAGGTATGGCCCCCAGAGACTCATATGTTTAAATAAGCCTGTGAGGGTCAGGGATGTGATGGTTTGAATATGCTCAGCCCAGGGAGTGGCAATTAGGAGATGCGGCCCTGTTGGAGTGGGCGTGTCCCTGTGGGCGTGGGCTTTAAGACCCTCATCCTAACTGCCTGGAAGCCAGTATTCTGCTAGCAGCATTCAGATGAAGATGTAGAACTCTCAGTTCCTCCTGCCCTGGTCATGGTGTCTGTTCACAGCAATAAAACCCTAAGACAACAATTTTACCTAAACAGTTTTACATGCAAATATTTCTTGCAATGAGTCGTTGGTCTGGTTCAAAGCCTCTGACTTCTGCTGCACTGCCATCAGTACTGGATTCTCAGCAGGGCTCCTCTCCTGTTGTTGCCCTGTGTCACGGAGATCCTGCAGCTTTGGATCTGCAGCCCCTTCACACCCTCCAGCAGTTCATAGTTCATATTGGGGTGGGCCAACTCAAAGCCCTGGATCTGGGCCTGTATGGTAGCTGAGTTGGTCAGCCTGCCAGCTCTCCCACACCCACACCACCAGGGCCAGCTTTCCAGCCCAGCCCAGGCAAGGTGCAGGCCCACTATGTAGAATGCTGCAGCCTATGAGAGGCAAGGCCAGTTCTACTCAGCCCTACGGCATCAACATGGCCCCAGGTGGCAACCCAGAGCAGGGACATCCTCATGGCCTTTGATGGTAACGTGGGCCACAGACATTGACACAGACCTTTGCTGCTGTGGAACCACGGACCCAGACATGGCCCTTGGCAGCAGCACAGACTAGGACGTCACCACAGCCTCAGGAGGCAGCGCAGGCTACTCACATCCGGCTGTTCCTCTCCACCCTCGCGTCTCCATTCTACCTCACTTCACAGTGCTCACACTGTGGTGTTCCTCTTTCTCTCCCAGCTCTCCCCCACGTACTTGCTCATCTTAATGGTGCCTCTGGGTGTCTTCCCTGTGCCTTTCCTCCTTCCCTCTTTACTGAATTTCTTTTTCATAGTCCTCATTGTCTTCCTTAACCCAGCTACTTATCTGTATCCTTTTTAAATTTATTAATTTTTTTTTTAAAAAAAATCATTCTTTTACATTGCTTGTCCAGGGATCGATGGAGTCGGTTCAATGGCTTGCAGACACAGGACTTGAGGTCAAGCTCCCGAACCCATATAAAAAATCGGATAGGATGGTGCACGTTTTGTAATCCCAGCTCCAGGGAGGCTGAGACAGACAGTCCCCCTAGACCAGCCAGCCTGCCTACTTGGAAAGGTCTAGGCCAGTGAAAAATCCTGTCTCTGAAGGTTCACGCACACAGATGCAGACACGCACACAGGCGCAGACACACACACAGACAGACACACACGAGAGAGAGAGAGAGAGAGAGAGAGATGATAGAATGGCATGAGATATATAAGGTTTTCCTCTTGCCTTTACACACACACACACACACACACACACACGCTCATGCACTTGTATGTATACACCTGTATACATGCACACATATAAATAAATGTAATTTAAAATGTTTAAGTTTCTTTTTCTAATTTTTAAATTTCTTAATATGACAAAGGAGTCAGATTCCAAATGTTCTCAAGATAATTGCGTTTCCCAAGCACAGCAGAATGTTCTCATTTGAAATAAAATTCCATCTCGGGGCTGAAAACATAGATAACAAGCTGCCTTCTCGCCTTTCTGTTGAAATCCGACGTGATTTTTAACAATATGCCTAATTTTGAAAGCTCCTTTAGCTTTAGGATTTAAGCAGATCTGGTTCCAGAGTTTGTAGGAAAACCAATGTTCAGGCTCTGGGGTTTTATCTGACCTTTGGGAACAGTCAAGAGAACCCCCCTCTCAGTCAATGACCTCTGTTGATCTATTCTATCCTAGCAAGCTTTGGTTTCCCACAACTACAAAGTTAGAATTCAGTTTTCATGCCACTCAAATAAATTCACAGGAAAAAAAAATGTGTCTCCTAAGCTATAAACCACTATCAAAATGTACAGTAGGGAGCTAAAGAAATGGCTCAGCAGTAAAGGGCACTGGTTGCTTGGTGTTCTGGAGAACACAGGTTCAATTCCCAGCACCCACATAGCAGCTTACGGTTGTCCATAACTCCAATTCCAGGGGATATGAAATATTTTCTAGCCTCTACAGGTACTGCACACATGTGCTACACAAGATATACACATAGGTAAAATAAAAATAAAATGTAAAGTATGTCATTTAAAATATATCCTAGAGGGTTGACTGAGACCCGTGACAGGTCTAGGATTCGCTATCCTCACTGCGGCCTGGAATCCGCAGGTGGACTGGGGCTTGTGTATCCAATCAAGTGGCATTGTTACATTGTTATTTATCTCTGACAGCATACCAAATACCGAGTCCACATAGGCTTTCTGCAATCCTTCCCCGAAACTTGCCACCTCACACAGAAGGAACACATCGCTTAAGCATTGGTTTGATCCTTTAAAAAGGAAAAGAAGAAAGAAGAAACCCCGTTGGTTCCCTCACCGGATCCTAAAGTCACAAACCTGAAGTGCTGCTGACAGCCTTGTTAGTTCTTCGAAGACTATGGAGACAGGTTTTTCCGTCGGCGCCATAATCCCGGGTCTGAAAGTAAGGTTCGCGGATGGACCTGCGGGGTGAAATGGGCTTCCTGCTTTGTCTTTCCAGTTGCCAAAAAGCTCGCCAGCGTCTACGGCTTGAAACGCTTGTCGGTGGGAGACGCGATGCGTGGGCTGTTAAGCAACCACCCGGATTCGGAGCTGTCGCTGATGTTAAACTGGCACCTTCACAAAGGGATGACGGTGCCCGACGAACTGGCCATTCAGGCTTTAGATATCTCTCTGATGGAAAGTGTGTGCAACACTATCGGGTGAGTGGGTGGGACCGGGAGGGAGGAGCAGGGAAGAACTGTCAAGATACTTGGGGTTATTTGAAAAGGCTTGGAGGTGGGTTTGGGGCGCCCGTGAAGGGGAGGAGCACAGCCTACTCCTCAGACTGAGCCTCAGACTGAGACACGAAACGTCATCTTTTCCCCGCCAAGATTCATGACTTGAATCCATGGCTGATTAGTCCACGGCCCTCATTACTCTCTGTAGCAACTCCTGCACAGCCCACAGACAAGGCCCCCAACTCCCCTACCCTGGGTAGTTCTTTCTGTTCTGTCAGATGGTGGAGGAGGAGCCCTCCTTACTTCTCAGATGATGTGGTCCCAGGGACACGGTTCCTCTTAGGCTCAGGTCCCTGTACAGGGAGCAGTGTCCCTCCTACAATGCCATATTTGCATGGGAACGTTCGTTCTCAGCTCTCCCTCCTCTGCTGGACCCTTTTGCTTGTCCATTACAGCCACTGATCACACCCTGGTGCTCTCTGGTCCTGAGTCCATTCCTAGACTCCTCAGGTTCAGTCAAGACACCATATCGTTAGAACCTTGTGGCTCTTCTTTGCTGGTTGGGTTTGAGTCAAGTCATTGAATGGTCTCTCTCATTTCAGGGGCCAGCAAGCATGAGAGAGGAAGGCAAATGTGCTCACTGAGTCACTTCTCCCCTGGTGTTCCGTTTTCCCTATATGAGGACAACTTTGGTTGGGTCACTGGTTTATGTCATCTTAATTCCAGCATGAAGATTGCTAGTCCACCCTAGGTTTACTTCCTCAGTCCCGGAGACACTCAAGTGGCCCTTCCCAGTGTATAGAAGTAACCACTCTCTGTTTAAAAGAAGAAAATGTCATTCTCTTGCAGACTTTTCTACAGCGGAGTGGCTGTGTTATTATTATCTCTGCTGAGAGACCTCTCTATAGCTTGCACTTTGCTGGAGAGCACTGGCAAGTGCACCCTGTCACTAAAGACTTACAACCCTTTACTGGTGGCCATCAGCCACATGGCCAGCTTGCTGCCTTGTCTATGAGGCCACTCTAAGAATTTCTGAAAAAAAAAAAATTTATTTTTTTGTTTGTTTTCAGTTTGATAGACAACCTTGCTATCATCTCAGGCTGTTGGATTGTGGTTTTTCACGCCTTGTGCTTACTCACATGTGTGGTCCGCCTCTCAGACTCCCCAAATTCCTCACAAACTCCCCAATCCTCCTATAACCAGACTATCTCTCCGCAGAATGCTCATGACTATTTACTAAGCACCTAGTACATGGCATGCCCTGTTCTCATTGTTTCTCATGCCTGATTCCTAACCTTTAAAACAACTCTAAGTGGTAAGTAGAATTTCCTCCTAGTTTACTAAAAACCAAGACATAGAGCTTTTATACCAGGTTTCAAATCTAGGTCTGCCTACATTCATTCTGTTGTTTGTGCTTATATTAATAATTCCAAGGACACACAGTTTACAAGGTATAATGGGTGTGACTCTCCAATTCTACCAAAACTTAGTTGTGTGGCACCGAGCAAACAAACGTACAAATGCATAGCTCTTCTGTCTCCTTTCAAAGCTGTGCCCATGCAGACCCTGCCTGCCTTGAGGTCTGGGGATGTCTAAGGGTTAAGAGAAAGAAGCAAAGGCACAAACAACAACAACAAACCCTGTCATAAGGGAAAGCCGAGGAGCACTCAAAGACAGAGAGTTGTTTTGAAAGACGTGAGAGATTTATGAGAGAAAAGGACTGGGATTTTTGTTTTTCTGTTTGTCTGTTAGTGTGGTCATCGATGGCTTCCCTGTCACCCCACACCAGATGGATCTCTTGGAGGCGAGGTCAATCATTCCCATGGTCATCTTTGAGTTGTCTGTGCCGTCCAAGGAGATTTTCAAAAGACTGCTCTTGGAGAAGAAGACTGAGCAAAGGTAACATTCACGAGGGAGCTGTGGGTACGGGGTGACCCTGACGTCTCTACAGGGGATGTTGGAGCTGTGGGAACGGGGTGACCCTGACGTCTGTACAGGGGGCGTTTTACAGCTTTTCGCCCCTCCCTATTTCCTCCTTAGTATGCCTTATCCACTGCACAACAGCTCACAGATCATCGCTTATAAGAATTCCAAGTACCGTAAAAACGTCAGTGAGATCAGGCAATTTTATCAAAAGCAGCATCAAAACTGGCATGTGATTGACGGCTTTCACAGTAAATGGTGGGTATGGAATGAAGTCCTCAAAGACATCCAACAGATTAATAAGTACATACAGACATACATGGAAAAAATAAAGGAAGGTAAGAAAACGTGTGTGTGTGTGTGTGTGTGTGTGTGTGTGTACACGCGCATGCGCGCGCGCATGCACATATGAGTATAAAAGCCAAAGGACATCCTCACAGAGAAACCTCAGATGTTTTTTTCTTTCTTTCTTACTTTTTTATTTTTTGACAGAGGCTTGCTATGTAGTCTTGGCTGGGCCTGGAACTTGCTCTGTAGACCAGGTTGGCCTCAAACTCACAGAGCTTCTGCCTGCCTCTGCCTCTGCCTCTGCCTCTGCCTCTGCCTCTGCCTCTGCCTCCCAAATGATAGGAAAAATATTTTTTTTAATAAAACAAAATGTGAATTTAAAATTTAGATAAACCTTGTCCCTGTTTGCCCAATTGATTAAATTTAAACTTTGCCTTGGCAATCAGTATTTTAAATATACAGTACTAACTGAATGTTGGTAGGTCCCCAAAATTTGTATCTGGAAACTTAACCTACATTTAAACAATGCAACAGTTTAGGAGGCCCCGGGGCATTTCTGACATGATCAGGTCATGCTGTCACCACTTGTCTGAATGGAATAGTGCCCTTTTCTATAAGGAGGCTTAAGGGAGCTCAGCTCATTTGTTCCTAATATGTCAGGGACATAGCTATCAGGGAACAAGTCCAATCAGATACTAAACCCAGTGATGCTTGGATCTTGCACTTCCTCATCTCCACAACTGTTTTGCCACAAATTTCTGTTGTGAGTCTGTTACCCGGCCTGAGCTTTTTGTTGCACAGCCCAAGTAGAGCGGGATATGTTGGCATGTCTATTTGTTGTAATCAGCGGCAGCTGCTACTCCAGCTTGTCTCTTTAGTTTTGTATTTCACTTCTATGTTTCCATGGACACATCATTATGGCACTTTTCCTGGCCAGTGCAGGTGACCTAACCCAAGGCCTTGAATGGGCTGGATGAGCACTCCACACCCAACCTTCAGTGCACACCTCTGTGGAACAGTGTGAGGAGTCAGTACTTGTGAACAATGGGTAATGGTCAAGAACGTTAATGCTTATATGTCTATAGATGGATTATTTAACTGACCACAATGCCCTCCAGATCCTCCAGTTTTACTGCCCAAAATGATAGTATTTCATTCTTGTTTAAGACTGAATAAAATTCACTGTGCATAGACTACATTTCCTTTATCCACTCATCCACTAGTGATTCTACGTCTTAGGGGTAGAATTTAAAAGGTGAGTGCCTACATCTTTTGGTAGGCTTATCCATTTCTTTCATATTTATACTCTGAATTGGAGGTAGCCAGATCCAATAATGGTTCTAAGCTCTGGTCATTTGAAGACCCTTCATACTGTTGTCTGTGGTGTCTGTGTTGAGAGTGTATGAGTACCCCTCTGCATGCACCCTTGCCAGCATTTATGATTCCGTTCTCTATTTTACTATAGGTCTCCTGGGATGAGATAGTGCCTCCCTATGGTTTTGATTTGCATCCCTCTGATAACTAGTGGGGCTGAGAAATTTTTGTATATTTGTTGGCCTCGTCTTTTGAGAAAATATCTGCTTATGTCCATGTTCATTGCTTTTTCTCATCACTGTGACCAAATATTTGACAAGAACGAACTTAAGTGGTGAAGAATTTACTTGGCTTCCAGTTTGAGGGGATACAGTCCCTCGTGGCAGAGAAGCCATAGTGATTGTGGGAGCTGTTCAAAGCTGCAGTAGTTGCTGGAAACCAAGCACAAGGCGGGGTGGGAAGTGGAAACGAGCCTGTGTTTCTAAACTACAAGGCCTACAGATCGACTTCCCAGCCCTCTTTTAAAATCTCAGTGGAAACTTCTATGATCCTATAACTCTCTCATTAGTCATACCTGAAATGGCTGATATCACCTAGATCATTATTTATTTATTTGCTGTCTTTTTGAGACAGGGATTTGCTGTGTCTCTCAGACTGGCCTCAAACCCTGGCATTACTGGTTTATGTCATTATACCCAGCAGGCAGCCTCATCTAAGTGAACCAGCCTTTAGGAAGGCAAGAGAAAGTGAGAGAGTCAACAAGACAGAAGTCCTGGCCTTGGGAATTGGTTTAATGTCCTAGGGATACTATGAAAACATGCCCAAAGCGAATGGGTTAAATGACAATGTGTTGTGTTGCAATTCAAGAGTCAAGACGTTCAAAATCAAGGTGTTGGCAGTGTGGTGCTGCTGTCACTGAGGACTTTATGGAAGGACCTGCCACATGCTCTTCTCTTTGTTTCCAGCATAGCCACCAATCGTTGGCTAATGAAGTCACATAACAACCCTGTCTCTGTCACTGAATAGCATTCTTTCTGTGTCTCTGTCATACATCAAGCTCCTCAGTCTCGTTGTCCATATGACTTTGTTCTCAAGGTTACATTCAAAGGTGCTATGAATATGTCAGTGTCTTTTTTTTTAGAAGACACAGTCGAGCCTAGCAAATAATCCTGTGGTATATAGATCATGTTCGTTTGTTTTTCCATGCCCTGGCTGGTCTTGAACACAGAGAGACCCACCTGCTTCGGCCTCCAGTTCTCTGGGATTAAAGGCATGTGCTTTGGGTACATCCTTTTTCATTAGAAACAAATACCCATAACACAGAGGGAACAGATTTATATATTTATTTATGTATGAAAAACATAGGGCATAGATCCACAACAGTACCAGAGATGGGGCAGCCCAGCATATGTCCTTCAGTGATGCTCATGGTACAATAACACAGTGAACCAACCAGACTTAGGTTCAATCAGTGACAATCAATAGCAACATGATCAGTCATATGTTCAAATTAACAGAGTAATTAGAAAAACCAGGGAGCAAGAGTTTTATACAGAAAGTGTCAACATCACTTTGTCTTCAGGCAAGTAACACCACTCCAGAAACCTCTGAACTGTGAAAACCACAAAGATGTTAGTAAACTCTGTTCAGTTGCCACTCTGAATGCTTCAGAGTGGACCAGGACCTAATGGAATGGTCACAGTTCATGACTGGTATCTATTTTTGTGACACTCAGAAATAGAGTCAAGGCATCTACTCAGCTCTGTTGATTCAATTGAGTCATGGATTTTTCCACTTGGAGACTCTTGTATTCCAGCAACGTGGAGCCTCAGGATCATTCTGGGAATGCTGCTGAGGCCTCACTGGTCATTTCTTTCTTTTAGAAGGTCAGCGGGAGATGACAGCCAATAAGACAGTGTTTCCCAATGCCCGCCCTGTTGAAGAAGGGCTATGGTTGCTGGACTGCCAGTGTCTTAGGGCTTCACTGCTGGGAAGAGACACCATGACCAAGACAACTCTTACAAAGGCAAACATTTCACTGGGGCTAGCTTACAGTTTCAGCAGTTCAAGTCCATTATTATCATGGTGTGAACCACGGCCAAGTTCAGGCAGACATGGTACTGGAGGAGCCGAGAGTTCTACATCTTCATCCAAGGGCTGCCAGGAGGAGACTCTGTCTTCTGCAGGCAGTCAGGAGGGGCGGTCTCTTCTGTATTAGATGGAGCCTGAGCACTAGGAGACCTAAAAGCTCACCTACACAGTGACACACTTCCTCCAACAAAGCCACACCTGTTCCAACAAGGCTACAGCTCCTAATAGTGCCACTTCCCATTGGCCAAGTGCATTCAAACCACCAGAGTAAATTAATATTAGAATTGTGTAGACAATACCTGTTCGGACATACATGTGTTCCATGTGCATGCACATGTGTGTGTTCATGTGTGTATGCACATTTGTGCATGTGTTCCATGTGCAGATGCCCATTCACATAGATGTGTGTATGTATATGTAACTATTGTATACACATAAAATATATATGCATACATAGCTATTATTTGTTACATGTATATAGTTGATGATACCTTAAAACTAGAACAAAAATAGTCAACAAAGACAAATTATTTAAGTAAACCACTTATATGCATAAGTTAGTGGTCATTTATTTATAGTTTATATATTTGTGTAGTAGAATACTATGCATACATTCAAAGGAATTGGGTGGCTGGGCAGGTAGCCCTTCTGTAATTCCAACACCCAGGAAGCTGAAGCATAATGACACCACAGATCAAGGCCGCCTGGGAAACATCAGAGCTGTCTCCTTGAACAGAAAAACAAACCAAAATGAACATATCCAAAGAATTTTGTCAACAAAGAAAGATGCCAAAGACAACAATGAACTGATAAGTTGCAAAACAATGCTCACGTGTAACGACTTGAGTACAGTGCCTTGGTTAGGGTTTCCATCACTGTGAACAGACACCATGGCCAAGGCAACTCTTATAAAGGACAACGTTTGTTTAATTGGGGCTGGCTTACAGTTCAGAGGTTCAGTCCATTTTCATCAAGGCAGGAGCATGGCAGCATCCAGGAAGACATGGCATTAGAGGAGCTGAGAGTTCTGCATCTTGATCCAGGAGTAAAACTGACTCTTCCAAACTGGGTTGAGCTTCAAAGCCCACACCCGCCAGTGACACACTTCCTCCAGTAAGGCCACACCTCCTACCAGAACCACCCCGTATGGGCCAAGCATATTCAAACCACTACAAACCCTATAGGCAGAAGACATGTAGATATGCAAATGTATAGAAAAAATGCTAAAAAGGGGTATAAACCCAACAGTGAGCGTCTCTCACAGTGAGAAGCAGACTAGAGGCTGCAGGCATGAAGAATAACGTTTGTTTTGTTTGTTTGCTTGCTAGTTTGTTTTAAAGCAGGTTCTTACTATGTAGCCCAGGTTGGCTCAAAACTTGAAGCAATCCTTCTGCCTCAGCCTCTAGGACTTGGGATTGTAGACCTCCACCACCACATGCATTTATAGTAACATTATTTTTTGCTCTATCGCTTAGAATTTTAATGTATAGTGTTAATATAGTGGTGTCTAACCTGAAATTATTTTAATGTTTAATCGTATTTCCTGTGAAAATATATGGTAATAGTTAATATGTTAATAACAGGGAAAGCCGCATGCATTGACAAATTATACATCACGCCTGATGAGCTGATCTCACGTCTGGGAGAGTTTAAACAGTTCTGCCCTGTCAGCCTAGCAGAATCGTATGAACTCATCGATTGCTCTGTAACTAGCAGCTTGGAATTCGCAGCAGAGTTCAGGGGACACTATTACAAAATGAGTTCCCAGGAAAAGCTCAATGTAAGTCTGTTTCTCATGTAAACACTCATTAAGGGAAGAAAATGACTTGTCTTAAGTTTCATCCAATGAGAAAAACAGGCCCCTTTGGGAACCCTCAGAGCATTGGAGCCTGTGACTCCGGGGTCAGTGAGGAACTCAAAGGGTAGCCCCGAGACTACCTGACCCCCAAGCATACTTAGAAGGCTTTGGTCAGCGGTGTGGTGGATCATGGGTAACCTAACAGGCAGGGGAAGCCAACGGTTGGGTGTCACCAATAGAGGAGCTACAAAGCACCACAAGGCTCTACAGAAAGACACTTAGGGGGTTCAGCTTCAAGGGCTGAGGGAGTAAAGTGAAAGTCTGTAGGAATGAAGCAAGAGCTTGACAGTTGTCTTCCATATTTAAAACAAAGAAAAACAAACAAACAAAGCACTAGAATGTCCTAGGTATGCCCAGCGTCTGTGGGGATTGGTTCTAAAACATCCCCTCCAAGGGTGCCAAGTTCTGTGGGTGCGCAAGTATAGATTAGGGGCGGCACTTTCGTAGAACCTAACTGCACACATCTCCCACATCCCTTAGGTCACTTCTAGATGCCTTGCGATACCTAATGCAGTGTGAATGTGGTGTAAGAGGTTGTTCAGGGGTGATGAAAGTAGAAAATGCCATACATGTTCAGTAAAGAGACAGGGTTGTTTGGTTTTTCCTGAATATATCCAATCAGAATCTGAGGTCTCAGAATCCACGGATATGGAGAACAGGCTACTTGTCCCTATGGATTTAAAAGTCTAAGCATACACTGATCCCAATATTTTGATGCCCATGACTTGATAATATATAATGGTTTATAACGGAAGACAGTAGTAAAAACTAATCAGAATACTTTATTTTCCTCTGAAGAATAAGAATTTTAATTTCTTTACGGAGGGGGGGGTGTCGGTCGGTGCTTTATTTCTTCCTGTTTATAGCATAATCACAGAACTTTCAAAGCAGAAGTCACGGCAGTACTCTGTGCCTTTGCACTTTGCATGATGGAGGAACCCACGCCCCCCCAAAGGGCAGAGATGGCTGGCAGGTGGCTACAGATCCCCAGTCCTTGAATATGAACTAAAAGCAGTGTGTTTCTGAATAAGGAGGGACCTTTAATTGCTTGGGATTATTGTCCTGAGGAACTTCTTTTGGGAGAAGTTACAATAATTTCTCTCAGATGACTTGACAGACTACTGGAACAGGAAAGGGGCTGGACAGCCTCCAGTGATGGCTTCGTTGGTGAGTTTTGGCTGTTTTAAATGCTTTTTGTTGCTCTACCTCTTTTCTTAATAGAAATTTCTGAAGAATCCAGAATTGTATGTGCCTCCCTTGGCACCTCATCCACTCCCACCGGATGACATGCTTCCCAAGAGGCTGACGCTGTCAGAGCTGAAGAGTCGTTTTCCTAAGTGTGCTGAGCTCCAGGGCTACTGCCCAGTGACTTACCAGGATGGAAAACAAAGGCAGGTTCTCACACTCGGGGAGGTTGGGGGGGGGGGGGGGGGGAAACCCATGGCCCTGCTCAGAGTCAAGGGGACAACTGTTCCAAGGATTTGTTCTTATTCTCATTTGAGTGTGTGGGGGGGTGTAAACCAGAGGTTAAGCTGGATGTGGTCCCTCAGCCAGCAAGCCCCAGAGATCCACTTATCCCGATTTTGAATGGCACCTTTTAACTTTTCTATTTCATAATGGAAACCAGCTCTTCCTAAAGTAGGCTAAACATCTGCCGAGCATTTTGGTTTAGGAAAGTCACTTTTTAAAAATAATATAATCTGATTTTCAAATATAGCTTCCAATTATTTTATACTACAATGAAGCACTTCCTTTGAGAACTTTCTTAGAACATCATCCAGAAAGAGAACAAACAGGCCCTGTGCATGCAGGTGACCACAGAGGCCAGAAGGGGGCGCCGGATCCCCTGGAACAGGCAGTTTGTGAACCACCCGCCATGGGTGCTGGGAACTCCTTCTCCTGCCCTCTGCAAGATCAGCCCATGCGCTCATAACCTATGAGCCATCTCCGCAGCCCAGAAAGTCTTATCACGCTCATTACTCGGGGAAATGGTCATTTCTTCCTTGAACTGCACACATAGAAAAAAAATGAAACGTTTTTGACATGCAGTACACTTCAGTCATGCAGTGCTACATGTTAATTATACAACACATAATTTCACACTGGTTTTTGTTGTGCTTTTTCTTGGTTTTGATCTTTCAGATATGAAGCCCTAGTACCTGGTGACATTCAATACGCCGTGGAGTATCGTGATCGCATATATATCTGTGAGAGTGAAGAAAAACTCCAGAAATTCTTGAGGTGAGATTATTCACCAAATTATAAATATGTTTATTATTCTCTAAGTCCCATGTGCTGTGCTTGGAACTTTGGGAGGGAAAGAGAAGGGAAGTCATGCACACACACACACACACACACATACACACATTCACACACACACAGACACACACACACACATACACACACACACATACACACACACACATACACACACATACACACACACATTCACAATACACATACACACACTCACAATACACATACACATTCACACACACACATTCACACACACACACATTCACACACACACACACACACACACACATAGGTGAGTAAGTATTGGGGTTCTAGGATATATGATGATTTTGAGGATTATTCTGATAATTACAGAATATCATGGGGCCTTGTCTTAGGGTTTCACTGCTGTGAACAGACACCATGACCAAGCCAACTCTTATAAAGGTCAACATTTAATTGGGGCTGGCTTACAGGGTCAGAGGTTCAGTCCATTATCATCAAGGCAGGGGCATGGCAGCATCCAGGCAGGCGTGGTACAGGAGGAGCTGAGAGCTTTACACCTTCATCCGAAGGCTGCTAGGAGAAGACTGGCTTCCAGAAAGCTAGGACTAGGGTCTTAAAGCCCACGCCCACAGTGACACACCTCCTCCAACAAGGCCACACCTCCAAATAGTGCCACTCCCTGGGCTAAACATATACAAATCACCACAGGCCCTAAAGTGAGGAAGGGCCTAGTACTCCGGCATAAATGGATTGTCTGAGAGAGGCCTGGGAATGGGATGGAATAAGACCAGATTCCAAGCTGATGGGCCTGCCATCAGCCTGCCACTGGGGCCTAAGAACTGGAAGGAAATCAGCACATCAGGATGTGCTATAGTGGCAGGGCTGAAGGGGGTGAGCAGGGTAATGTGCAGAAGGCCAGGGGAAAGCACCAAACGGCATTCAGACTTCATCCCAAGAGCTATGGAAGTAGACAGCCTGCTTCTAAGCTAGGTCAGGGTTAGAACCCATCTGCTTAGAAATGCAATCTCCATGGGGCATTACGAATGGGTGGAGGCAGAAATGATGTCCTGAGATTAACAGAGTAATTCTCCATGGCATCTGAGCTTACACCCCAAGAACCTCCCCTCTGCCACCAGTCACCCCTCCTACCACCACCACATGTGGTCAGAAGACAATCACAGAGGTGAAGGAGAGTAGAGGCGAAGGCTGAGACCTGGGGGAGGGAGCCTTCTGGGAAGCCTTGGCAGGTGAAGCCAGATTAGGGCTGACACTCACTTGAGACTGAGTTTATAGCCCGATGGAGGGGCTTGGGGCGGGGGAGGGGGGGGATCTTGGCAAGTGCTGCTGAGTGGAACGGATGGGATGATAAGCAGAGGAGAAGACAGCCGCAGCAAGGGGGGAAAGATGCTAAGGAAGGTGAGTCAGACCAGAAACGACAGAATTGGGCACACGGCTTCCAACCACACATCCAGCTTTGCCCGGAAGCCGGGAACCAAATCCCTTGAAACTTTGTGATTTTAAACACCCACATCTAGTTTCAAAAGAAAAAGACAATGCTGTGTAAATAGAGTCTGTTCCGGAGCTTGTCGTTTCTAGAGGGGCTCAGGGCTGAAGAGACTTAATTGTAACAAAATGAGAGGTGTTGGTTGCTGGAAGAGAGGCAGGATTGAAGGTGAGAAGATGAATTTGCTGTCTTGGTTTTCTCTGTTGTGCTCTTGTTTGTTTACGATGGGATTGGATGGTTGATTCTGTGAGGCCTTGAGAAACAGGAGGCAGCTGATGAGCTAAGCTAGGAAAACATTCCAGACAGTCGAAAGGGCCAAAGATAACCATTATGAAATGAGACTGCAGGGCCATGTGCAGATGCTTCTCAGGCCCCACACAATAGGCAGAATTCTCTGTTGCTAAGGCCAGGCCGGAGCTACAGGTGGGTGGTAACAAGCTGACGCCATCACTGTGGGCCTCCAATCATGTTTAACCACCAACGCAGGCCTGCCCTTCCATGCTGTTGCCAGAGTCTGCCCCCCAAAAAAGTGTATAAAAAGTGTGTACCTTACTAACCCGGAGTCGCCATTGCCCTGTTGGTAGGGCTGCCCCAGTGCACTGGATTCAATAGACCTCATGCTTATTGCTTCGTTCTCAGTCTCTGTGTCTTTGTGGGGTGGGCCGCCTAGGCGTTTGGACGTTCAAGTCCAACAATTGGTTGGTCTCATTACATAGCTCAGGCTGGTCTGGAATGTACTCAGTAGCACAGGTTAGCCTGTTTTTGCCTCCTGAGACCTGAGTTTACAGGTCAGCACATTCAGCTATTTCTCTTTTCTTTTAATGTGAAAATTATGAGAAGGGTGTGCCAAGACTTGAGAGATGGGAAGAGAGAAACACAGCAACAGTAAGGCACCCACAAGAGAGGACAACTCAGATTCAGAGGATGGGTGGAGACTGCTCTAAGACAGGAGGTACCAGCTGGGAAGAGGACCCTGAGTCTGGCTCTGCTCGTGATCAGCAGCCACTGGAGGAAGCTCTATTCTGGTGTCCTCTATCCTGAGCACAGGTGGTGTACTGGCTGGTTTTGTGTGTCAACTTGACACAAGCTGGAGTTATCACAGAGAAGGGAGCTTCAGGTGAGGAAATGCTTCCATGAGATCCAGCTGTGAGGCATTTTCTCAATTAGTGATCAAGGGGGGAGGGCCCCTTGTGAGTGGTACCATCCCTGGGCTGGTAGTCTTGGGTTCTATAAGAAAGTCAGCTGAGCAAGCCAGGAGAAGCAAGCAAGCCAGTAAGGAACATCCCTCCATGGCCTCTGCATCAGCTCCTGCTTCCCGACCTTCTTGAGTTCCTGTCCTGACTTCCTTTGGTGATGATCAGCAATGTGAAAGAGTAAGCTGAATAAACCCCTTTCCCTTGCTTCTTGGTCATGATGTTTGCGCAGAAATAGAAACCCTAAGACAGGTGTCTTTGGGATGAAGGTGCCGCTCAGATAATTCAAATTTTATGACAAATGGAAAAGGGTTTATATAGTTGCCATGACAGTTTCAATGTCTGAAATAGTTGATCAAGGCTGGGGCCCCAGACCTAGGCATGGTGGCTCACTCCCAGGATTCAAGATAGAGGCAGAAGAATTAGTTCAGAGTTGCTCTTAGCTACAGAGTGGGCTACATGAGACCTTGTATGAAATCGAAAAGCAGAAGACACCCCTTGAAGCCCTAGTCTTCCCCCTGTATAGTTCTCTCCAGGAGATAAAGCAGCAGTGAGCTTTGTCTCATACGCGTGTCCGCATGCACACGATGAGTGTGTGTGAACATTCGTCTAATGACCTTTGTGTTCTTAGGTTGCCAATGCAGTACTGGGACCAGAAGCTTCCACACAAACTTCCCCCGCTGAAGGAATCCATCCACCTTACCAGTCTGCCTTTGCCTGGGTATCTGGAACAGGTTCTGTTGTATGGCTTTCTATGATTCATGTTACAAGAACTCAGGGTAACTTCCACTTTTGATACAGTGAGGCTCCAGGCAAAGTTTCCTGATTTAAAGATTTATTTTATTTATATGAATACAAGTGTCACTCTCTTCAGACACACCAGAAGAGGGCATTGGAGCCCATTACAGATGGTTGTAAGCCACCATGTGGTTGTGAGCCACCATGTGGTTGCTGGGAATTGAACTCAGGACCTGTGGAAGAGCAATCAGTGCTCTTGACCACTGAGCCATCTCTCCAGCCCAGTTTTCTGATTTTTAAGTTGTAAAGCACTCTTCATTTGTGGGTGGCTGTTAACATAAAATCTGTGATCTCCTATATTTAGTGCCTGGAGCTGCACCACAGTGAAGAATGGGTTGTCTTAAAACTATTTACATGTAAATTGGATGTGTAGCTTACTTTTTGGTTTTAATTTTAGTGTTGTTGGGGTTTGGTTGGTTGGTTGGGGCTTTGTTTGTTTGTTTGTTTTTGTTTTTGTTTTAATGATTTGAAATGTTGTGTCGACCTCCCCAAAATTAAATTACTCTGCAAGAGTTAAGTCATAGTACCAGGATAGGTGAGATACAAAACTCACATTTTGTCCCAAACCAACTTTGTCACAACTTCTTAAGCACTTTATTTTTGTCAATTTCCCTAGAAAGTTAGCCTTCAGTGACTTGTATCTGAGCTATATAGCAAGAATTCCTCAAAAAAAAAAAGAGAGATGGAGACAGAGCTAGCCTTCCACCGGCTAGCCTTCCACCGGCTCACTACGGCACAGGAAGGAGTGTTCTTACGAGGCCCTGTTTTATTAGAAGGCCTCTTTTACCTTCATGGCTACAGTGACACCGTGGTCTCTGAGATTCCTTGTCATGTGGCCAAGAACACAGAGTAGGAGGCAGGCTACCAGTGCCGACCGCACAAGCAGAGATGAACCAAGGCCATCCCTTCTTTCTTTGTTAACTTCAAGGCATGCGGCCCCCACGAGCGAGCATTATGTCTGTTTATATTTCATTTCCTCATCAAATGTAGTGTGTTTCTTTCCTGTCAACTGGATGGTTGTCTAATCAACCCCATCCCGGGAAGGCTATTTGAGGAGAAGACAAAGGCTTTCATCTATCTGCGTTAGGAACGAACTTGAACTCAGATGTCCACTGATTTAAATTGTTTCTTACCTGCAGGGTACAGCAACTTCCCTGATCAAGGCAATGAACGCAGCAGGGAACCTGAAACCCAAGCTCCCCTTCTTAAGTGTGAGGAGGTCTGTGCTCCTTTACATAGCATTTCATCTCAAAGGTAGGGTATGCCTTTTGAAATGATGCACCATTCAGGAAAGCTTAGCACTTGATGTACCGCACGTGGTAGACATGGTTGTGAAACTGGGTTGGTTATCTGCTTGCATGGGAGGGGACCAATGAAATACAAGGTAAATATCTATAAGAAAATATCACAACTGAAACCCCCAGTTTTTAAATCAAGGACTATGCACTGGACCCGGTGGTGCAGGCCTGTAAACGCCCAGCTGCGCAGGAGGCTGAGCAGCAGGGTTACAAGATCAAAGCTTGCCTGGGCTCTGTAGCTAGCTCTAGCACAGCCCACGCACCTTAGTAAGACCCTGTCTCAAAAACAAAACTTTAAACCAGGCATGGTGATGCACACCTTTAATTCTAATACTTGAGAGGCAGAGACAGGTGCATCTCTGTGAGTTCAAGGGCAGCCTGGTCTACATAGTAAGTTCAGGCCACCCAGGACTGCACAGTGAGACCATCTCTCAAACAAACGAAGGGTTCTAGAGATGTAGTTCAGTGGTAGAGAACTTGTGAGCCCTAGGTTCAATCCCTAACACCATAAAATTAATAATATAATAAATAAAACCAGGGTAATAAATAATAAAGTCAGCACTCAAAAAATCCATGCCGCGGAGAAAAGTGAACCCAGAAAATCATGATCTAAGATAGACAGCCCTCTAGCCTATCCCACACGGGACCATCTTCCCCTTAGCTGGGTGTGGTCTAGTTACACGTGAAGTTCTCCTCTGTGGAATGGCTTACTAACCACCTATCAGAAAACATTCACAACTCTGTGGCATTTTCTGCAGCATTTAATCCCAAGGGTTCTGAATATTCAAGAAAAAAATACAAGAAGAAGATGGAGCAGTTTGTGGAAAGATGTGAACTCATAACGTACCTCAGTTCCAAGATGACTCGGAAGTACAAGGAGCCTCAGTTCAGAGCCATCGACTTTGATCATAAGCTACAGACTTTTTTGTCCTTGAAAAACATAGACCCAGTTACTGGGTAGCTTGCTTAGGTCACAGAGATCCAAATCCCAGACATCTCCAAGGGAGAGAGGGAGCTGAAGAAGCAGAATTTTAAACCCTGCATTTTCGGAAGTGTGTTTCCCTCCTGCCTGATGCTGCAGAGTTACTGGGCCTCAGATGGACTCAAAGGCCTAACCAGGAAGGGTCACACTCTGAGTATTTACTACACCTTTCAACTTCATTCCCTTTTTTTTTTTTTTATTTCCTGAATTTGATGTTCCCACTAAATGGGCATTCCATTTGAGATATTAAAATGCGTCCTAAATGTGTTTTCTTTTGTTTTTTTCTTTTTTGGGGAAGGCCAGGTTGAGATAGGGTCTTTCTACACAGCTCAGGCCATCCTGGAAGTCACTAGGTAGACCAGGCTGGCCTCAAACTCACAGAGCTCCACCTGCCTCTGCCTCCCCAGTGCTGAGATTACTTGTGTGCCAGGATGGGGGAAGGGGTACCCAGGGCCACCCTCTCAGAGGAAAAGAGGGGGGAGAGGGGCTGTGGAGGTGGGGGGGGACACCAGGATGGGGGCATCGATAGGGATGTAAAGTCAATTTTAAAAAAGAAAAAAAAGTATATGCTACTATGCCCGGCCTTTGTCTGTCTGTCTGTCTGTCTGTCTTCTTTCCTTCCTTCCTTTCACATTTTCAGTAGAAAACCAGTCTCTGTTAAAGAAAATTACCCACTAAGCATTAGAAAGCTTTAAGAGAGAAAACTAATAGAAATCTTGGTCATACATTTTACATAAGAAATTGTACATTTTCTGAACATAAGACACTGTCGGCCGGACGGTGGTGGCATATGCCTTTCGTCCCAGCACTTGGGAGGCAGAGGCAGGCGGATTTCTGAGTTCAAGGCCAGCTTGGTCTACAGAGTGAGTTCCAGGACAGCCAGAGCTACACAGAGAGACCCTGTCTTGAAAAACCAAAATAAAATAAAATAAAATAAAATAAAAAAGACACTGTCATTTTCCCAACAAAATAACTGAAATCCATAGCAAAAGACAGGCCGCCCCTTCTTAACCCTTCACTGATGTATACTTAATATACGGTTCTATAGCTAGAAGTCACCCAGGTTCCAAGAGGAAATCAGATCCAAATCAGATTTTTATGAAATACCTCAAAAGAGTGGAAGAGAGGGGAAAGCTGTTACATCTGAACAAGTTTAAAACACAGACAAATGTTTAGTAGCTGTACAGGACAGCTCAAATGTCAAACATGGGGCTGTGGCGAGGGCTCAGCGGTTAAGAGCACTGACTGCTCTTCCAGAGGTCCCGAGTTCAATTCCCAGCAACCACATGGTGGCTCACAGCCATCTGTAATGGGATCCGATGCCCTTTTGTGGTGTGTCTGAAGACAGCGACAGTGTACTCATTAAATAAGTAAATCTTTAATGGGTGTGTGCATGTGTGTGTGTGTGTGTGTGTGTGTGAAAGAGAGAGAGCGAGAGATTGAGATTGATTTAATAATATAACAGTTCTTAAACAAAGGGTAGACTGCTGAGGATGCCCCTTGACTGGAAGATGTTTAGCTCATGCAGGAAGCCCTAGGTTCCATCCCCAGCCCCTCATAGAGAAACCAGGCATGATGACACATACTTGAGATTCCAGCACTTGGAAAGTGGAAGCAGGGGGATCAGAAGCTCGAGGACATCCTTGGCTACATAACAACGGTCCAAGTTCGAAGTCAGCCACGGCTATAGTGAATACTGCTTTTTTAAAAAAAAAGAAAAGTAAAGAAAGAGGAGGGGGAAAGGGAGGGAGAGAGGGGAAGAGGAGGAGAGAGGAAGAGAAAAGAAAAAAGAAAATTCCCTAAATCCTATAAGAAGACTGGGAGTTGACTATACAATTTTTTTCCCCCTGGGGATTTAAGCAGTTCCTCTCCCTCTCCCTCTCCCCCTCCCCCCCTTCTTCCTCTCCCTCTCCCTCTCCCTTTCCCCCTTCTCCCCCTCCCCCTCCCCTTCCCCCTCTTCCTCCTCCCCTCTCTCTCTGGGCGGATTGCCCGCATATATGTCTGAAGGTGCCCCATATACTCTGGAACCAGAATTATAGACGATTGTGAGCTATCATATGGGCGCTGAATCTAATTCAAGTCCTCTGGAAGAGCAGCCAGTGCTCTTAACTCCTGAGCCATCTCTCCAGCCACCCCACCCACATACCTGAGTTTTTAAATATCTGTAATTTACCACTCCCCCCCCACCACCACCACCGCCAGACTACATCTTATTGGCCTTTTCATTTCTAATGAGATTTCCGTGCCCCGTCTTTTCAGCCTATGGGCATACTGGCATCCTTTAGCAATTAAGCCTAGTAGCACATTCTGTGCCCGTGCTGGGTGGCTCCAAGTATTTTGGGGACCTCCAAGAAACATCTCACATTCCCCAGAGCAAGACCATAGCCTCTGCACATCATTTGACCGGGGATTGTGTTTGTTAATCTGGATTGTACTCTGTCCCACGGAACTGAGGGCTGGGATTGCTCCAAAAGAACTACAGCAGAGGCCCATGTGCAGCATCTCAAGCTATCCCAAGTGGGCTCAGTTTGGACCCCAAAGAAAGAAGTACTAAATACCAGGGTGGTGGTCCACACACTTATCAAAACAGCGTACACACAGAGGAGGCTACCGCGGGGCAAAGGATGCTCTATGGAGGTGGGTACCCAATGAAGGAGTCTGGGTATGGAGTGTGTGTAAAGGCTTAAGAAATGGCTTATGGGGCCATTGTGATGGATCGATTGATTGATTGATTGCTTTTTCCTTTTGTTAGTTTCACATTTCTCCCTTGTCCTACATCTTAGACTGGCATCAAGCTTTGGCAATCATGTTCCTCAGTGGAAATAACTTAAAATCCTATTTAATTTTATACTATTAGTGTGTTAGATTTTTTTAAGCTGTGTAATAACTGCAATAATTATATAAACTGATGGGGATTTGCCTTAGGGTTGGGCACGTTTCCTTCGGGCTGTAGAGCAACCACTAAACAACTTCACAGTGGTTTGTCTGGAGTTCAAGTCAGCCAGGAAAAGCAGCAGCAAGACCCATCACAGAGCTGTTAAGACTCTGTTTCCTCTTTGGGGACCGAAAAGGGAAAGGGAGGTTCTGTAGCTTCTCTCCGAGATGACCTCAAAGATGCTGCCCTGTGAGATTAAGTACCTCTGCTGCCAGTGTTTTGGAGATGCTGAATCCAGCACAGGTGTAGACAACTGTCCTCTCTCTCAGGAAGATGTCACTGAGCTGAGCCAGGACCCGAACCCTATACGGTTCCCTTTCTTATCCCTTCCCTCAAGATCATATCTTCTGAGTAAACACATCTCTCAACAGAATGCAGGGGACTCAGGCACTGGGAAGTTGAATTTCCCAGGATGGTTTATAGCCCTGACCAGTGCAGGTCCCTCACACACATGCAAATGCAGCTATAGATATGGCTTATACAGGAGAGGTACAGACATGCACAAGTTGTTCACCGTGTGTCAGACAGTCTACCACTGAATTATTACACATCATTAGATCAAATTCCTACACCTTGCATTTTTAATTTTGTTGGATTTACTTATTTTACATGTATGAGCATTTTGACTGTACTGCACGCATGCCTGGTGCCTTCAGAGATCAGAAGAAAACGCTGAATCCTTTGAAAATGGAGATATGGGTTTTATTGTGAGCCAACACGAGCAAGCATTTCAAATTTCAAAGGAATACATTCTGTAGTTTTGAACACTTTAAATCTTATGATATGCTTTTTATTTCATTCTCAATTCACTTGAAAATATTCTGAATTCAGTAAGTGTATTACAATTTCATACACTGGAGAGGGAGGGGAGGAAATTCAAACACAGGATATATAGCTGGGGATGATATTTCTGGTTTGGTTTGGCTTGGTTTGGTTTTCTGCTTTCATAAATGAAGAGAAAGATCCATCTCCAAACAATTTGGGGGTGGTTCTGAAAGCTATTCTTTCCAGGGGGGACATCCAAATTAAATGACCTATCAGAATCAAGACAGGTGAAACTGGAAAAAAGATCAAAATTGAAAATTTTTAACCAAGGATAAAAGACATTCCAAGCACATCAAACCTGTGTTATGGTGCAAACGCAAATGCACACTGGGTATATTCTTAGGAGCTCTCCCAGTTTGAATTAGTTTTTTGTTTTCAAAGACAATTATATACCACTTGGGTGTAGTGCAAAAGACAGGGGCCAGGAAACAGAATTAGTGAGAAGGAAGAGGAGGAGGAGGAGGAGGAGGAGGAGGAGGAGGAGGAAGAGGAAGAGGATGAAGAAGAGGAGGAGGAGGAAGAGGGAGAGGAGGAGGAAGGAGAGGAGGAGGAAGAAGAGGGAGAGGAGGAAGAGGAAGAGGAGGAAGAAGAAGGATAGGAGGAAGAGGGAGAGGAGGAGGAAGAGGGAGAGGAGGAGGAAGAGGATGAAGAGGAAGAGGAGGAGGAAGAGTGGGAGGAGGAGGAGGACAAAGAAGGAGAGTGGGGAGGAGGGAGAGGAGGCAGAGGTCTCTAAAGCTGGGCTAGTACCACTGAACAGTGCAATTGTCCTCTCAAGTCCTAGAAGTCATGATGGGCTTCAGACTACAGCTTCTTCAGCAGATGTCAGCCAACCATCCCAGGCCTCACAGAGGTTCTGTTACCCTTCATTGCCACAGAGGACTTCCACTAGCTGTCATCTGCCAGCTAATGATGAGCCTTCTCCTTCCTCCAGTCTTTTGTCAAGTTCTCCATAGACCCAATCCATCCGGAGGCCAGGAGACAGGAGGCTCTGTTGATAAAGTCCTTGGCACCTCCTCCTCCTCCCTCCTCTCTCTCTCTCCTCTGTCAGCCTTCCATGGTGGGAAGGAGTGGAATAATGGACATTAGATGTAGAAAAGAAAGAGGGAAAATTCTGGATAACCCACTTATTCCACTATTTGCTCTATTAGCAATCTTACTCTTAAACGTGTATAATCTATGCTCCAATATTCCCATCAATATCTTCACTCTAGAGTCATGCTATAAGCTGACATTTTAAATTCTTCAAAATTCAAAGTCATAAATATTTTGAGCTTTTTAAATTTTGTCAGTTTTCATTTTATTAACCAGTATCTTTACAGAGTTATCTAGCCGCATGCATCTCATGTTTGGTTTGGTCACCTCAGCCTTGTTATCCAACCGGCCCTTTCTGGCAATCTTCCTCAGACAGGATCGTGGTGACCAGCTCCTAGTGACACTGTTACTGATAACAGCTTCTCATTTAAACAACAGATTATATGGTAAATTTGATCTAGTTATGGCTCTGTGGAGTTTTTACTGCAATTCTTTCAGGAGAAAACCAAACAAAAACAAACATACAAAAATACATGTGAAAGCTAAGTCGAAGGACTGACCCTTGTTCTGTCTCCCCCCCCCCCCCCCCCCGCCGGAGCTGAGGGCGGAACCCAAGGCTCTTATCACCGAGCTAAATCCCCAACCCCACAACCACCCTTGTTCCTTCTGGAATTCAGAAGTCAAGCAGAGCTCCCGGAATCCCATTGGAATGCCCACAAATCTGAAGGATTTAGAGGCAGCGCCGGGTGAAGGGGAAACCTCAGAGCGGGAAACTGTGTGGCTTTAGCTGCTTTTAATAAAAACTAGTAAGAATGAAAGAATCTGGCTGGTAATTCCATCTTTAGTTTCCAAATCGTGGACAATACAGATGGCAAATTTAGAATCTGGAAGTGGACGAAGTAGAAATAATTAGGTGCAAGAGATGCATACACGCTGAGCGGAAACCGCTGGTGCAGTTGGAAGTAGGTCCGGAAGGAATCTGAGTGAGGCTTAGGAGCATCCATCCAGAACACAGGAGAGCCACAGCAGATGCTACTCAGGTTTCTATTTAGAGAACTCTCCCATACCCCTAGGTCTCAGAGGGGTCAACGCTGCCCTGAGACACTAACTGAAACCCTCAATAGTCTCTTAGAAGTGCCGGAAATCTAAATAAAAACAGTCACAGTAGCCAAACCAAGCACTTGCTAAGCTCATGCTAACCCTACCTGGTGAACACCTCCATTTTATGGAGGGAGGCAGAGAACAGACTCATTCAGGAGGTAAATATCTGCTGGTAAAGAGTGTGTGGTGAACGACTGAAGCTCCCGCCGTCTTTATGCTCACCATCTAATCAGCGGATTAAGAGTCTACAGAGCTCTCTACGAAGAGACCACTGTGTAACCGGAGAGAAATTTCCGCACCGTCCCTTTCCGGATTCCACAGCAAAGCCCGCCCTCGGGGCGGGGCTCAGCGGTCACGTGATCCGGCGGCCTGCGTGTGGGCTTCCGGGTTGACAGCCGTGGGGAGCCCGGAGCTAGCGCGTTGTAGCGGCGGGGGCGGGGATCGGCGACAGGCGGGTTAGTGTCCTCTGGGCAGCTAGGTGGATTGGCCGGAGCAGGGCCCCGCCGGGCGTCCCTGACAGGTAGGTCCGCGGCTGGTGGGCTCGGCCCGGGGCCGTGTGCTTTGGAACGCCCGCGGGACCCAGGCCCCGGGCCTGGGATGGAGCTCCAGGTGCCGCTGCTCAGAGCGGGGCTTCTGGACCCGTGCGTTATTTCACCGCAGATCTCCCTTGCGTGGGTTCGTTCCCATATTTCTCATATTTGTTCCTACAGACGAAACAGATATTCATGTGTAGCGTCGCGGCAGCTTGGCCCTAACTCCAACACTGTGCCGCCACACTTTGAAAGTTTAATTACAAAGTTAATGGGGGCTGGGGGGGGGCAGAGAGAAGTGTGCAGACTTTTGATCCCATTCTGTAATTTCCAGAGAAATTACAGACCGTAAGAGGTTATGTGGATACTGGAGAGCCATCTAGCAGAGTAGCAGCAACAAGGGGAGGAACCCAAGGCTTGGCTTTCTAAGTAGACTTTAAAAGGTAGTAATGGCAAAGCAGGTTTGTGACAGCTGGAACATGAACAGGCTTGTTAGACATTGTTTTCTTATTTCAGATTTAAACCTCTTCAGAGTCTTCTGGAGAAAATGGCAGACACAACACCGGAGCCTTCTGGGCAGCTTTTGGTACACTCAGACACTCACAGTGACACTGTCCTGGCTAGTCTTGAGGATCAGAGGAAGAAAGGCTTTCTTTGTGATATCACTTTAATCGTGGAGAATGTGCATTTCCGAGCCCATAAAGCCTTACTGGCTGCCAGTAGCGAGTATTTCTCAATGATGTTTGCGGAAGAGGGCGAGATTGGCCAGTCCATTTATATGCTGGAAGGCATGGTTGCAGACACCTTTGGTATCCTGCTGGAATTTATCTATACAGGTTATCTACATGCTAGTGAGAAAACAACAGAACAAATCCTGGCTACTGCTCAATTCTTAAAAGTCTATGACCTGGTAAAGGCTTACACGGACTTCCAGAATAACCATAGCTCCCCAAAGCCACCAGCTTTGAACCACACTGGTACTCCAGTGGTTGTTATTTCCAATAAGAAGAATGATCCTCTAAAACGTAAACGGGGAAGGCCAAGAAAAGTCAATGGTTTGCAGGAAGGGAAACCAGAACTCGCTGCAGAGGGAGAGATGCAGCTAAGAGTGAACAATTCAGTTCAGAACAGACAAAACTTTTCGTTTAAAGAAGACAGTGTCAAACTAAATGAGCAGACTCCAAAAGAAAAGGAATCAGAGCCTGCTGGTGAGCCAGGAAGAGTGGAGGAAGTGCCTGCCAGAAAGGACGAGAACCTTGACCCCAAGGCTCGGGATGGACAGGATAGCCAGAGTAGGTACAGCAAGCGGAGGATTCGCAGGTCTGTCAAGCTTAAAGATTACAAGCTTATTGGAGAGGAAGATGACCAGAGTACAGCCAAGAGGAAATGTGGAAGGAAAAAACGCTCCAGTGGTCCTGAGGCCCGGTGTAAAGACTGCGACAGAGTCTTTAAACATAATCACTTCTTAGCAATCCACCAGAGACGCCACACCGGTAACTGTGCTTTCCAAACTTGATGCGATTGGTTGGGGAATTTGGAATTGTGGTCGTGATGGTTTGGTTTTTTTTATTCTTATTTATTGTTCAGTTTCTACATGGTAGGCATGGCGATAAAGCCGTCGTATTGTGTTTAGGTCTCGTAGTAACCCCGCAGTAGGTAATATCTACGGCGTACAGATGAGGAGAAGGCCTTGCTCTGTGCAGGCTCACCCATGACCCTTCAAGCCTGAATCAGAGCCTTGGTTTTTTTTTCTTAGCCGAGTTATTAAGCAGCTCCTGCCTTTTGATTCATGGCTGTTCCTCATCTTTGCAGAAGCATCTTCTTGCTCTGTTCTATGGACATCTTTAGAGTTTAGCCATCTTGTAAATATTTTCTCCTTCTGGGTAGCTCTGACTCAGCATTGGCCATTAGTCCCTTTGTCATTGCAAATATGGTAAACAACAACATGCAGACCTTTATTCCTCTTACAGTACTGGGCATGGAGCCCAGGGTACATGTGCATGCCAACCAAGCAGTTTACAACTGAGCTGTATCCCCAGCCTGACATAGACATTTTATCATTTGAATTATAGCTAGCTAGATTGAGAAACTGAATTTTAATTTTGTTTCAGTTGATGGAAGCTTAATAACCACATATGTCTGGTGGCTACCATATTGGACAGTGTATCTCTACCAGACATCCTTGAGCCCTGTCTTGAGCTGTTCAGTTCACCCTTTTTCAGGTCAGGTCACGTTGTCATTGTCACTTATAAAGGGATAGTGTTTTAATGTTCCTCTCACAGTCCTCTTGCTGACATATGACTCAGCTTGTACATTAGGACCACCTGGAGAGCTACAATTTCCTGTACCCCACACCTAGGCTTCTGATTACTTGTCTGGATTATCCATGTTTGAAGTTTCCCAGGGATGGCGGTCAGTTGACAGAGGGCTAGCCTAGTATGCACAAGCGCTGGCTTCACTCTCCACACCACAGAAACTGGCCAAGATGGCATGTTCTGTGCCACTCAGAAGTGGAGGCAGGAGGAGCCGAAGTTCAAGGTCATCCTTGGCTGCAAAGCAGGCCTGGGATACCTGAGATGCTAGCTGGGAAAAGAAAGCTCCCCAGAGACTATGTATGTTGAAAACTTGAATTATAGTGCCTTGAACAGAACAAAATCTCAAATACATGTTGAACTGTAGTGGTTCTAGTCTATCTTCTAATGGGGCTCTGTGACTAAAGGACTCTAATACTAGGTTACATTTTAGCTATTGCTACCCAAGTCGTGCCTAACTTAAAACATTCTGTTGTTCAGTAAGACTTAATTAAGGAAAAACAGCTTTAGAATCATCCCTGTATCCCTCTTGGATTCTGAACGTTTGCAGTCAGAATTCGTGTTCTCCTCGTTTGGTCTATATCAGGTATGCCAGAAAGGTACCACTCCAGAAGACTGTGCCCCGTTGCTTCACACACTGCTTCCGATGTGTTGCTTTTCCTCCTGCCCAGAACTGCTGTGACTTGAGTTTCCTGACCCGACTTGTAACTGCCTCTCGTTCACCGATTCCATCTTTGCTTTATTTCCTGGGAGATTGTCTCTGTACTTTTCCTCTAGGTTTGCTATTTCTACCTTAAAACAAACAAACAAACAAAAAACCTGAAGTTTTTCTATAACCTCATCCCAGGGCCTTGTACTTCCTTCAACAGTGCTTGACACCTGAACAAAATCCCCAACCCCAATCTAATTTCTTTATTATTATTATTATTATTATTATTATTATTATTATTATTATTATTATTATTTTGGTTTCAGACATGATCTCATTATGTGGCAGTCTGACTTTGAAATGATGATCTGAGCCTCCCAAATGCTGGTGTTTCAGACATCTACCACCATGCCCCGTGTTCTTGATCTTTTCTACATAGAGCTGTTTTTCCTTACCTGTCCAGGTGTCTGTCTCTGCTATTAGAGGCTTCCCTTGGCTATAAAGGTTTCTTTATTTTATGAGTATGAGTATTTGCCTGCATGTGTTTGTAAATGTATGTGTGTGCACTGTCTGTATGCCTGGTACCCAGAGAGGCCAGAAGGGAGTGTCAGATGGCCTGGAACTGGAGTTACAGAGGCTGGGTATCACCCTCTTGGTGTTGGGAACACAACAGTTCTGTCAGAGCAGAGCCATCTCTCCAGCCCCAAATGCAGTGATATTTTTTGTACCACTTATTTGATCATAAGCAAGATCAGGGCACTAGAAGCTGTCAGCATTTCTGTGGATATGAAGACAGCCTGTAAGGCAGAGGCAGGATGTGGTGGTCCTCACTTCCTCGTTACCAAAGCCTGCCTTGGGCATCTGTGGCTCCTTCCAGGATATGCTTCTACTCTCCTACTTAGGTGCTAGGCCTGGCTGCCATGTCTAAGGAAGAGGTTCTCCTTATCCCTAAAGAGACTTTAACTTTTCCTTCCTGGGGTGATGCCACTCAGCTGCCCAAGTAACCCCTGCTCCAAAGACCCTTTTGCTCTCCTCAGAGAACAGTCTCCGTCTTCCTTTGGTGGTGGGTGGAGAGACATTATGCTTCTTGGTGTGTGGAACGGAAAAGTGAGAATAGATAGGTAACCACCTTCCCTTTAAGTCCCCGTCCTTTACCAGCTCCATGAGTGGGGCCATTCCGAAACCTTTAGAGGCCAAGTCTTACAAGTTCGGTTGTGTCTCGTGGCTTCCACCTGTCGGTTTTGGTTTCATCTGTTCCACTTTCTAGACTTTTATTGCCGAGAACTCACCTATCTGCTGGACTTGGAATGTTTGCACTAAGTATTTACTTAACATAAATGATTCAACATTGAATTTTATTAATTTGGGAGGAAGAGAAAGATGCACAGGTTTTTACTTACGCCATGCTTCTTGGCTTTGATTGCAGGGGAGCGACCCTTCAAATGTAATGAATGTGGAAAGGGGTTTGCTCAGAAGCACTCCTTGCAGGTCCATACCAGGATGCATACAGGGGAGCGGCCATACACCTGCACCGTGTGCAGCAAGGCACTGACCACCAAGCACTCCCTGCTGGAGCACATGAGCCTGCACTCAGGTAACGGGGCTTACACTAGAGAGCCACCAGGTTCTCATTTCCAGCGGTGGGCATTTCTGGCATTTAAATGGTCTCTTCTCAGCGTGGTGTCATTTACCACTTGGTGTCACTAGAAGGCAGGAATATGGATCTGCTGATCTGCGGTTCCGAACACTGGCTGCTGCAGTGCAGCGTGCATTTCAACGTTTTGCTTAAAAGCTCGAGTTTAGAATTCTCTTTATAGTCTTTTAGGACCACTGAAACCTCCAGTCCTACCCCAGTCTCCTCTGTTCCCTATTGTCCTGCATAGTTTTGCATATTCTGACAAGCCTTCCTCCGGGTGTGTGGACAGATATATCACTCATAGAAAATGGGAACCTGGACATTGTGTTATTTACCTTATTAGCCTTCCACTTCTCTGCAGTTTTTGGCCTGGTTTAAGTGTTTTATTTTTCATTGGGCAGGACAGAAGTCCTTTACCTGTGACCAGTGTGGAAAATATTTTAGCCAGAAAAGACAGCTAAAGAGCCATTATCGCGTCCATACAGGTACGACACCAATAAGGTGAGAAAAAGCTCCCGCTGCTGGGGGATGCCAAGTGTTGGTGGACCAGTAAGCTCATCATACAGAAAGAGTAAAGGAGTGAAAAGACAGCCGGGCTAGGGAGGCAGCTCATTTGATAGGGATGAGTGAAGCCCTGGGTTCAGTCCCTAGTGCCACATAGGCTTGGGAGCACACATCTGTTATACTTGACAGGTAGAGGCAGGAGGATTAGAAGTTCAAAATCATCCTCAGGTTTAAGGCTGCCTGGGGTGCCTGAGACCGTATCCAGAAGAGAAGTCAGAGTTGTCATGTTACTGTGCTCTGCCATAAGATAGAGTAATGCTCTATCCAGTGTAATGTTTGCACTGTATTTTGTAACCGTACATAAAACCACCCCAGAGCTGCAATATCCAAAAGTACTGCTTGCCCAAGAGGCTCCAGTTGATTGGCTGTTTTAGTGGCACCTGGAAAAACATGTCCCACCCATGGCTCCCGATCTGCTAAACGTCCTGTTCTCCTTTCTGCTGACTGATAAGAATCGGAGAGAGTGGGGAGAAACCTTTCACAGCCAGGTGAACAGTCATACCAGTGTGGAGAGAAAGTATTGAGAAGGTTAAGAGAAGCTCTCAGAAGCACTGAGATGAGGTACATCAGCTAGTAACGTGTGGCGCTGTTACAGTGCCATATGTGAAATGACTGCTTCTCAGGGGAGTGCTTTAACACAGACCACTGAAGACAGCAGGGAGAACACACGTGACGACTGCAGGGGGAACACACGTGACGACTGCAGGG
>JADRCH010000046.1:1416560-1574865 GCA_019843965.1 Rhynchomys soricoides
GACTGCAGGGGGAACACACGTGAAGACTGCAGGGGGAACACACGTGACGACTGCAGGGGGAACACACGTGACGACTGCAGGGGAACACGTGACGACTGCAGGGGGAACATACATGAAGACTGCAGGGGAACACACGTGAAGACTGCAGGGGGAACACACTTGTACTGACTGACACTTTTTTCTCCTTGTGGTCAGGCCACTCTCTACCAGAATGCAACCACTGCCATCGAAAGTTTATGGATGTGTCCCAGCTAAAGAAGCATCTGCGCACACACACAGGTACAGTGCGTCTCATTCAGCTTCTCCATGCACTTGCTGTCTTCGACCTGGCTTGCTGTGCTTACTGCCCAAGTGCTGCAAGCTTGATGAGCTCATGAAAGCCAAAAGTAAAGGCAAGGTACCATCATCTCTGCTGTGTGGGATTGGTACATCTGTGCTAAGTCAGGACAAAATGGAGATCACCTGATGAGGCCTGTACATGTACACGGGTGAGGATTCGTGCCATGTCACAGCAGTGTCTGTTAGTCAGGTTCTGTGCTTCACTCTCAGCCACTTGAACCTGAAGGTGACAACAAGAACTTGTTTAGAAAAGGAGACATACAGCAGACAAAGGTACACAAGTCCTCGCTCTGTCCTCTGGAACCAACACTTACACCCCAAGCATTAAATCAGCACCTCCCACTGAGGCAGGAATAAGGAGTAGGCAGTGCTCATTTTAAATTCACAGAAGTCAAACTGTCCATCTTGTACCTTTTGAAAGAGATATGTGTTAGAAAAAAATAAGCCTGTTAGATTTTCAAGGACAGGGTCTTTGTATGACCTATCTGTCTCTAGCTCTCAGTTCAGTGAGTCAAGAGGCAGCAGCAGCCGTTTCCTACCCTGAACCAGGTGTAAAGCAGAGACTTTACCAGCATAACCACACTTCATTTGAAAGCCTGGCTGTCATTTGTTCTTAGGTCTTCAAGTGTACACTGTCCAGGTAAGATGCCATGCACCAAGCACTGAAGATCTCTGTCCCCAGGAGGGTATCCTAAGGGAGGGTGGGGGCAGCATGCTGAGTGGGTGGGTGAGAGGACCTGGCTCATGGTTTCATGATTGGGTCTTTTCCCTGACCTGGAGCACTCAGGCTTGTGGGGATGTAGTGGAGCCAGGCAAGCTCACGGGACTGATGGAGGAGGGGCTGCTTGTTGGTTTATGATAAGGCTCAGGGTCCTCCTGCCTTAGCATCAGGAGTGCTAGGATTGTAAGTGTGCACTACGTCTGTGGACCATGCTTTTCTATCGTCCTTACGACCTCTCTCCTGATAGCAGTGTCCCAGAAACCAGAGCAGAGATTCGAACCTTGCTTAGTGTACTGCAGTCAACTCAAGGGAATTAGCTGTGTCCCACTGTGCAGCAGCCATCCTTGTGACTTCTGATGTACAGAGAGAGTTCCACCCCTCCAACATCTGTCCCTTAGATGGCGTTAGACAAATCCTGATTAGCTCCCCTGCTAATGTTGCTAGCTTGCTTAGTCACGTGACAAAGCTCGTGAAGGCCTCTTTTCATTCACAACCTCATTCTGTGGGTTAGGTACAAGCTTCTGAAGTTTCTATGCCTGTGTGTTGACATGAACTCATCTTGCTCATTCCAGTTCTCCTGTGCTCTGGGGCCCCTCGGGGCATCACACCCTTGTGGAGTCTGTGTATTCATTCAGAATCTCAGTGCAGTGTGATGGAGCCACAGAAAGGAGGATGGGCCTTGTTCCCCAGGGTGGACACTTGAATCAGGAAAGCAGCAAGTGGTGGGTGACTCAGGACAAGTTTTAAAAAAAAATTGCCATCTCTCTGGGTATTTGTGTAGAGCACGTCCACGTGAGTGGTGGAAACTGACCACGGTCTGAGCAGCCCCACCTTTGATTAGAAAGCCGCCCGGCTTAACCTTTGGAGTGATAAAAGTTAATGATGCGAGCTTGCGGATTGGTCCAGCTTGCTCTGCATCCATCCCTGCCTGCTGGAGCTTGGGTACAGTGTAGTCTGAAAGGGCGTCTCAGGTTGGCCTCCTCCCTGCTGTCCCCTAGTGAGGCTGGGGCTTGCTGCTGGCTTTCTCCAGACTCCTCTTGCCCACGTTAGCATTCCTTTGCTTTGCTCCTGAGGCTAAGAGAGTCCACTGTGGCATGTGTGCTGTACAGACCAACCCTGAAAGCAGCAGTTCTGTTAATGAGTCATAGGAGCTGAGCACTTGCACATTTTATGTGAGCCTTGCACTACCCCTGGGAAAGTCCTTCATTTGGCAGACTCTCTGCAATAACAGACTCTTTGTGAGTGAGCGTGTGCGTGTGTTTGTGTGTGTGTGTGTGTGTGTGTGTGTGTGTGTGTGTGGTGTATGAAGAACCGTGACCTACTGTCATCTAAAGCTTTGGCTGCTGTCTCCAGATGGGGCTATTAGAGCATTTGCTGCCACTGTGAAGTAGTCTGTTAGTGGGAGAGGCCACACTCACCGTTTGCCTTGGTGACAGAGTGTAGCCAGGAAGCCCTTTCAGAGGCTGCTGTGATCCAAGAGGGAAAAGTCAGACCCTGCACATGTTTGGCAGGCAGCTATAAGTGTGAATAGTAAGCCCTAGTGCACAGGAGTCCCTTCGAAGGTCTAGTGGGTCGCCTAGCCCAGAAGTTCCACAGTAGGGCAAGAGTCAGCGCTACTCACTGTTAGCAAATGCAGGAGTGGGCTGGAGAGATGGCTCAAAGGTTAAGAGCGCTGTGTGTTCTTCCAGAGGTCCAAGTTCAATTCCCAGCAACCACGTGGTGGCTCACAGCCATCTGTAGTGGGGTCAGCTGCCCTCTGCTGGTGTGCATGTGCATGTGCAGACAGAGCACCCATGCATGTAAGATAAATATTAAAAAAGAAAGAAGGAAGTGCAGGAGTAAATCCGAGCGCTTCTGTCTCCCACGCGTGAACAGCTTCTCCCTCGGCCCTCATGGGAGGAGCCACCGCTGCACCCTCAGCACTCCAGGAGCTGGGGGGGGGACCATCTAGTGCTGCCCGCACTCTGACAGAGCTTGTCCTTTCCCCTTGACAGAGCAGATGGTTTGGATTGCTCTCTTCTAGTGCCGGGTGTGTATTTATAAACACCTTCCTCTATTTTCCTTGTTTTAAGGTGAGAAGCCATTTACTTGTGAAATCTGTGGGAAATCTTTCACAGCAAAGAGTTCCCTTCAGACCCACATCAGAATCCACCGGTAAGCTGGTTTGGGTTGGGGTAAGACAGGACTCAGCTCTCTAGCACATGCTGGCCTCAAACTCGGGCTCTTGCTCCTCTGCCCTGAGCACTGGAATTATAGGAGTAAGCCGCCACCCTGGCTTCTTCAGTAAAGTTTCATGGGTATTTTTGTCACTTGGTGACCCCCGTGAACTATAATGTTCTGTGGGGTAGCCTATGACTATATATAAGCCTTTTCTCTAGATGGTACCGTGAACTATGATGTTCTGTGGGGTAGCCTATGACTAGTTTCTCTAGTTGGTACTATGGTACAATTTTATGTATGGTCTATTTTATTTTTTCATTAATTAAATTTCTCATTTAGGCAAAATCAGCAGTATTGATTCTGACCAATAAAATTTGCATTGTTGGTTTCATTATTTAATTTGTATCGAGGGAAGCTAGTCTACGCTTACATCTTCAATCAAAAGTAAACATTAGGGCCTGGGGGGGGGGAGCTCAGTGAATAAATAGACTACAGAGTTAGACCATGTCTCAAAAGAAGAAAAAAAATTAATGTTATCTGGAGTTGCTTATGATAGTGTATGCCTACAGGCCCAGTGCCTGCTAGGCAGAGGCAGGAGGATTGAGTTTGAAGCCAAACTGGACTATATAGGAAAATTCCATCCAAAAGAAAAGCATCTGAACAAATGCTTCAGAAAAAATCACTCCCAGGTTGGATTTAGGTATATATCTAAAGCTTCAAAAATAACGAGGGGCTGCTTAAATTTGTTAATATTGATATTTATCATGATATATGCATATATACCTATTTGGCCTTTAAAGTCTTTAAAGAAAAGCTATAAGAACTAAAACCAAAATAGAGCTGTCCGTGCAGTACAGAATGTTTACGTTGTTATTTGAAACACAGAACAAATTACAAATCTTCAGCCCATGAAGCCTCGTCCCATCTGCCACCCTACCTCAGTCTCTTTATAGCCCCTTGGTAACTCCTTTCATTCATTCATTTATTTATTTATTTTTAATTTATATGAGTTCACGCAACTGTCTTCAGACATGCCAAAAGAGGGCATTGGGTTCCATTAGAGATGCTATGAGCCACCATGTGGTTGCTGGGAATTGAACTCAGGACCTCTGGAAGAATAGTTTGTGCTCTTAACCACTGAGCCATCTCTCCAGCCCCTCCCTTTGTTTTTTTGTTTTTTTTTTTTGTTTTCAACCGAAGCACATAGAAGTGGCTCGCTCTAAGTCCATAAGTTGGTAGGAGAACCCGTGACCTAGGAATCACTCTGGTCAGTATTCCTATGTTCTTTTAGTTTTGGTTTTGGGGTTTTTTGTTTTGTTTGTTTCATGTAAAGCAGTGTTAGACTTTATTTTAAAGGTTCGGACATGGACTGAGTCGCCGGCATTAAGGGACAGTAAACACTCAAGGGTCAGGTGCCGAGCTTGGCATTCCATTCCTCTTGATTGCTTCTGCCTAAGTAAACCAGGAAGTAAAAAGCACGTGTTTCTCTATGTTTTCTTACAGGGGAGAAAAGCCGTATTCCTGCAGCATCTGTGGGAAATGCTTCTCTGACTCCAGTGCCAAGAGGAGACACTGCATCCTACATACGGGCAAAAAGCCTTTCCCCTGCCCTGAGTGTAGCTTACAGTTTGCTCGCCTAGACAATTTGAAGGCTCACTTGAAAATCCACAGCAAAGAGAAGCACACATCAGATTCCAGCAGCGTTTCTGGCAGTAATGCTGACGAGGTCCGGAACATTCTTCAGCTGCAGCCATACCAGCTGTCCACCTCAGGAGAGCAGGAGATTCAGCTTCTTGTAACCGATTCCGTGCATAACATTAACTTCATGCCAGGTCCCAACCAAGGGGTGAGCATTGTAGCTGCTGAGAGCTCTCAGAACATGACCACAGACCCAGCTGCCAACATCACTCTGCTCACACAGCAGCCCGGGCAACTGCAGGGCCTGATTCTTTCAGCTCAGCAGGAGCAGACAGAGCACATTCAGAGCCTCAGTATGATTGGAAGCCAGATGGAGTCCTCACAGACAGAGCCAGTGCATGTCATCACACTGTCCAAGGAGACGCTGGAGCATCTCCACGCCCACCAAGAGCAAACATCCAGCTCAGTCCCTGCAGCCGACCCAGGAGCCCGAGCCACCCCTCCCCCCTCCATTAGGCCAGGAGCAGAGCTGACCCAAGCGCCTCTGACCGTTCCGCTGGACCCTTCCCCTGGAGCAGTGGCAGGATGGCCCTTTGGGCCATCCTCGTACAGATCCTTAAAGATGTGATCCAGCCATTCTTTGTAATGGGCTCCGTCAGGGCAGAGTCTGTCTTAGCTGTAATGCCAACTCCGTTGGCATTCAAATATTGATGAAGGGTTCCACTTTGAGCTACTGTGTCTCTTCAAGATTGGTCGTTTTTCTTTGGGGGCATTGATTTTATACTTTCCTATGAGTTTTGGCTGTCCACAGCCATAGAGGATGGTCTGGTTTAGAACAAAGTCATGCATAGGGTGACTCCTTGGGGATAGTGGGGTTCCACCCCGTTATTTCCCTTAAGCAGTCTGATTGCCATTCCAAAACAAGTCAGGACTGGCTGTAAGTGATCACAGCAGTCAGGAGATTTTCCCTCCAGTAACTTACCCCTCAGAGAACAGCTTGTTCTTGAGTTTTATCCTTGTGTGGTACAGCAGGCTGACTGTGTTGTGCCGAAGATAGATTCATGCTCGGGAACCATACTCATGGCACAAAAGCCAAAGTACTTCTACATTTTTTGAGTTCAACTTCGCTTCAAAACATGGATTTATACTTTTTTTTTTTAAAGAAGCAGGCTATTAAATTTAATTTTAAAAAATCTCCAAAGTATGAAACTGGGTGAAAATACTCATTCCAAATAAACCAAAATTTGTCAGATAATGGTACTTGATTTTTTTTTTTTTTAAAGATTTTATTTATTTTATGAATTTGAGTACACTGTAGCTGTCTTCAGACACACCAGAAGAGGGCATTGAATCCCAGTCCAGATGGTTGTGAGCCACCATGCGGTTGCTGGGAATTGAACTCGGGACCTAAGAAAGAACAGTCAGTGCTCTTAACTGCTGAGCCATCTCTCCAGCCTGCCCCTGTTTATTCTTAAAGCACAAAGTAGTTACCATCTTTTCTAAACAGCCTAATACTCAATTTTTTTCTATGAAAGTATTAAAGTAATTAAAGAATTGTATTAAAGTAAAACCTCCCCCCTCCCCCTGTAGATAGCTATTCAGAAACGCGATTGTGTGGCTGTGGGTTTGGTTTTGGTGTAGGAGACTCAGCTGATGCATGTGTTTGCTAAGCATGAGTTCTCCTAATCCGAGACTATATTTATTTATTATTTCTAAATAACGGTGTTGCACTGTGACGTCCAGGCTGAGTTAAATGTCTCCTTTCAAGTGACTGACTGCAGATGTCGTCTGCACATGTACATGACCTGTCACAAGTTAAATTTAGTTTCCGTTATAACAGTCTACCTCAGCACTAAGAAATCAGTAGACTGTGAGGCAGGCCTGGTAGTGCAGGCCTGTGATCCCAGGACTCAGAGGTGGAGGCAGGAGTGCCTTAGGCTAGCCTGAGCTACTTAGACCCTGTAAAAGAGAACAAGGCCTGGGGGTGTAGTTCAGCAGTAGTGTGTGTCCTGGCATGCACACGACTGGGCTCCATCCTCAGCACTGAGGGAAGTTAGGATTTTCAAAAGCCACACGTAACAACAGATGACGTTAACCAGAACAGAGTTATTTAATCTACTATCCTGCTCCGTCTTAATTGTCAGCACAGCCTGTACAGCCTCATGAGAGAGAAGCAGTTGAAGGATTGCCTAGAGCAGTGGCTCTCAACCTCTATAATGCTTCGACCTTCAATACAGCTAGCGCCTCACGTTGTGGGGACCCCCCAACCATAAAGTTACTTTTATCACCACTTTATAGCTGTAAATGACCTGTGAAAGGTCATTCCACCACCCCCAAACCCCAAAGGGGCTGCTACCTACAGGTTGAGAACTTCTGGCCTAGATCAGGTTGGTCTATAGGGATACCAGTGAGGAATTGTCTTGATTGTTAATCATGATAACAAGGGCCCGTGGCACCATTCCTCAAGCAGGCAGTCTCTAGGCTGTATTAAAAAGTTAAGCATGGCCGGGCAGTGGTGGAGCACGCCTTTTATCCCAGCACTTGGGAGGCAGAGACAGGCGGATTTCTGAGTTCGAGGCCAGCCTGGTCTACAGAGTGAGTTCCAGGACAACCAGGGCTACACAGAGAAACCCTGTCTCGAAAAACCAAAAAAAAAAAAAAAACAGTTAAGCATGAGCCAGTGAGTGACCCAGTGAGCAAGCTCGCAAGCCACGTTCCACTGTGTGTCCTACCCTGGGCTCCTGCCCTGACTTCCCTCAGTGATGGATCACAACTTGAAAGTAAAAGCTCAGTAAACCCTCTCTTCTCCCAGCTTGCTTTGGTCATGGTATTTGACACAGCAGTAGAATGTGGCTAGAACATTTACTGCCAAATATTTCAACATGTAATTACTATTAAGCTGCATTAATGAGATTTTACATCCCCTCCTTGGCACACAATCCTCAAGATCAGTTGTGTATTTCATACTGCCTGCATATCAGTTTTGACAACAGTATCTGCTGGTATTTGATCTGCCTTGAGATTTCCTACAATGGATAGGTTAAAAACCTAGATCCGTCTGTCAAGCAGTTCAGATGACTGTTTTTGATAACTGTAAGATATACTTAGGGTTAGCTTTTAGAAGTCAAGTCTAGTTCCTTGGTTTATCTGCCTACATTATAAGCCCTTTCCAAACTGTAGCGTGGGATCCAGTCCCAGCCTTGACTACACTGTCTGACCGGCTGTCAGAGGAGAATCAGAAAGTGATGGCTGTCTTACCCTAGCTCCCTCATTACTCTTACTTCTCCCTGCTTACTCTTCATCACATGCCTGTGAGGTAAGTATCATTATTATCATTAGGCCCATTTTACAGATGAGAAGAGTGAGGCCCAAATGCACACCCTGGATTTGGGTGTGTCCCCAGTACACACCCTGCCCCTCGGAATGAACCTCATTTTTTAATTCAATAGCTTTCTAAAACTTTTAAAAGGTTTATTTCATTTTTATGTTTATGAGTGTTTTGCCAGTATGTGGATCACATGCCCTCAGAAGTCAGAAGAGAGCATCAGATCCCCTGGGACTGGTGCATTTGGTTAGAAACAGAAGGTGCATTGCCACCAAGCCTTTAATCCCAGCCCTCGGGAGGCAGAGGCAGGCGGGTCTTGGAGTTCCAGGACAGCCTGGTCTACAGAGTGAGTTCCAGGATAGCCAGGGCTACACAGAGACATTGTCTCAAAAAAAAACAAACCAAAAAACAACAACAACAACAAAACCAGGATTGGTAAGATGCCATGTGGTATGTAGTTTAGGGACTAGTCCCTTCTGGCCATGGCATGTCCTTTGCTAAGTCTGACATAGCAAGCACTGCTTTTCAACAACACAGATTTATGTTATTACAATCCTAGTTAGAAACGTGACAGTTGGCAGAGGTCCGATGTCTGAGGCCTCTGTACTCTTCCCTCTACATCAGGCACGCTGCATTAGCCCACAGGAAGAACCTAACCTGTAACTTCAGTAACTTGAAAGGTCCCGTTGCCCAATGCGGTCCTACTTGGAGGCAGTAGGGTCTGGGACTTCAACATAGATTTAGGAGGGAAGGGAGCGAGGCGTAATTCAATACTAATGGGCTCCTGGGCCGAGAAGGGTCTGTGCTGGGACACACCCTTGACCCACAGGAAGCAACCTGCTTATTCTTCATGACATTCCTATGAGTAAGTATCATTATCACCATTAGGCCCATTTTATAGATGAGAACAGTGAGGCCCAAAGAGATAAAAGCCATAGGGTGGCAGAGCCAGAACTGAGGCCCAAACCTGGCTGATCCCATTATACTGCATTGATAAAAATGAGTGGGACCAGCCGGGCAGTGGTGGCGCATGCCTTTAATCCCAGCACTTGGGAGGCAGAGGCAGGTGGATTTCTGAGTTCGAGGCCAGCCTGGTCTACAGAGTTCCAGGACAGCCAGGGCTAGACAGAGAAACCCTGTCTCAAAAAAACAAGAAAAAAAGAGTTGAACCGAAGAGTGAGGGTCTGTGTCTGAAAGGTTGACACACAATCAAATGTACTTTTAGTGTCTCTCCTACAGCAAGGGATCCACACCATTTAAGTTATATAGTATTTGTGCTATTAATCAAAATTTACCAACTAGGTAGAAGTCACTCAAGGTGGGCATGCCTTAACTCCCTCAATCTCAAGTTGGCCTTTTATTTTTTTTTTTCCATTTTTCTGGTTTTTCAAAGTAAGGATATTTTGAATTTAGGACAGATTTGTTTTATAAGTATTAAGCTATATTTTTATCTTCAGTTTCTAAATTTCAGCCTAAATCCTCATGAGATCTAAGGAAACCCTTTGTCTTTGCTTTTGTAAATAGGAATAACCTCTAAAACCGACATCTCCCTTGCCCGCCTCGTTCTCATAGGAAGGAGTGACCTCTGGATGGAGCTGGTGTCACTGTAATGGCCTTGTTTCAAAGTTCCTGTGACTACGCAGGAGGACTTTGGTTAGCAGGCAATTCTCACCTGAAATGTCCCACATTAGACAAGTCTTTAAAGCTCACTCAACTACATTTTTTTGATAGAATGTAGGAACCTGACCACATTTCTGTAATGTCATCAAAGGATTGTGGCTGTTTGATAAGTGATTAAATTCAGTAACATACAGGGGGAAGAAAAGAAATGAACACTCATGGAACAGAGAAATTCTGTGTCTTGGAGCATGGATTTACTGTTTTGAATCTTAGCAACTGTAATAGAACCCTTTGTGAATTTGAAAATGATTTCTCAAGAATAGTTTGGCTTTAATTTGGTTTGGTGTGTTGAGTCAGAACCTCATATAGGTCAGTCTGGCTAGATGTTCTGATCCCCCTGTCTCCACCTACCAAGTTCTGGCATTACTGGTATGCAACACCATGCCTGGCCAACTCACATGACTCTGTCCCTGTTAAATGAAAAGTTAAATTGAAGTTTCACTGGACAAAAATAGAGAAAGTCACATTTTTAAAAATTACACGATTAAGTGACTTTTGCTCAGCCGGGCAGTGGTGGCGCACGCCTTTAATCTCAGCACTTGGGAGGCAGAGGCAGGTGGATTTCTGAGTTCGAGGCCAGCCTGGTCTACAAAGTGAGTTCCAGGACAGCCAGGGCTACACAGAGAAACCCTGTCTTGAAAACAAACAAACAAACAAGTGACTTTTGGTCTGGAAAAAATATCTCCTATAATGGTGTCTGAAGAGCAAAAGGGAATGTTGGAAGAATCGGGTCCCTCGTTCCTCCTGTGAGATCATTCTTTGGCCTCCAGAGAAAGGATTGCATACAGGGTGTCCTAACAAGGCAATACCTGCAAGCAGTGCCACTCCCTGGGCCAAGCATATTCAGACCATCACATTCCACTCTCCGGCCCCCATAGGCTTGTTCAGACACATGAGTCTATGGGGGCCATACCTAAACACAGCATAATGAAAAAATACATTTAATCCAATTTCCAAAGTCCCCATAGTCTATAGCAGTCTCAACAGTGTTAAAAGTCCAAAGTTCAAAGTCTCTTCTGAAATTCATCCAGTCACTTTCCTGTAACCATGACAGGAAATCAGTTGGGCAAACTCCAAACTCTGCATCTCCATGGCTGATAGCAAGGCAGTCTTCAGATCTCCAACTCTTTTTTAACCTTTATGGACTACAATAAACTTCTGTCTCCTGGGCTGGTTCCACTTTCTGTTTGCAGCTTTCCTCAGCAGATACCCTATGGCCCTGGCATCTCAAACATCTTGGGGTCTCCAAGGCAACTTAAAGGTCACAACTTTTTGTTCCAATGTCTGGGATCCACACATGATCTTCTGGGCTCCTCCAAAGGCCTGGCATCACTTCTCCAGCTCTGCCCTCTGTAGCACTCTAGGCTCTGGTTGACTCCATTCCACTGCCGCTGCTGTTCCTGGTGGTCATCCCATGGTACTGGCATCTCCAATACACTGGGGTCTTTCACTGCAACTAGGCTTCACCAATAGCCTCTCATAGGCTCTCTTCATGTTGCCAAGCCTCAACTTCTTTGCATGACCTGAGCTGTCAACTACAACTGAGGCTGTACCTTCACCAATGGCCTTCCATGGCCTCTCACAGTGCCAAGCCTCAGCTGCTCTTCATGACCCCTTCATGCCTTCAAAACCAGTACCACCTGGGTGACTCTTACACATTACCAAGTCCGGCAGCAGCACAAGGTACAACCTTGGCTATCTCTGGAACACAGCTTCTTTGTCCTCTCAGTAAATACTTCCCAGAAGATCTCACTTCAGTGATGCTGGTCCCTTCTTAATCACCACTAATTCCTTAGCTCCAGCTAACCAACATCAATTGTCCCAGTAGTCCCTTCTATTCTTGATTCTAAAGCCAGAGCCACATGGCTGAAGCTCCCAAGTTCTGCTGCTTGCTGGGGCTGGAACATGGTCCCCTTCCTTTAAAAAACAAAAACAACTTTTTTAAATGAGTTATTTATTTTATGAATTTGAATACACTTTAACTGTCTTCAGACACAGCAGAAGAGGTTATCAGTTCCTATTACAGATGGTTATGACCCACCATGTGGTTGCTGGGAATTGAACTCAGGACCTCTGGACAAACAGTCAGTGCTCTTAACCACTGAGCCATCGTTCTAGCCTGGTCCCCTTTATTCTATTACCTGCTTTCTGTTTTCCAACTCCCTCAGTGCCTAAACTTGGCTGTCCTGGAACTTGCTCTGTAGATTGATCTTGAACTCAGATCTGCATAGTTTTGTCTCCTGAATGCTGAGATCAAAGACATATATTGTACCACACACCTGAATTTAAGCTTTTCTCTACTTGGAACATGTTCTATACCAGGCTGGCCTTGAACTCAGGAATCTGCTTGCCTCTGTCTCCTGGGATTAAAGGTGTGCACCACCGTGCTTGGACTTAAGCTTTTCATGGCCACTGTTCCTCAAGATCCGGATCAAAAGCCGCGTCTTCCAACCTCAAGATCTGGATCCCAAGTGTGCCCTCCATTTCTGGATTGTAGTTTATTCCAGATTAAAAGTCCAAACTAGTCCTTGTTCAACTGCAAACACACACATAAAAATAAGCTTAGCTGGGTGGAATCTTGCCCTGAGATCAGCACCTCTTTATCTCTCTGAACAGGACTCAGCTCCACTTCACTTCCTGGTACCCTTTATTACTTGAACCATACATACGATATTTTTTCCTTTCATTAAAACGCTCTTCATAAGACTAAACCAGAGAAAAAAATCTCTGCTGGACTCTTTTGAGACTTCCTTTGTCAGTGCAATTAAGATAAATCTCTTTACCTTAGCCTCAGGCAGACTCTTCAGACAAGGGCAAAAAGTAACCACACACTGAAATTATTCTCCACTGAAACCCCTTGGGCCAGGTCTAAACAGTTCAAATCACTCCCAGCGACAAAGCCTTCCTATTCCTTCTAGGATGGCTCATTAAGCCCCACTTAAAGCATTCCACAACTTTCCAAATCCACATTCTTCCCAACAAAAGCATGGTCAGGCCTATCAGCAATACCCCAGTTCCTGGTACCAACCTTCAGTCTTAGGGTTTTACCACTGTGAGCAGACACCATAACCAAGGCAACTCTTATAAGGACAACATTTAATTGGGGCTGACTTCTAGGTTCAGCAGTTCAGTCCATTTTCATCAAGGCAGGAGCATGGCAGCATCCAGGCAGGCATAGTGCAGGAGGAGCTGAGAGTTCTATATTTTCATTTGAAGACCACTAGGAGATGACTGGCTCCCACGTGGTTAGGAGGAGGGTCTCAAAACCCACACCCACAGTGACAAACTTCCTCCAACAAGGCCACACCTCCAAGTAGTGCCACTCCCTGGACCAAGCATATTCAAAGCAGTGCACAGAGATGGGTGTGGAGAGGAGTGGGAAAAAGACAGGCAAGTTTATTTCAGATTCGCCCAGTCGTAAAGAGGAGCGATCACTTAGTTTTTGTGTTTTAGTTCCCCTGGGTTATTTTGTAATGGGGTCTCCTGAAGCCCAGGCTGGCGTTGTTATGTAATGGAGGATAACCTTGAACTCTGATCCTTCAGCTTCCATCTCCTGAGTATTAGGGTTACAAATAGAAGCCACCACATCCAGTTTTCGTATGATACTGGGTATTAAACTTCTTATATGTCAGGCAAGACTACCAACTGAGATACATCCTCAGCCCAGGAGTGATTTTTTTTTTCTTTTTTTTTTCCCCCCGAGGCAGGGTTTCTCTGTGTAGCCCTGGCTGTCCTGGAACTCACTCTGTAGACCAGGCTGGCCTCGAACTCAAAAATCCGCCTACCTCTGCCTCCCGAGTGCTGGGATTAAAGGCGTGCGCCACCACTGCCCAGCTCCAGGAATGATTCTTAATGAGGCCCTACACACGCAGGCACGCACACACATCCGTGCGTGCGTGCGTGCGTGCGTGCGTGTGTGGGTACTCTCTGCCCTAAATGGGATCTATCACCTAGTCCCTCGGGCTATCTTTTGAATCTATCCTGTTCCCATCTTCTCTGTATGTTGTGTCACTTCCCTAGACTCTGCCATGGGTTCTGAGTCATGGTTTCCAATTACCTTGCCCAGCCCCTTTCTCCGATAAAATGTTGTAATTTTTACCATTGTCCCGTTAGCAACAAACACAATGCCTTGCTAAATGGATAGATTATATTATTTTAGCGATGACTTCAACTCCTTCTGCAATTCCCCTCTGCACCTAGAATAAAAATCCCCCAACCCAGCTTCCTCTTGGGCCCTTCCTCTGCATTCTCACTTCCGGCCACACAGATTACCTCTCCATTGGCTAATACACTCCCAGCTCATTTCTTCCTGAGGGCTTAGGGGCAGGTGGTTCCTTAGCCTGGAAGGTTGTCAGAGCTCTCCGATTCATACCATTCCAGTCAAAATTAGGAGAGGCTCTTCCAGTCTCTTCAATCTTAATCCAGCCAGCATCTCATAAACTTAGACCTGCTACCCCTTTGGTTCCGTGTCTATTTTACATTAGGAACTCTGGCTCTCTGGGTTGGACTGACTCTAGACCAGGCCCATGAGAACTTCAGATTCTGAGCTTCAGATTCAAGGCCAATTTATAGACTGACTTTACAGATGTCTTCTGTGGTGTTAGAAGTTTATTTTCTGGCTCTAAGCCCAGGAGATCAGAGGTTGGGAGGTGAGATAAGGAAGTAGAAAATGGCTTTGCATAAAGACAGAACTTGACCTGAGGCACCAAAAAAAAAAAAGAGGATCCTGTCCTTACTGCGTGGGGACTTTAAACTAAGCAGCTGCTAGTGCCATGTTTTCCAAAGCCATTAGAATGGGATTCTTTTAAAACTGAATTTTCATGTGTGGGTCATTTATTTTATTTAAGTCCAACATAAACTATAGTCAATATGACTAGGCCAACTACTTTTAGCTCACATAAATACACGATTGTGGATCATAACTCAAGATTCTAATAAGGCAAAAAATGCTTGTTTTACTCTGTACATTTCTGAGAATCAGCAACACTGAATACAGAGAACCCAGACCTGAAATGGGCTAAGGAAGTTGAGTCATTAAAAATGCCTCCATTTAGAGACCAGGAGATTGAGGCGTGCTGTTGGTGATTCCAAGTCACAGTAGGCCTGGTACAGAAATCTGACCAGACAGACAGACCTTCTAGAGTCCAGACCACTGTCCTCCCCACAGCTCTGTGGCTCTACTGTGAGTCTTTAACTAGCATCAAGGAAAGCTGTAAGTCAGCAGGATTTTAAGAGTTGAGGAACTTGTTCTATGATCTTTTTTAAAGACAGCTTTTACAATTTGTTGCTCACAGAGCCACACAACCCTGTCCGACTACAACTGAAAGTCTCTGGGGGAACCTGGTCCTTTGTAAACAAGACACAGTAAGCTGCTGGCGTCCATCTGCTAATGAAAGGGAAAGGCATGATCCTGTAAGCCAGAAGACCATTTATAGTGGGCTTTTTAGAGCATTCTTACACTGTGTGTTTAAGTATGGGTGTGTCTGACACTCTGCAAATTTGTTCCAAGTAAAATGATGTCACTCTCAAGAACACGAGTGGGCCCAGCTCAAAGGCTTTCCTGGCTTCCAGAGTATGTGACCTGCCTGGATCATTGGCCTCTCCTAGCAGAGAGTTGGCATTTCCTCTTGTTTCTCTCTGCCTTCTTATCAGCTGCAGCTGAGTGTTCTGAGAGCTCGGGATTTACTGGGGACCCCAGTATCTCTGGACAAATCGAAAAATAATCTATTCAAACACAAATCCAAGACAGCCACTGGACCCCCGCTCTTTTTGGTCCCAGGACCTCAAGGAGAGAGATGTAGCCGTTTCTTCCTCGGTTAAGCACTTCTGGGGTAGCGATTTTACTTCCTCCTGATGTCAAACTTTACTTCAGTCCCCTGGATTACCAGAAAGGCCTGGGACTGATAGCATCTATGCCACTGGCTGTTGAACCTGTGTGGTCATGAAGTCTCATTGATGTTTTAGTAAAATAGGTTTGTCAACGCTTACGAAATCAATGAGAACTGCTGTTTTGTTAACTTTAACTAAGGTGGCTTGATTTTGAACAATTCCTTTCACGCTACAATTTCTTAGCGGGAAATACTAAGAATTTGATTCCAAAGTTTCTTAGTATTGTCCGTTTCCTGAGTCTTGACTTGAGTTCCGAACATTGAAGTTCTAGCCTCTCTCACACACCCCTACCATTCTGCCTTTCTTTTTTGTTGTTGTTTTTTTGTTTGTTTGTTTGTTTTTTGTTTCTTTGTATTTGGTTTTTCAAGACAGGGTTTCTCTGTGTAGCCCGGGCTGTCCTGGAACTCATTCTGTAGACCAGGCTAGCCTTGAACTCAAAAATCTGCCTGCCTCTGCCTCCCAAGTGCTGGGATTAAAGGCGTGCGCCACCACTGCCCAGCTGCATTCTGCCTTTCTTAGTTGAACACACACACACACACACACACACACACACACACACACACGACTCCTCGTTCCTTTACTTTGTGTACCTGGTTGAAAGATTCGGACCAGGACTTTAAGCTTTGTCCTCAGCCTGAGCCTGGGACCCGGCCGACCTGTCCTAGGAGAGATGGACCCCGCAACTGGATCCTCGGTGGCGCCAGGGGTGTAGATTTCTCGGTGGGAGAAGTGAGGATAGCTCAGACATCTGGCGCCACTCTCGATCCTGCAGCTTCAATAAACTTCTTGCTAGAGGCCTGCGCCAGCTCCACCAGCTCTCTCTCGGAAGTGGCCTGCAGCTTGGGTACCACCGGGGCGGACTCAGGCATGGTCACTCAAGTCTCTGCTCTCTTTGTCCCTGCCTAGCCAGACAGTTTGGAGGCCCCCAGCAGCCCCTGATGTAGGCAGAGCCACGCCCTACAGCACCACCCTGCAGGCGTGGGCGGGGCCCAGGCTGTCCCAAGAGAAGGACTGCGGCGTAATGAGGTTAGGGTAAGTCTTCCTCTGTGCTCTGCGCTGGCGCTGTGGTCCAAACTCCTCAGAACTTCCCGGTTCCAGCCACCAGGCATCTCTTGCTTTTCCTGCGCCACCTCTTCCTCTGCCCTAGCCCTGGGACACCTTTCCGACAGGAAGCGGCTTTTCCAGCCCCAGAAACGCCGGGTAAGTAGTCCAGCGATGCCAGCTGTGCGCCCTCTGGTTCGCTGGGTTGGGGGTAAGGGTAAAGAGGGGAAGTGGGGAGCGCTTCCGGGGGAAATGGGGTAGGGAGCTATGCCTGGCTGGTTTGGCGGGTCCTCCTACCGGCCCTAGCCAGATCAGCGCCTTTGTGCAGATTTTGCTGTCTAGAGTGTTTGGGAGCTCCTCACCCCCGCTGCCCAAGGTCCAGTTCTCCATCCCTTTAGACGCTCCACCTATGGCACATCCTTTGTGCTTGTGTTTCCAGTCTGAGTACCTCTTTTATTTCCTTTAGCAGAGGTCGCTCCAACCCCCAGACCCCCACTTCCAAGTGGGACTCCTGTCCTTTCTGAAGACCTATCCACTCTTGTCCTAGTGACCGCGGTGTGCAACCTTTGCCTCCTGCTACCGCGCGGGCAATGGAGGCGCTGCTGGGGGATGATAGATCAGCCCACAAGGACCTAACCCCCAGTTTGACACCCTACCTAGCTGCATCTCCCATCGAGAGCAACCCATCCCCCCCATACTCTTCATCTCTTCCGGTGGCAGCGTGAGAAAGCCCTCCAAGAGCCCTTAAGCTGCGTGTGGGCTGGAGGGAAAGAAAGGGGTACAAAGAGAGGCCTTGTTTCTAGAGATTCCTAGGAAAGCACAGAGGAACGCCCTTGGGAATGAGGCTAGGGGTCGATTAGACGTGAAGGTCAGCGGAAGGGGCGAGCCCAGACGCTGCTACCCCCATTCCTTCCCACAGCCCGTTGGAGCAGCGACTCAGGGGAAGTGTTTTGACCACAGTGAGTCAGAAGGTCTGTCATGCAGTCAACAGTCACAACATTCTTCAGAATATTTGTGAGAGTAGTTGGGGTGGCTTGGAAGTAGAACCTACACAGACAGAATGTTGCCCCTTGTCTGGAGGCGAGCGTGGAAAAGAACTTTGCCTTTGGGGAGAGGCACATCCCACAACCAGCGTGGCACTAAGTCCGCCAAAGGGCGCTGGCGTGCAGAGACTTAAGAAATGGGTGTGTGCCTGTCAAGCAGCTGCTGTTGCATTGGGGTGTTAGTTCCTGCTGTCTACAAGAAGGGAAACCTCCACCCCCACCCCACCCCCGCAACCCGCTGAGAAACTCCCCGTGTCCTACTTACTGGACCTACGGAACGACTACTACAGTTCCTTGTCCCCTGGGCCTCAGAGATCCTGTAGGATGGCTGCCGTGTCACTGAACGACGGGAGGCTCCTCACCGTTCTTGTGCCCAGAACTACTGCGTTTTCATTTCTAAATTTGGCGAATTTCACTTTATAAGCTGCTGTCTCGGGTCGGGGTTGGGGGTTGCAAATCATGGCCTGGGAGTGGGCTGGGAGCAGAACCAATCAGAGGTGGACCCTGAACTCCCTGGTGACTCCGGCCTGCTCTGCTGGCTCCTCCCCCTTTCTTTCCCTCTCTCCAATCTTCTCTTCTTAACACAGGCACTGGCTTTTCCCCAGCTGCTCCTCTTGTCAGCAGGGGCCCTACATGGCGTCACCAACCTCCACCAACCCAGCACATGACCGCTTTGAAGCCTTTGTGCAGGCACAGCTGTGCCAGGATGTACTGAGCAGCTTTCAGGGGCTCTGTGAAGCCCTGGGAGTGGAGTCTGGTGGGGGATTGCCCCAGTACCACAAGATCAAGGCCCAGCTCAACTACTGGAGTGCCAAGTCACTGTGGGCCAAGTTGGACAAGAGAGCAGGCCAGCCTGTGTACCAGCAAGGCCAGGCCTGTACCAACACCAAGGTAGATATGTAGAGTCTGGGAGCGGTGTGAGCAGTAGGGGAGACAGAAAAAGACAGCATGCTACACACCTGACCACCCATGTGTGCTTGCAGTGTCTCGTGGTAGGTGCTGGGCCTTGCGGACTTCGGACTGCTGTGGAGCTGGCACTGTTAGGTGCCCGAGTGGTGCTTGTGGAAAAGCGTACCAAGTTCTCTAGGCACAATGTGCTCCACCTCTGGCCCTTCACCATCCATGATCTTCGGGCACTTGGGGCCAAGAAGTTCTACAGGCACTTCTGTATTGGCACTCTGGACCATATCAGTAAGAACTTTATGTTGGCCCTTGGGTTGGTATGCCTGAATCTAGAGGCGGTAGAGGCAGGAGACTGCAGGGCCAGGCAAAAGCCAGGGTGAACAGGAGTCACTTTAACTGGGTGACCTTTAAGAAGCAGATCTGACGTCTGTAAAACAGATAGTGATTTTTCTTATCTGAGTAGTAACCCACCTGGTTTCTGAGCTCAGATGTTATCAGGTGTTCACAGTTGTGTGGTCATAGATAGACTCAGCAGTCTCTCGAGCTTCCTGTAGCTCTGAACAGGCACACACACTAGAGCGAGAGAAAGCGTGAGTCCATTCCTAACTGTCTCACTTCAGGCATCCGACAGCTTCAGCTGCTTCTACTGAAGGTGGCACTGCTGTTGGGTGTGGAGATTCACTGGGGCTTCACATTCACTGGCCTCCAGCCTCCTCCCAGAAAAGGTGAGTATTTCTGTGCTCTTGGGAACCTCTGTCCACCAAAGAAAGATCCCCACAGGATGATAAGGGGGATCTGGGCAGGAGTCAGCTGACTCTTTCCTGACAGGGAAATCTGGGCAACCCTAGTCTCAGACAGAATGTCTGAGGGAAAAGCAAGGTAGGCATAGCATGACCTTCCTCACCCGCCTTCCCTGACTGTCGGGAGGTGTGATCTGATAAACTGTTTTCCAGACTGTTGAGTCCTTTACGAATTTATTTTGTTTCTCTAGCCTGACCTGGGAGTGTAGGGCCCCTTTGACCTCTACACCTTTGTGGCTCTCATGCTCTCTGTCCCAGGGAGTGGCTGGCATGCCCAGCTCCAGCCCAATCCCCCAGCCCGACTGGCCAACTATGAATTTGATGTCCTTATCTCAGCGGCAGGAGGCAAATTTGTCCCTGAAGGTGAGTGACCCTTTTCCTCGTAGATAGATGATAGATGATAGATCGATAGATCGATAGATCGAGAAAAGCCAGCATCCTAGGCTCCCCTGAGCCTTCCTAGAAGTATTGCCCCTACCTCCCCCTACCACTAGGCTTCACCATCCGAGAGATGCGTGGCAAACTGGCCATCGGCATCACAGCCAACTTTGTGAACGGGCACACAGCGGAGGAGACACAGGTGCCAGAGATCAGTGGTGTAGCTCGGATCTACAACCAAAAATTCTTCCAGAGCCTGTTCAAAGCCACAGGTCAGGGTCCACCCTCAGAGGCCTTCCCTTCTCTTCCTTTTACTATGGGATGTTTCCCACTTGCCTCTCAGACCTGGGCTTGCTCCAAGGAACCCCACTTTTGTCCGTCCTTGGTGGTCTCATCAGCAGAACAGGAGAAACTGTCCTCCGGGGACCAAGCAGCCACTCACTTGGCATGAAGGACCCTGGAACTCTTTCTTAAATGCCTGGCTATTTTGCTCTGTGCTCCTTCATGCTGGAGAGTAAGAATGATGCACGTTGCAAACGTATGTTCAGGAGGGTGCCGTGTTTACTTTGGCTTTATACTGCTGCTATGTGACCAACTGATATAGGTTTCCCAGCTGTCATTCCACCTGGCTTCCCCTCTTTGCTCCGAGGCTGGGTCCCATAGCCCTTTGTGCCAGCAGATCTGTGTGGGGGGCCCTCACTGCAGCCTAAGCCATGACTTCAGCTCTCAGAGGTCAGCCACGGCGTGGATGCTTAGGGAAACGATGCATGCAGACTCACTGAAGACTCGTCTTCTGTCCTCTGCTCTTCCCTGCCAGGTATTGATCTGGAGAACATTGTATACTACAAAGATGATACCCACTACTTTGTGATGACAGCCAAGAAGCAGTGTCTGCTGAAGCTGGGGGTGCTGCGCCAGGTAGGCCCTGGACCCAGGAGAGAGGAGGCTGGGCTGGATACAGTCTACCCCTGGTTATGGACAGACCCCATCCTCTCTTGCCTCCAGCTAGGCAGTAACTCCATTTGACAACCTCCTGCTCTCTGAATGTAGGTGGCAGTAGGAATCCTAGCCTGGGCTAAACTTACAGATACACTAGGCTAATGCGCTCGAGGACTGAGAGGGTTTTTGTCTCTTTTCCTCTTGCTGGCTGTTAGTTCCCAGGGCTTAGCCTGGTACCTGATGTGTAGCTGAGCACCTACTGTGGTCTCACTGAATGGATGAAATAGCCGGATGCCTTCCTTCTGTGTACTAAGTACCATTCCGAATACTACGTGCCTGCACACTTAGTACTATACTACGTACTATGCTAAGTTGTGTGTTGTTTGTAAATGCTGAACAAGGGAGACTTTGCTGATATCAGGACAAAGTCTATGACAGCAATGACGTTGGGCTTCCTGGCAGAGCAGGCTTGAGACCCTCTGCAGCAGGGCAAGTATTGAGGAAGGAATTTGAATGAGAGCCAGGCTACTAAAATTCTATGCCCAGCCTGGCTTTCAATTGCTATGTAGTCTAGGCAGCCTCTCCTAGTCTAGGCCTCAGCACAGTGTACCTTCTATACCCCAGGTTAGTCCTCTGTAAAATGAGAGTAGAGTGTGACTCTACTCTCAGGGGGCTCAGGTTCTTATCTCTCGGCCACGTAGGACTTGCCAGAGACTGATCAGCTGCTGGGCAAAGCGAATGTGGTACCCGAGGCTCTGCAGCGCTTTGCCAGAGCAGCGGCTGACTTCGCCACACATGGCAAGCTCGGGAAACTAGAGTTTGCTCAGGATGCACGTGGGCGGCCAGATGTGGCGGCCTTCGACTTCACAAGCATGATGCGGGCAGAGAGTTCCGCTCGTGTTCAAGAAAAGCATGGTGCCCGCCTACTGCTGGGGCTGGTGGGGGACTGCTTAGTGGAGGTGAGCATTTCAGGAGGCATATGGATCCCAAGGGTTCAGGAGGAAGCTCTATTGGGGGCGGGGCATATAGAATCGGCTTGTTGTGGGAGGAGCTTAGGGGCTGCTTGGCGGGAGGGGAAAGCTGTGTGGGGTGGAAATGGGGTCGTCCCCCACTGGAGGTATCTGGGCTTGGGACATACTCATTGGATTCTCATTGAGTGGTTTCCTATTCTCATATCCTGCAGCCCTTCTGGCCTCTGGGCACTGGAGTGGCCCGCGGCTTCTTGGCAGCCTTCGATGCAGCCTGGATGGTGAAGCGGTGGGCAGAGGGTGCTGGGCCCCTAGAGGTGTTGGCTGAACGGTGAGACCGGGGTTCAGAGTCTAGTTGGTGCTGGTAGGGAAAACATGATTCGGGACACGGGTCAGGAAGAGGGGGCAGGAGATCCTGAAGGAATGGAGGAATGGATGGAGGCATGGGACTACAGGAAAGGCCTGCAGTTGCTCAGGGGTGGGTGCTGACAGCTCCCCTCGTGTCTGTGCACTGCCTTCCACCACCACCGACAGTGAGAGCTTGTACCAGCTTCTGTCACAAACATCCCCCGAGAATATGCATCGAAATGTAGTCCAGTATGGGTTGGACCCTGCCACCCGATACCCCAACCTGAACCTCCGGGCTGTAACCCCCAATCAGGTCAGACTCTCTACCCTGCCCTCCTGCTCAACTTCCCAGATCGCCTCCTTTCCCATGCCAGGTCTTCCCTCCTCAGCTGCTATTCCAGCAGAGGGGCAGCCCTACCATAGGCAGGCTCCTCCCTGCGGGCTGAAGGGGTGGGTGGCCAGCTGCCTTGAGACTGAGAGGAAGCTGCCTTAGGTACAAGACCTCTATGATGTGGTGGACAAGGCGCATGCTCAGAGGAAGACTGACGAGACAGATGTGAGCAAGACAACCACAGGTGAGCGGGCCTTGCACCAGCCAGCGAGGCACGGTCAGCCTGCAACAGTGTAGGGATAGGGCTCTGCGCCGGAAAGCTTGTTTTGTGGATGCTTTGGGGTTCAGTGCAGTGGGGCTGGAGGCCACAGAGCTTGGGCAGCAGCTGTGTGCTAGCATGGGAGCAACTCAGTAGTTTGCACTGCTGTGTTGTGTCCCACTGGCAGGGCTGAGCAGCCACAGCTGTGCTATTCTGCTCCGGCTTTTCTGCCAACCCCTTCCTGCAGCCCTGGGTGTAAACCCAAACCACCTGTTCTGTGAGCCTCCGAGCTTCCCTGCCCTTCTGTTTACCCTCCCCTGGCTTTTATGTGGCTATAGCAGTTGCTCTTTGTTTCCCAACTGCGTGTCAAGAAGGGCAAGGATATATAGCACAGGAAGGAGGTGCTGCTGCTGCTGGGCTTGAGCACGAGTCTCACACACCCAGCAGCAGGTGTGTGTGGCCTTGGGTACAGCACGGCTATGCTCTCCTAGGGTCCGCAGGCACTGAGGAGCTTCTGCACTGGTGCCAGGAGCAGACAGCTGGTTTTCCTGGAGTCCATGTCACTGACTTTTCTTCCTCGTGGGCTGATGGGCTAGCTCTGTGTGCCCTGGTACACCGCCTACAGCCTGGCCTGCTGTGAGTTGTGCTTCTCTCCCGTGCCCAGCCCTCCCTTCTACTGCTTGGTAAGAAGATGCTGTGCAGGAGTTGGCAGCCCAGTGGGTCCCAGCTCCACCGTTGGTAATCCAGTCTGGCTCTGCTCAGTCAGAAGCCATGAAAGACTGGGAATGGAGTGCAGGAGTAGAACACACTTACTTAGCATGACTGAAACCTCAGTTCAATCCAACAAACACACACACCACACACGGACACATACACACACACATATGCACACACACCACACACACATATGCACACACATGCACACATATGCACACACACATGTACACACATACATGTGCATACACATATGCACGCACACATGCACACATACATGTGCATACACATGTGCACACACATGTGCACACACACCACACACATGCACACACATACATGCGCATATACATATGCACACACATGTGCATACACATGCACATATGTACACACATACATGTGCATACACATATGCACACACACACATGCGCATATACATATGCACACACACACTGCTGCTAGTTGTGGTGGCACGTAACTACAACCAAAGCACTTTGGAAGCAGAAGCAGGAGTATCACTGTAATTTGAGGCCAGCCTTAGCTACACAGTCAGTACCAGTTCAGATCTCCCAGAGCCCCGGCTCACCTTCCCAAATGAACTTCCTTAACCAGGCCTTCCTTACTGCTCCTGGGGTTCCTCCTACCACAGGAGGGCCTGTCCTTATGGGTTAAAGGGCTGAGGGGTCAGACCTGTGGCCAAGGAGCCTATGCAAAGGAAGTGATGGGAACAAAAAAACTACACAAGATGACACGGAGGTAGACGACCACCAACAGACCTACCTTCATGTGCTCACCCCTCTGCTGTTTCTTGTCTCCTGCTGTTAGTGTCCCTCCGTCTCCTACAGTGGAGTCAGGCTTGTGTCTCATTGGCATTTCATCTGATGCCCCACAGGGAACCATCAGAGCTGCAGGGCATGGGAGCTCTAGAAGCCACCGCCTGGGCACTGAGGGTGGCAGAGCATGAGCTGGGCATCACACCAGTGTTGTCCGCACAGGCAGTTGTGGCAGGCAGTGACCCACTGGGCCTCATTGCCTACCTCGGCCACTTCCACAGTGCCTTCAAGAACACACCCCGCAGCTCAGGTGGGTTGGGGGTAGGTAGGCAGGAAGGGGGTTGGGGGGTAGCTATGTTAAGGTCCCAGTGCTGACAACTGGACTCTCCTGCAGGCCTTGTCACCCAGCCTCCTGGGACCTCCAGTGCTATACTCTTCCTTGGCAAGCTCCAGAGGAGCCTACAGCGGACCCGGGCCAAGGTGAGGAGGCTAAGCAGGGTTGGGGCTGAAGAGGGGGTGCCCAGTGAGGTTCCAGGGCCGGTAAAGAATACACTCTGAGGGGAGGGGAGAGCTGGGCTCAGGTTATGTTCACAGTCGTAGGACTTGTTGTGGGGCCCACAGGGAGGATGCTGGTGACAAGAAGCTTCCCTTGCAGGTAAATGCAGTCAGGGTAGAAGAGTCCAACACTGTCTCTCTGCTCTGTCCTATTTCCTCTGTGTCTTGCCTTCCACCGCCAGCTCTACAGGTCCTGATCCCGTCTCCCTGTCTAGTCTTACTCCTTTCCTTTCTGTACATATCCACTCCTTAGGTAGAGGAGGAGACTCCACGTCCTGAGGAGCCGCCTGTCTCTGAGCCCAGTGTGCCCCCAGCACTGCCATCCGAACACCAGGAGGTAAGTCCAGGGCCCAGCCTGCAAATGCCTGGAAGGGTGGGAAAGGACATCATGGGAATGGAAGACCTCGCTCTGCAGTTGGCTTTGGGTCCGGCTGATTCTATCTTCTGGGGCTCTGTGCAGGCTGGAGCAGAGGATCTGTGTGAACTCTGTGGGAAACACCTCTACCTCCTTGAACGCTTCTGTGTGGACGGCCATTTCTTCCACCGGAGCTGCTTCTGCTGCCATACCTGTGAGGTCACATTGTGGCCAGGTGGCTATGGGCAACATCCAGGAGATGGTAAGTGGGCCTGGGAGATGCTACAGGGACTTGGGTCTTTCTTGGGGACAAGGGGGTGGGGAGGGAGAAGGAGGCTGGACAATAAGTGGAAACAACAGGCTCTCAGCCTCCTCAGAAGCTTTAGGTGTGGAGTCCTAAGAAATCCACAGTAAGCCTCCACCTTCCCTCCAAGTGTCTGAGCAGTGGGCTCACACCTAACCTCTTCTACCCTGCCCAGGATATTTCTACTGTCTCCAGCACCTACCCCAGGAGGACCAAAAGGAGGTTGACAACAGTGGAAGTCTGGAGGGCCAGGTTAAACAAAACAAAACAAACAAAACTATGTGTGATGGGATGTGGGAAGAGGCAGGTGTCCCAGATCAGTGGGCTTTGCAGGCAGTAAATGAATGCTGTCCTCCACTGAAGGACCCTTGTCTCCAGAGCACTGCCTGACAGTGTCTACGATGTGGGGCCCATGACTTTACCATATGGTGACCTTTCCAGGAGCTCCCGACACCAGGAGACAGTAGCATGCAGCCAGACCCCTCCTCTCCTGTACCTCCTGCGACAAGGGTCAGCCCTGTCCCAAGCCCCAGCCAGCCTGCACGTCGGATGATCCACCTCTCCAGTTTAGAACGCCTACGGCTGTCCTCCCTAAATATCATCCTTGACTCAGGAGCAGAGCCTCCACCCAAACCTCCACGGAGCTGCTCGGACTTGGCCCAGGAGTCCCTGAAGAGCAGCTTTGTGGGCTGGGGTGTGCCAGTCCAAGCACCACAAGGTAGGTGTTCTTCCTACAGATGTGCTCACGTGGGAGGCTTCAGGGAGGACTGGCACTAGAAATTCTGCTACAGGGATGCTAGGAAGTAAAAACGAAGTCACTGGACTCCCAATCCATACCTCCCTCTCCTCTGCTCAGTTCCTGAGGCCATAGAGAAGGGAGAAGAGGAAGAGGAGGAGGAAGAGGAGGAGGAGGAGGAGAAGGAGGAGGAGGAGGAGCCACTACCTTTGGACCCAGACTTGGAGCAGGTAAGTAGCAGGAACCCAGCTGTCTACTCTGAGCCAGGAGGCATCTGGCAAGTATTTAATACCCCGACTATAGAAGCACCAAGAGCAGGCACCCTCCTCTTGGAATGTCTTCTCACCCAGTCTCACAAGCTTGCCTCTAAGTCTTTATGCTGTTTATCAGAATTTACCTTTCCATCCCAGTTTTTCATCCTTCCAGTTTCCTCCATTCCTAACCAGGGGCCAGACCTTACTGCTGACTGGCCCAACCTTCCCACAGACTTTGTTGACCTTGGGCAAGCACTCAGGCACCATGACTAAGTACCCAACGTGGTCTCGAACCCTCAAGCGCCGAGCCAAAGAGGAAGAGATGAAAAGGTTTTGTAAGGCCCAGGTGAGCCCCGGGCACCAGAGCTCTGACAGGGTCAGTTATCTGAGCTCTGAGCACATCAGTTGCTCTGTTCTTGAGCAATCCATCATGTCCTGTCTTACAACCCACAGGCCATCCAGCGAAGACTAAACGAGATTGAGGCGGCTATGAGGGAACTGGAGGCGGAAGGCATGAAGCTGGAGATGGCCTTGAGGAAACAGAGTAGTGAGTAAAGATTCGAGAGCCCATACATCGGCAACATGGTCAGCTCTCAGCAATCCCCGGACCCAGTGGATGAGCTGACTCCCGTGACAGCCTATTGTCCCTGGATCCTGTCACCCTGTGACCCCCTTCCATTCCTTTCCTGTCTTGTCAGGCTCTCCTGAACAGCAGAAGAAACTCTGGCTAGAGCAGCTGCTGCAGCTCATTCAGAAGAAGAATGGCCTAGTGACTGAAGAAGCTGAGCTCATGATCATGTAAGGCTGGGGGTGGAGACACGGCGTGTGAGCCAGGTCCCATCCCTGTGAATGCACTGCCTAGCTGTGCATCTGCTGTCTCTGGTTTCCACAGGGTACAAGAGCTAGACCTAGAAGAGAAGCAACGGCAGCTGGACCACGAGTTGCGGGGCTACATACACCAGGAAGGTCTGTGAGCTATCTCATGACCTTGAATACTAACCAAGGAACACAGTCCTCTGGCCTATGTATGTCCTGCTGAAACAATTCAGGAGAAAGCCAAAGGATGTGACTCCTAAGCCGCCACTCTCCCTCCAATCAGAGCTGCACAATTGGGCTTTAGTGCAATATTTCTGTGAGCCCTGGGGCTCACAAAGACTTGGGAAGCACCACGGTGGCAAACCTAAGTCTCAACAACAAAGCCTGGGGTGTAGAGACCGTGTAGGCTGAGCTAGCTCGATCCTCTCCTCGGGCTCCCTGCCCAGGTTCCCATTCTCTAAGCTTCATCTTTTCCCTGCAGAAACTCTGAAGACAGAGGCCGATCGACAGTCAGAGGACCAAGTCCTAAGGAAGCTGCTGGATGTGGTGAACCAGCGGGATGCTCTGATCCAATTCCAAGAGGAACGAAGGCTCAGAGAGATGCCTGTATAGATGGAGACCCAGGGCTAGATGATGATGGTTAGCTGCCTCCCTGCCCCGGTAGCAAGACACCGTCACGAAGGCTGCACCTCCGCCATCTGGACTGCCTGGGCAGGGGCTTGTTACAATAAAAGCATTATGGCCGTGAACAGGGTTTATGCTCTGTGCTGGAGGGAGATGGGAAAGTGCAAGGAAGGAAGGAAGGTGCCTCTGACTGCACCTGCCCCCAGCACCAATGCTCTAAAGCCACACAGTGACAAGCCCACTGACCCTCCGCTCCCATCATGCCTCTGCAAAGAACAAGGTTGAGCCACTAGAGTGTGTCAAGTTTTATTGTTATTCAGCACTGTCTCCCTCCTGCTGCCAGCAGTGGGCTAGGTGAGGCTCCTAGCCTAGGTCCTGGGACTCCGTTTCCCTTGTCAGAACATGCTGCATCTCCGCCTGGGCCCGACATAAGTTTTTGGCCTCCTGCTTGTGGAAGAGGTAGACTGCACCTGCCCCCAGCACCAGACCCACATTGGGCATCCAGAGGATTACGGCCACTTCCCTGGCGGCTTCTCCTGCAGCCAGGACACACAGCAACACCAGGAGGGACAGCCCCCAAATGATCACATAGCCAGAGAATGCAGCCCACCTGCGAGCTTTATCTATGCCTAGCTCCAGCTCTGTCCTTGCCTCCCTTAGCATGCTGATCAACGCTGACCTTTGCGGTGGTCCTAGAACAAAGGAAAATGTAGAGCAGGGGAGGGTCAGGATGGGGCATAGGGCTGCCTTAAAGTAGACAGGGGAGTAAAGAGAAAGCTGATTTACCATGGGCAGGGCAGGGGTCCTCCTGAGGGGGACTGTGCTGCACATACAAAGTAGCCATGAGGGCCTCGTGATCAGAGAACGGGGTGCCATCATGGGGGTCACAGCCTGTAGTGGTTTTCAGAGTCTTACAGCAGATTTGGAACCCAGAGACTGCCTAGGAAGAGCAAGAACACAGAGAAGCTTAAATTCTCCCAGAGAACCAGCCAACAGGATCCCATTCTCTAGCCATCAGAGCCCAAGACTGCATCAGCTGAACTTAAAGATCAGCATGGGCTAGAGACAGAGGAAGAGACTGGAGAAAGCCTTGCTGGGAACAAGAGTCTGACCTTGTAAAGCACATAGTCAATACGGACGCCAAACGGAAACGGTCCCAGGTCCTGTTGGCTGACGTAGCAGTTCTTGGGTACCATGGTATAGCCATCATCAGAGCCCTAGGGAAACAGGTGGCTAGGATGCTGACAGGAAGATTGAAACAAGTGTGAGGAGAGATGGGAAACAGTCTCTCACCTTAAAGTCCTCAGTCTCGACAAAGGCGTCATGGAGACCTGCCCACTCTTTCAGCAGGCAGCAGCCCAGGTCTTTGGGGTGCATGTTGAGATCTCCACACAACAGAACCACATCTGCATTCTTGGATGTGTGGCTGAGTTGGGGAAAGAGTGGCAAGGAGAATCTTCCCTTACTACGTGCCCCCTCGAGGACAACCGCCACCCCTCGACCCCAGTCCCCACCCCACATCTCCCAAGCCCAGGCTCACACACTGGATGAACTGGGCGAGTTCCCAAGCTTGGACCACACGGTGTGCTAAGTACACGTCCTTCTGTCGGCTGTACTCCGCATGTAGCTAAAATGGAACGCGTGAAATGAAAGAGAGGGCTGTCTGAGTCAGGCTTGTCACCTGTCACATGACAGGGAGTTAGACACAGAATAGATGAACCTTGCCCACTGCTTCCTTGTGATCCCATGCCTGACCCCAGGGCAGCGGAGCTAACTAGTGGAGTCTCTTCTCTACCGCAGCACTGGGCTGCTTGTCCCACTGCCCAAGCCTGGCTAGCCCCACTCACATGGGTCACGTAGGCATTGAGCACCAGTCCACTTAGATGGAGCACCAGCAGCCCCACAGCTTTCCCACAGAACCAGTCTCCATGATAGAACTGCAGGCAAGAGAAGACAAAAACTCAGGGTACTGACACCCTCCTGCCAAGGCCCCAGGAAGGCTGCGTCCAGTCTGGGTTAGCAAGGATAGGGGAAAGATCCTTACCATGTAGGGGTAACCATTCAGAGTGTAGACATGCTGGGTAATTTCCTGGATTGGGTGTCTGGAGAACACACAGAGGCCACTGCCAATCATTCCGCTGAAAACCAACTCTTGCTTAATATCCAGAAGAGCGAGGAGAGGAGTACCCAGCCCGCTTCCCCTCCGTGCTCTCCCAGCTCTGATCAGCAGCTTCTCTCTACTGCTAAGATCAACCCCAGAACAAAGCCTAGGACAGCAGCCCTTTCGAGATGAGGGGACGGCCTGCTGTTCTCACACCCAGAGGAGAGGACCAAAGGTGCAAGCAAGAATGTTGGAGAGCTTCCCCATCTGAGAACGGGCTAAGAACACAGACTTTTCACCTTCTGAAGTAGTGTGCATCAGGGTAGGTGAGTGACAGCCTTTGCCTTAGGTACTGGAAGTCCTGCTCACTCCACACCTGAGGAAGAAGGATACTTGGACTTCAGCCCAGACAGAACAGTCCTCCTGCCACCGCCCTTCTCCAACCCAGCCTGCTGTACAACCAACTCACCTCCTCCAGGAGAGCCAGGTCAAAGCTTTCCAAGTTCAGGAAGTCTCCCAAGCGCTTCATGCGGTCGGCTCTATGCTTGCTCAGGTAGGGGATGTCCCTAAAAGGGAGTAGAGGTGGAGGATGAAGGGGGCAGGAGAGATGGGTCAGCGGTTCAATTCCCAGCAAGCACACGACAGCTCACAACTGTCTGTAACTCCAGTTCCAGGGAATCTGGCGCCTTCACACAGACATACACACAGGCAAAACACCAATGCACGTAAAATAAAAATAAATCTTTTAAAAGGAAAGAGATGGGCCAGGTTTGGGACGATTACTGCTGCCATCACCTCAACTCTGGGTGATGGGGTCTTTGGTAATTGCTGCCACCCACCACCCAAGCTCTGGGCTTTAGGTGATGTGGACTTTGGCTATTCGGGAAGGGCAAGGTCTGGCTTGAGAGAAGAAGACCTGCTTCCTTCTAGGCTCGTGAGGGTGGGGACAGGAATGTGCCTTCGAGGCCGCAGCCTGTGCCTGAGAGCACTTACCAGCAGTTGAGATTGAAAACTCTCAGCCGCAGCGAAAAGTTGAGCTTCATGGCTGGAGTGCTTCCGAGCGAGGGCGGCGAGGCAGATTGCGCGCACAGGCTCATTGTCCCGGTCCCGCGATGCACCGACCCAGGAACGCGCGAGCTGATTGGGGGCGGGGGGGGGGGGAGCGACTCCCTGGTTACTGGGACAACAGGACGTCCTCCCACCCGGAAAGGAGGTCGGCGGCTGCAAATCCCGAGCTGGCTGCGCGAGGCCGCCGGCAGTCCTGGAAGGAGTCTCGAGTGGACTGTTCCAGGTTCTTAGGTCCTTCGGCGGGTTCGCGACACCGCGGCCTACAGGTTCCTGGCTTGGTACTAGCTCGGCTTCCACCAGCAACAGGTTCAAAGTTGATGAGAGGCCCCGCCTACGAACCCACTGAGGTCCCGCCCCTCGAGGGCGTTCGGGGTGGAGCCACGCGGTTGCCGTGGCGACTCGCATTATTTGTGTTCCGGGCTTTCCGCTAGTGCTGCATGGCCCAGCAGCCGTGCCGGCCGAAGTCGAAGCCCCCAGCATGCCACACGCGGTTGCCGCCGGAGCCGCCGCTGAAGCTGAAGGTGGTGGGGCTCTTCAAAAGCTCCAGCTTTCAGGTGTCGAAGACCATCGCTGAGGTAACCCCTCGCCCCAAACCCCACGCGCATCTCAGCCTCCCTGCCGCGCTCTCGCCAGCGCTGGCGGGGGGTCCACGTTCTGTCCTAGGGCTGGCTGGGGGCGTAGAGGACAAATGCAGGTCGCGAGGAAGGGCGACCTGGAGAGAGACACGCGAGCGTTCACGGGGAACCATATGGGGAAAATGGTCATTTCTGAGCACCTATGGATGGAGATGCTAGTTCACGTGATTATTGGATTATGGATTTACAAAATTCAAAATTACGGAAAAAATATTCAAAAGCTCCAGCTATCAGGTGTCGAAGAACATCGTTGAGGTTACCCCTCGCCCCAGACCCCACGCGCACCTCAGCCTCCCTGCTGCTGGTTAAAACAAAAACAAAAAACAAAACAAACAAACAAAAAAAAAACGTGATTTTTTTTTCTTAGTAATATGATTGTGGAAAGTCCTTTATACTTTGTTGTTTCTGCGTTTTAGCTGAATCAGATACTTTTCAGATTCATAAGAGATGTCCTGGAAGCGCAGTGAAGAATGCGAGTATGACTTTGTAAACATGTAGAATGATAGAAAAACAAACAAATGTAGCCAGGTCAATCATGCCTCAGCACGCCTGCAACCTGGAAGCAGGAAAAACTACTGGGGGTGTGGTGGTGAAATACACGAAGCTCTGGGCGAGGAACTGTTTTGTTTGTGCTTAGCTTTTCCTTGCGAGGTAGTAGAATTCACCTTCAGAACACACACACACACACACACACACACACACACACACCGCCCCTTGCTTCCTCCAGCATCCACAGAGTAAAAGTGCTGTCTTGTGTGTGTGTTGGAAGATGAAGATTGCTTTGTACTTCTGTTTCTTTATTGTTGTTTTGAACCAGTGTTACAGCTGAAGTGGTATTTCAGAGTTTGAAGGATACCTGTCTTCCTTCCTTCCTTCCTTCCTTCCTTCCTTCGTTGACTCTCTTAAGACGTCATTATTTCCTGTGCTTGTTCCACTCTGCAGGGAAAGTATTTGCAACTTTTTTTTTTCTTCCTGGGAAGTTCACATAGTAAATGTGTTAGGTGTTCTGGGACACAGCCTCAGACTTATGTTGTAAAAAACAGTGTGCCCAGGTATGATAGTAACACAGGCCTGTAGTCCTGGCACCCAAGAGGCTAAGGCAGGAAGTTGATGGCCATCCTGGGCTACATAGTAATTAATACCTTGTCTCCATAACAAAGCAAAGCTGTGGACACAGAATGTAAGTGCTGTCATAAAACTATTGTGGGTGCTGAGTTAGACTTATATATATAACATGAAATATGATTTATCTTTTGATTATTTTCAACTATTAAAAGATGCAAAATTGTGCTTGACTGTCAGTTCTTTCAAAAACTGTTCAGGCGTTAACACCTGCTGTAAAGCGTATTAAGTCAACAAAACAATGTTTTTAATATTGTAATAATGTAATCCTCTTGTGACTATATTCAGATGTGAAAATGTATCAATGTAAATTCAGTTCTAGCTTAATTGAGGATATTTGATTATAATCCCAGTATGTTTGCGAGTAATCCCAGATGCTTGATTCATAGATTTAGATTTTTAAAAGGTAAGGATAAATATTAGCATATATTTTAATTTGGATGTAGTCTATTCTAGAACAAGCACAACAGGGCCTAATTTGACAATGACTGATCTTACTACTTTAGATAATTCTTCACTTAGAAACAGTGATCATCCTGTAGGATTGTCTGAAATTAAACCCAGACTGTGGAATTGAGAAAAAGTCCTGTCGTTTGGGTACCACAGTCTAAGAAGGCAAATGGCCAGGTTGCTGTCACAATCTTTCACCCATCCTAGAGTATGATATGCTGTCACGCTGTCACCCAGGCTTTCTCCCTCTCAAAAATGTCACACCTGTTAGAGCACGCCAGGCCCGTGCCTCTGAGGCCACGATAGGGCCTCAAAGCATCATCCTTAGCAGTCGTGGCTTGGTTCCCAGCACCATGTCTGCCAGCTCACAACTTCTTACCGCTGCTGCTCCAGGAAATCCAGTGGCCTCCTCTCCGTAAGCATCCACACTCAGGTGAACACTAACCACCTCCCTCCCTACACACATGAAAAATGTTTGCTCAAAGAAAGCACACTCAATACTAAAACCTATGCAAAAGCCTAAGCTTATTTAGTGTTTGCTTCTTCTGTCCCCGAAAGGCAAAGCCACAATAGTGTCCCTTTGGACATTTTCTTTACGTCAATAAATTAAAGCAATAATATTTGGGGTTTTTTACTGAGGGGGTTGGGGGAGTCCTAAAAGAACATAATAGATCCTAAAACCATTGGTATAAACTCATTTCTTGAGTTATGTATCAATGCTCCACTATATACCAAATGAGGTAGCGATCTAGGAAAACTAAGACATGCCCTTGCCCTCTTGATCGTGTTCCCTAAAGGTGAGAGAGAAACGAGTCAAGGTCGGAGTGACTTGGTAGAGCCTCTGGGAACAGGACAGGGCATCTCAGGCAGTGTGGCCTGCGTGTGCTGTGTGTCACTTCCTGAAGAACTCCTAAGGTTTGGTGGGGGGGGATTTTGACTTTAAAAGAGAAATTAGGAGCTGATGTGGTCACACAGGGAGTAGATCACCTGCTATGCAAGCATGAAGACCTAAATTCGGATTCCTGGTACCCATACGGAAGCCAGGCCCATACACGTATAACCCTGAGCCTGATAAGGGGAGGCGGGCAGGTCTCAGAGCTCTCTGGCCAGTCCAGCTGACATGGCCCCAAGTGTGCTGAGAGATCCTCTGTCAGCAAATCCACTGGAGAGGAGCAGTGAAAGGCCTCTGGTGTCCACAGGTACACGCACAGCCAGTGTACCCTACCCCCAGTACGTGAGTAAATACGTGAATGAGAATGTAAACTGTCTTATCTTGAAACCTAGACTTTGAAGGCCAGTTACCCGTCCAGATTTGAAGATCCTGTGATAGTTCCTCTTCAAGAATTTGCTTGGGATCAGTATCTGGAAGAGAAAAGGAGGGTAAGGGAGATGTCAGCATGCTGACGAGTACCTTTCTACGTGAATTATTGTGTAGTCTGGGGAAATGACAAATCCAGCTGTAACTATTTCTCTTAATTGTGTACTTCCCCTAAATTTGTTTAAGGATTTATTTACTTATTATAGGTAAGTACACTGTAGCTGTCTTCAGGCACCCCAGAAGAGGGCATCAGATCTCATTATGGATGGTTGTGAGCCACCATGTGGTTGTTGGGATTTGAACTCACCGCCTTCGGAAGAGCGGTCGGCGGCGCTCTTAACCGCTGAGCCATCTCTCCAGCCCCTTCCCTAAATTACTTTAATCACCTTCCCAGATATCTTTCCTAAACAGTAAAACAAATTTCCAGAATGTTCTTTCAGGTAGCATGTGCGAGAGATGCATTTTAAACTTCTTTCTCTCTGTGTTGTTAACACTTCCGGTGACACCCTGGCACTCAAAGCATACAGCCCAGGAGGTGTTGGTATGTATATCAGGCATAACAGAGTTGGGTGGGGGCTGTTGTCTGAGGAACTCTGCTGACAGAAGACACCCTCCCTTGAGGCAGCTTGTCTTAGTAGGAGCTTTGTTCTCTAGATTTCTCTTCTAACAGTACTTTTGAAGAACCTAGACCTGCCTTGGGACTAGCAGAGCTTGTTTGGGATCAATAGTAAATAAGAGATAAGACACTTTTTTAATTATTAATTTTTCTCTATGTGCATGGGCGTTTTGTCTGCATGTATGTCTACGCACCACATGCATGCCTAGTGCCCATGGAAGCCAAAAGAGGTCACTGGATCCCGGCCTGGGGTTAGAGACAGTTGTGAGCCACCATGTGGGTGCTAGGAATTGAACCTAGGTCCTCTGGAAGAGCAGCCAGTGCTCCCAACCATCTCTCCAGCCCTTACATAAAATACTTTTGGACAGTTTTATAATCCCGTTTATGATCCTGCCAGCCAGCCTCCCATTGTCTGCCTTGCAGCAGTCTGTGGTTTGTGGCCATGTGTAAGCTCATCTTGCACATTTTCACCTTGTTCTTACATCCGGTAACCCTTCCCTTTCCAGGCCAGGCTACCTGGGGAATTGTGTGCACTCTCCTGCCTGCCTCCCGTTCTGAATGAGGTTTTCTAGTTCAGCATCCCTGCTTTACTTGGCTATCTCTCCTTCCCCCTCCCAGCTCCATACCCATGCCCATCACCTTAACTTTGTTAGTGTCAACCATGTCTGTGTTAAGTGTAGAGCTTCCTGGCACATTTGGTCCTAGTGAATTGGTTCATTAGGCTTAGCTGGCCTTATGTTTCTGCGGAATATAATGCTTCCCTATAGACACAGCTTCAGGGACCATGGGAAAGCCTATCTTTCCCCTCATAAACAAACAAACAAGTAAGGACAGCATCATTAATAGTAGCAGAAAGCTCTAGAAAACATCTTGAGGCAAGCCAGCACACCTTCTGATGTGCATCAGAGACAAAGTGCTGGCATTTTTTGTGCCTCCTATTGTGTTCCCCTATCTCACACAAATGTTCACAGTTACATTTCCCTGTCTTGTTACAGGCTTGGGTCTTGTAAAAGAAAGCAAGAAATCTAAACATTGGCCAGGGATTGCTTAGCCCTTATCGTGGTTCGCCAGGGATTGCTTAGCCCTTATCATGGTTCGCCGTTGATCATGAACGAGTTCGCTCTCTGGAGTGAAAAGCTGGAAGCAGGTTTTAAGACCCAGAAGACAAGTTAGAAGCTAGTAAAGCTCCTCAAAAGAGCCAGCAGTACAGCTCACTGGCTGGTTGAAGGCAAATTGTCACCCAAACTAGTACTTCTCCACTTCAGTCTTAAGACCAGCAGACTGGGGGAGCAAGAGGGACAGACAGTGGCACTTGTATGTCCTGTGTGGAGAGGGCACATTGATACTTCATGTTCTAGAGAGGAATCTTAAGCACAGCTCAGCGTGCGCACACTGCCACGTTCTCATCTGTTGGCTTATCTTGGGTGATGTCTAGAGAGTATCCAAATCTGTCAAACAGAGAGTGACAGAAAACAATGAGGGGAAAGCATGGGAAGAGTGAGGTGAGAGACATCCATACCGTGAATCTCCAAGTCAAGGACGGCTGCCTTTGTCTCCCGCCTTGCAACACAGGTGGGGGTGCTGATCCTGTCTTCCAGATGGTTAGCTTTCGGAATAAAGCTTAAAGATTCAACTCCTTCCTGTGGGGTTGAAAACCCCTTCAGCTCCTTCAGTCCTTTCTCTAACCCCTCCATTGGGAGAACAGCAATACCAACCAACCAGAGTGCCCAGAGCTCCCAGGGACTAAACCACCAACCAAAGAGTACACACGGAGGGACTCATGGCTCTAGCCGCATATGTAGCAGAGGATGGCCTTGTCGGGCATCGATGGGAGGAGAGGCCCTTGGTCCTGGAAAGGCTCGATGCCACAGTGTGGGGGAATGCCAGGGTGGGTGGGGGAGCACCCTCATAGAAGCAGAGGTAGGGGAATGGGATTGGGGGTCTCCAGAGGGGAGCTCTTGAAGGGGATAACATTTGAAATGTAAATAAAGAAAATGTCCAATAAAAGAAAAAAATAATAGAAATTAAAAAGAAATTCAACCCCTGTTCCTGCTCATTGTAGCTTGTGATGACAGGCGGCAGGAACTTCAAGATTTCTGCTTCCAGGACCAGCATTTCTCTGGATTTCACCCGAGGTGCAGTTCTCTGTCAGCCTATCCCCAAGGCTGGCAATCATATGGGCTCACATGTCAGCTTCCGCTATAACGTGCAAATGGCTGCACCAAGCCACTGGTGGTTTGCCAGGGCTGGCACTGGGAAATAGCAGGCCTATCTTCTCAGTGGTCGATGTTTCTCTGACCACGCCGGGGACTTAGGAAGTTGATGACCGCACTGCTTCGGTAAAAATAAGGTTCATTTTAAATTTAAAAGTGTTGGGGAAAGTGAGTTTTTCTTCCTTGCCGTTGATTATAGGTAAACTCCTATTGGCCCCCAGGAGGCGTTTTCTATTCTTCTCTGTCCGGAATAATCACTGTCTCATGCCTAGGCCCCATATCTATATCGCTCATGCACGCGCACGCGCGCACACACACATACACAACTAGGCTCTTTGCATTGAAAACCATGTCTTACCCAGACTCTCTTCCACAAGTGCACCTCATAAATGGAGACAGAGTGCATTTAATTCACAAATTAATGCAACAGATGCTCTATGTACATATTATTATCATCAGATTCCATCTGTCTCTGATTGCAATAGTTTAAAGATTACTTTTTAAATTATTCTCTGTTCTTCATTATGTTATGTGGGTTTATTCTGTCATTATCCCCCGTTTCCCTGTAGGAACTGAAGGGTGAAACCTGGGTCTATTCCTCCTATGTGATATGTTTTATTAACGACCAACTCCTGGGGAACGCACTTGACCTGAAGAAATGGGCCCAGAAGGTGTGGGATGTGGTTGATGTCTGGCCCTCTGCACTGTATGAGGCGCTTACTCTGGACTATGCCACGAAGTTCCTAAATGACACCAAGGCAAGTTACACAAATTTCTAATAGAGTCTTCCATTATTTGTATTGATTTGTCATTAATCGTTGAGACACTCACAAAGTCAATACATAGGACAAGGGATTAAGGTGTAACACCCGACCACCACCCCACCCCACCCCTGCCAGGGACCTTATTAAGGCAGTTGCAAAGGATTATAGGTTTAGGCTGGACAAGATGTGGAACAGCAGGCTGTGTTTCTCCTTTACAGATTTCCATGCAGGAGTTACTGCTTTTAGAATGGAAACATCCTTCCATATGACCTGTAGCGTTAGCTTCCCAGGAGACTGAGGCAGGAAGATTGTTTGTACTCTTAATTCTAAGGCCAATGTGGGCAGTCTCAAGGCAAATCAGCAACTGTTGAAGGCCATGGTTCATTTTGTGCTATGAAACATTTTGAATGAATCTTTGTTATTACATAATTATTAAATATTCTAGTGATTCTTTATTATTATTAAATATTTTAGTGAATCTTTACATATTATTATTAAGGCATTTGTACCACGCCATGCTTGTAGAATTGTTTCCTTCAGTGATATGTGGGCTCTGGGGGTTGAACTCAGGTCGTCAGGCCTGTATGAAAAGTAAAGGATTTACCTGCTGAGTCACCTCACTGGTCCTGTATGCCGTATGTATGCAGGCGCCCCCAGAGACTAGAAGAGGGCAGAAACGAAAGGCTTTTGTGAGGCCCTTGATGTGGGTTCTGAGAACTGAACTTGTGTCCCCTGGAAGAGCAGCCAGTGTGTTTAACTTCTCGAATCATCTCTCCGGCCCTGGTCCTGAACTATTTTAACCTTTTCTATAATGTGTATGTGAGAGCTACTGTATTGAGCTGCCATCTGAAGTATGAAAAGTGTGAACTAGGATTAACAACCAGCACCCGAGGAGTTAATCTGGACTACAGGATGAGGGCATTTTAAAGCAGGAAGAGTTGGCAGCAGCTGCAGTGGGAAAGATTGATAGGAAGCATGGGTTTCAGCAGAGAGACAGAGACACCAGGGAAGGATGGTGTCCTTCTTTGCTTTTCGTAGTAAACACCATGAGCCAGAACAACTTGGGAAGGAAGAGATTTATTTGGCCTGTAGTCCATCTTCAAGTGAAGGCAGGGCAGAAGCTTGAGGCAGCAGTCTAGAGGCCGGAATTGATGCAGGCATTGTGGAGGGATGCTGCTCACTAGCTTGCTTCCCCTAGCTCACTTAGCTACCTTTCTTGTACAGTCCAGGATGGCATTGCTCACATTCGCCTCCTCCATCAATTAGCAATTAAGAAAATGCCCCACAGATATGCCCACAGGCCAATATGATCAAGGCATTTCTTCAACTGAGGCTCCCTCCACCCTGGTATGTATAGGTTTGTGTTACATTGACAATAACTTATCCATGACAGAGATTTTTAAAAAGAAAAGAAAAGAAAGAAAAAGACTTTGATGTAGTAACCTCTGCTCATGCTGGCCTGTGCCCACAGAATGACCCAGGGCTAGGATTTGCATTGTGCAGAGACAAAGACTTTGTCTCGTGGACCCTTGTCTAACTACTGCCTTGAATAGGAACTAAGCATACTAGGTACCTAGTGTTTGGCTGGACAAACAGTGCATTCAAAGAGACGGGAGTCCGGAGACACATGGTGTTCCCAGGAGTGTCAGTGCCAATAAGGAGGATAGAAATAGTAGTCGGTAAGGGTGAGAGAATGGGGCCTCAGCCACGGGTCTTGGTGTCTGTGGTATAAAGCTACCGTGACTACCTTAAGAAAACAGGATGGTGCTGACTCTCACAGTTCACAGGGAACGGGGGAAATGGCTTTAGAGACCAGTTAGGAAATACCAGGGAAATGGCCAGAGCCATCCGTGCCAAAGGAATGTGTGGCCAGGATGCCACCCCAGGTTCACCAGGCACTAGCCGTGGGTTCAAGCTGCCACCCTCAACCATCGAGCCCGCTCCGTGTAGTCCCTAGGACTCCAGGGGAGACAGGATGCAGGAAGTTTGACCTTGCTCACCCCATGCTGCCACAGCTGAGTGGGTGTCGGGCTGTGAGAAGCCGAGGGACACCGCCCAGGGATGGAGGAGCATAGCCTGGAGTCCCGGAGATTACACGGAGCTGGCTCGATGGTCCCCAGGACTGCGATGAGGCTAGGACCGTCTGGTTCTCAGGCTCTTAGGCACCCCAGGCACCACCGGATGCAGAGGAAGAGCCTAGAATGGAGTGGGAGCCCAGGGGCTGGATCTAGCCCGGAGCTGAGGAGAAAAAGAGGGGAGAGCGTTCAGCTGGGTCCTTGGCTCTCGATTGGTGACTTGGCTTGGTGGAGGCTGTGGCTGGGAGCGCCGAGAGGCCTTCTGCTGGAGACTAGAGGTGGCTTTTTAGACGAAGGCCTGCTCCATTGTTCCCATGGTGGATCCTGATGAAAAGGGACAGTCCATGGTTCGAGGGCGTTTATTGTCATGGCAGAGAGTGGCAATGAGTAAAACCATATCCCACTTTCTCAGGACGGGCCTGAGGTTAAATACCTTTTGCAGGGAGGAGTGGCTGGGAAGGGGAGTTTATTGGCTAAACCTCCAGGTACCTCATTAAAATGGAGATCTGTCTTGAGGCTACATGACCACAGGTCATGTCCTCTACCTGCAGAGGGGCTTGGGGCATTGCCCTTTCGTGACTGATGGCCACAGACCTATGGAGAGTTGCGCCTCGTGTCAGGAACCTGGGGCCCAGGAGCATGGCAAACCGCCTACTGTCCCTTGCACAGTCATCCTCTGCTGGGTCACCAGGGTTTCAAACCTTAGCTCAACAAGAAACCAGGCTGCCTTTCACAGTCCTACAAGGGTCAGCCAGGGCTATGGCTTTGGAACAAATTCCAGACCAACCTGGATTGGATGGTGAGGTACTGTCTGAAAAAAAATAACAGAAAATTTTAATTATACTTACTGTGCTCTTAACCCTTCAGTGCAGGACACCAGACAGCACAAGTATTATTTCAGTGTTTTAACTAAAAAAAAAAAAAAAAATTTAAAAGGTCAGAGTGACATAGAACAGCACAATATATTTTGAAGAAATATCATGTGATTCCCAGATCCTTGAGGAAGAAGGCAAGACGAGTTATGTACGCATTAATTGTTTTTCATTATACAACAGTGATGGCCAAGATCTGAAATGCACCCCACTAGATGTATGGTTGACCCTAAGAGATGAAGGAGACAAAGACTAGGGTATTCATTTTGGATGCCTTTTTGTTTTGTTTTTGAAACGGTGGCTTACTCTGTAGCTCAGGCTAGCCTGAAACTCACAATATAGCCCAGTTTGTCTTTGGACTCCCAGCAGTCCTCCTGCCTCAGCTTCATAAATGTTGGGGTTACAGACAGGAACCTCCGTGACCAATTTTGAACGCCCTCTTTTAGGGCTAGGTAAGGCCTCAGAAACAGTTGTCTCTGCCAGGAGGTGCATCATGTGACAGGCGCGGCCTATAGAACAGGAGAGGGTGAGCGAGGACAGCTGGAAAGCGTACCCCCCTCTCTTTCCTACCTGTGCTGCGAAAACCATAGTGGGAACAGTGGCCTTAATTTCCCATCAGAATGGATGTGGCTTGGCTCTGGCTGGTCTCCACAGTCTCTGAAAATCCAGGACACACAGTAACCAACTCCATGACACTGACTTGGATCTTTTCCCAAGCCTACTCAGAAGAGTACAAAAGAATCCCTAGTCTGTTCCTTTCCCCAGGAGGACTGTCCCCTGTTCCTTTCCACTCTGAGCTCCGGACTCTGAATTTCTAGGCCGTGAGCTCTCAGTCCTGCGTTCAAAGCTTCACTACTGAGAGGGTTTTTAACTAGTAATGTGGGTTATAAAGACTTGGTAAAATACATTTTAAAATTCCTTTAAGTCATTAATTTTACTGTCGAGTTTTCTATTGATATTATGGCTTAGCTTGTACTTGCTGTGTTGTGGTTAAAAATCTTATCACGGAAAAGAATACCTTATTTTTTTTTTAACATTTCTAAAACTTTCTTACAAAACATTGACCTGAATTATTTCTCTCCCCAATTTTAACAGCATGATTTTGTGTACTTGGACGTTAGTATTGATCTTTCTCCAATTGGGAGACTGATTTTTGAGGTAAGAGAATTTTGCTACCTTTTTCAAATAAGTTTTGAGGAGTCCGTAATTGAGCCAACATTGAGTAATCTTTGAAACCTTTCATCTTTATTTTGTAGCTATATTGTGATGTATGTCCCAGAACATGTACAAATTTTCAGGTCTTGTGCACAGGGATGTCAGGGTTCTCTGAGAGAGGCACGAAGCTTCATTACAAAGATTCGATTTTTCATCGAGTAGTCCAGAATGGTTGGGTACAAGGAGGAGGTAAGCTGAAAACTGTAAATACCAAAGCCCAAACCTTCATTCATTTACCTTTGTAGAATTCATAAAGAGTTGAGCCTGGCCTCCAGTTTGCCTCTACTTCCCGAAGGCTGCTATTCAAGGTGTGCTCTACCACCCCTGGCCTTGGACAGTCTTTGGGTGTTAGGGTGAGGCGCATGTATATGCAGGTGCCTTTGTTTTTGTCTTTTGCATCAATAATGAATAGCATAATTTAGATGCTTCATGCTCTTTTCCAAATACTTTTCTCTGTCTGCCTATTGTTGTATCAGATTCTATTTAACAAAGGAAAGCACATGCCTGCTATAACTAGCTTGCTTATACGTGGATACAATAGCTCAGGCCTCCAGCCAGTATTTACTGAACACGGTACAGAGGAGAGAGTGAAGTAGAGTCTATGGGTAGGGGAGGCTGGCCTACAGAAGACAGGGTGGACGTGAAAGAACTTGTATCTTGAGTCTTTATAATGGGCATATTGCCTAACCCAAAGTATGCAGCTCCTATTAACTCCAACGACAAACCAACAAACAAACCAAACCTCTAAAAGAAAACTAAAAAAAAAACTAAAAGAAATTTTGTTTCCAAAACGTTATTTAAATAAGGAAGACATTGTAGATAACTATGTAAAGTGCCGGATGTCAAATTCAGAGGTCTTTTTGTTTGGTTGGTTGGTTTTTATTTTGTTTTTGGTTGGTTGGTTGGTTGGTTGGTTTTTGGTTTTTTGGGTTGTTTTTTTTTTTTTTTTTTGGTTTTTCGAGACAGGGTTTCTTTGTGTAACCCTGGCTGTTCTGGAACTCTGTAAACCAGGCTGGCCTCGAACTCAGAAATCTGCCTGCCTCTGCCTCCCAAGTGCTGGGATTAAAGGCGTGCACCACCACTGCCCAGCTAAATTCAGATGTCTTATACATGCTGGGCAAATGTTCTACCACTGAGCTTCACTCCCAGCCAAGAGTAATTAAAGGAACGATAATCTAAATGTGACTTTTAAAAAGCATCCACTTGTGTGTGTGTGGGGGGGGGGGGGTTGGGTACCTGCAGGTTTGTATGCACATGTGCAGAGGCCAGAGGTCAACCTTAGGTACCATTCCTCAAGAGACGTTTTTCTCATTTGTTGAGATAGAGTATCTTACTATGATTGGTGCTTGCCAGTTAAACTAGGGTGACTGAACAGTCAGCTCCGGGATTCATGAGATCTCCAGCACGTGTCATCCTGCTCCCTTTCTATGTGGATGATCGGGATCAAACTCAGGTCTTCGTGGGTTCGCAGAAAACACTTTATCATGAGCTACCTTCCCAGCACCTAGAGAATCTACCTTCACTCATGATGGCTCGGTGGTGAAGAGCACTCGTTCTTGCAGAGGGCCTGGGTTTGATTCCCAGCACTGAGATAGCAGCTCACAACTGTCCATAACTCCAGTTCTAGAATGCATATAATACACAGACATATGTGTGAGCAAAACACACACATAAAATAAATATTTGCTGGGCGTGGGGGTGCATGCCTTTAATCCCAGCACTGAGGAGGAGGCAGATTACTTTAAGTTTAAGGCCAGCCTGATCTACAAAGTAAGTTCCAAGACAGGCAGCATTGTTACAGGGAGAAACTCTGTCTCAAAAGAACCTTTCCCATTTTGTTTGCTCAGTTTAAACTTCCCGGTTCTCTGAAAAGCAAAACAAAACATGGAAAACCCGATGAAGTAAATGGATCTGTGTGAGCATCTTCTTTAAATTGTGGCCATATGATAATTTAATCTTTTTCAAAGGTTTTCCATTATAACTTACTGAATCGGTAAACATAAAAATGATTACAGGCTGAAAAGAAGGGATCATTGTAGTGTTTTCAACTGGGCAACTTACTTTCTTACTTTAGATGTGATATAAGATGTAAGCCGAATCAAAACTTAAGGCATCTTCTGCTCTTTGTCCTCACTGCACTCTGGTCTGACTGGTATCATTTCTTAGATATAGTACAAGGAAGAGGAGACGAAGGAGAGTCTATTTATGGACCAACGTTTGAAGGTATGTAGCTCTCAAGTTTGTCAGCCCTGTGGTACCTCTTATTCAAATGTAAAAAGATTCAAATAAGACAATGTGTGATAATGTCTAGTAGAAATGAGTTTGGAGATGTTGTTGAAGCGAAGCTTTGTCTTACGGGCACTGGAGATGTAGTTGAGTAGGTCGTATGCTTGCTTGCCCAGCATGCATGAACTGTGGGTTTAATCTCCTAGACCACATCAACTGTGTACGGTGGATCACTTTTGTAATCCCAGAACTGAGGAGGTAGAGACGGGATGATCAGGAGTTCAAGGTCCTCCTTAGGTATGTAGAGTTTGAAGCCAACTTGGGCTATGTGAGACTGTCTCAACTGTCTCTTGGTCCAGTCCACACAAGCTTTGTATACACATTTACTTGCCTGTTTCTTTAGGACAAATTCCAGTGTATTAATTAGTTTCCTCTTATTATACCAGATAGTAGGAATGGTACTGAAGATTACTAGCATCATGGCAAAATGATAACAAAGCCAATTTGAAGAGGCTGTCACTGATCAAAGATTTCGGAATTTGGCCTCCATAAAAAAATTGTAATTGCAATTGGTTGCAGGCCAACATATATTTTAAACCCACGGCTTCATAATGATACTGAATTATAAAATAGTCTAACTGGTCCCCTTTGGAGGAATGATAGAAAAGGGGTTCATTATCTTGGGGCAAGAGAGATGGCTCTGTGTTTAAGGGTACGTGCTGCTTTTAGCAAGGGTCTGAACTTGGTTCCCAGCACCCATATCAGGTAGCTCACGACCACCTATAACTCCAGCTCTCAGGGATCCAATACCCTCTTCTAGACTGCATGGATACTTACACACACATGCACATATACACATACTTAAGTAAATAAAAATAAATATTTCCTTAAAAAAATTATCTTGAAAACTGAGGCAGTTAAATACCTATTTGTCCGTCTCTGTGTGAAATATATCAATCTGTAGATAAAGAGAAATATCTACAGAGATATGGCCTCACACACATTTACTCCCTGAACTCAGGAGGCAGAAGCAGGCAGAGCTCTGTGAGTTGGAGGTCAACTTGTTCTACATAGTGAGTTCTAGGACAGCCAGAGCTACATAGTGAGATCCTACCTCAAAAATAACATTAAGGTAGGTAGATATTTAGATAGATAGATAGATAGATAGATAGATGGATGAATGAAAGAGGGAATCTCTCTTTATAACGTATTCCAGAGGCTGGAGAAATGGCTCAGTGGGCAAGAGCACCTGCTGCCCAAGTGTGAAGACCTGAGTTTGGACTCTAGCACCATAGAAAAAGCTGGGCATGGTTGTATGTGTGTCCAAGGTGGGGGATGCTGGGGCTTATGATGGCCAGCTTAGTTCCAGATTCAATAAGAGACCCTGTCTTAAAGAAACAAACTGAAGAATGGTAGAACAGAACACCCATTGTCTTCCTCTGGCCCTGCCTTAGTCACTGTCCGTTTGCTGTGAAGAGACACCATGACCAAAGCAATGCTTACTGAAGAAAGCATTGAATTGGGAGCTTTCTTACAGTTTCAGAGGGTTAGTCTATTATCATCACGGTGGGAAGCAGAGAGCAGGCCCAGAGAGGAACACTGGGCCTGGCATGGGCTATAGAAACCTCAAACCCCACTCCCAGCAGCACACCTACTCCGACAAGGCCACACGGCCTAATCTTTCCAAATAGTCTACAAACTGATGACTAAGTATCTAAATATACGAGCCCATGGAGACAGTTCTCATTCAACCTCCATGGTCCTTTGCAAGCATGTATACAGGTTTAGGTACCTGCACGTGTTAGCTGCACATGATGTGTGTATACCAATTCACACACACACATACACACACACACAATTAATAAATGAGAAAGAAATACTAGAATAGCACCTTCTTCCTGGCCACGGTGAGACATAGGTGTAAGCCTTCGTTGCATTGGCCCCTCTGAACATCATGGAGACAAAGACAGCAGAAATTCCCTGCCTCTGTTGAGAGGCTGCACTACCAAGGGGTGGGGCAAGCCTCTGCACCCAGCTAGAGCCAGTTCCATTGTACTGATGTATTCCAAAGAAATCTCCTTATTGGGGCTGGTGAGATGGCCTGGCAGTAATAGTGCTCACTGTGTAGACCTGGCTAATTGTGTTCAATGCCAAGAACCCATGCTAGAAGGAAAGGCCAGGTCCAAAATGTTGTCATCTGACCTTCACATGCATGTGTGGCACATATGCACACATACACATATAAACACACACATCCATATTTAAAATCTTTTTATAGAAAACATTCTCTCTTTCTCTCTCTCTCTCTCTCTCTCTCTCTCTCTCTCTCTCTCTTAAATCCTTTTACAAATAATATCAGGGGTGGAGAGATGGTTTGGTTTCTACAAGTACTTGATGCTCTTACAGACAACCTTGGATTGCATCCCAGCACTCAGAGTTCACAACTGCCTGGAACTTCAGCCCAGGGGATCTAATGCCCTCTTGTGGCCTCTGTGGATATCAGACATGCACATACATACACACAAAATAAAAATGAATGAGTCTTTTTAAAAAAGTACAAAACCTTTGCATCACGCAACACCATGCAATAAGAATCACATAGTTTATGGCAGAAACAAGACTTTGTCTTTAAAGTTCATCAGTGGCATATTAAAACACAGGGGACGGGCTGGAGGGAAGGCTAACACCCTGAGTAAGACACTGGCTTCAAGGACCAGATTTCAAATCCCTAGCAACTCTCATAAAACCTGGGCTCTCTTGGCAGCCTTTCTCTGATTTTAGCACTAAGCAGGCAGAGACCAAGGGATCATCAGGGCAAGCTGGACAGCTAGACTTACCAAATCGGTGAGCTCTGGGGTCAGGGAGAGTTAACCTACCTCAGTATATAAAGTGGAGGTGCAGTTGATGAAGACACTTGCCACCAACCTCTGACCTCTGCACACAGTTCTACGTAACTACTATAGTAAACACAGGTTTTTCCTTGAAAACCACTGTTTGTAGAGGTGGGTCTGTGAAGTTCTGTGGGTCTGGCAGGCCTTGAAACGGCAATCCTCTTTCCTTAGTTGGAGGCCAAGCTATCTAGGTAACTACATGTAAACTAATTAAGTTAGCATTGAACCCATTACCTTATACAAGCTAGGTTAGGTACCTGACCTCTGAGCTAAACCTCAAGCCAGAACTTTATAGTCAGTGGATAATGGCTTTGTCATGTACCACGTGTTTTAGTACATTTGAACTTGAAAGCTGTGTTAGTTATGTTTCTGTGACAAAATATCTGACGAAAGCAATTTAGGGGAAGGGAAGGGCTTGCTTTGGCTCACAGTTTGAAGGTGTAATCCATCATGGTGGGGAAGGCATGGCAGGAGTTTGAAGCAACAGATGATGGCTCATCCAGTGAAAGCAGAGAGATGAATGCTATGCTCAGCTCACTTTTTCTGTTTTACTCAGTCTGAGCCCCCAGCCATCTGATGGTACTGTCACATTGAGAGTGACTATTCCCTGTTCAGTTAAACCTTCCTGGAAACGTCCCATGGACACTTCCTGAGCCGCATTTTCAAGGTGATTGAAAATCCTGCCAAGTCGGAGATGAGATTAATTATCACAGAAACAAATCTGGGGGTGAGACTTCTAAAAATGGCGGTCTCTTCAGCAACTCCCTGTTCTTTTCACACGTAGCCTTGCACATTTGCACTTACACACCCAAACCTTGCTTTCCCTCAACCCATGGGAGGCTGGAGGTGAAGGCGTTTTTGACCATGAGAGGAAATAAGCACAGATTACTTTCTTCATGATAAATATGTAGGCGCACACCTAAGCCAGTTAATGTGACAGGGGTCCTAGGACTACAGCCACGGGACAAGGGTCGTGCTCATACATAGGACAGGAAGCACCATGTAAACTGTAGAGACCAGTGACTCCACGGTATGTAAGGGCTGGGACAGAGCTCTGTGTCAGAGCTGCATGGGAGGGCCAGATCCATCATGTATTTCAGGAAGGTTTATAATGCTCACGTTAGTTGTCTGAACAAAGCTCAACTGCCAACCGGCCCAAGGAAATCTGTTGTCATTTACTGTGAGCAACGCATATACCAAGGACACTAGTTTTTAAGTTCTGTAAAGACACGTGAGCTAAATACTCAAGTGGTAGTTTTAATAAGATTTTACAGCTTTAAAAAAAGTTTACTCAAATATTTGAAAGTAATTAAAACCAGTGGGAATGTTTGCAGTTTGGCGTGTCCTGTCAAGTGTGACGAAGCCTATTACCAAAGCTGCTTTTGTTCCTTACACCTTGTTGGAAATGATACGGATTCCTCAATGACCACCGATTATTCTTTCCTAGATGAAAACTTTTCAATTCCTCATAATAAAAGGGGAGTTCTTGGAATGGTCAATAAAGGTCGCCACAGCAATGGGTCCCAATTCTACATCACACTACAAGCAACTCCCTATCTGGATAAAAAATATGTGGCTTTTGGGTATGTATGTGATAGGTTTTTTTTTCTGTATAATAATCGTATATAGAAAATGTTAGCCGGGCAGTGGTGGCGCACGCCTTTAATCCCAGCACTCGGGAGGCAGAGACAGGCAGATTTCTGAGTTCAAGGCCAGCCTGGTCTACAGAGTGAGTTCCAGGACAGCCAGGGCTATACAGAGAAACCCTGTCTCGAAAAACCAAAACCAAACAAACAAACAAACAAAAAAACAAAAAGAAGAGAAAATGTTGCCCCAAAAATATTTCCGTGATTATTGTACATAATCCAATTAGCCAAAGAAAGGGTTAAAAGCAAAAACAGTACGGACACATTTAGCAATAGAGAGTTATGATGGGTATCCATAAAATAGAGAGATTAGGATTGGCGAGATGGCTCAGTGGGTAAAGGGGCTTGCTGCACAATCCGTTCCTGGAACTCATAAAGGTAGAAGATCCAACTTCCCAAAAATTGCCCTCTGATTTCAACACATGTACCATGGTATACACACCACACACAGGAATCATACACTCACCATTTTTACAGAAATTAAGAACAGCTATGGTAATGATCTGTCTACTCAGCTGTCTGTCTGTCTGTCTACATGTACCCACTTACCTATAATAATTACTAGAACATCAGTAAGGAGCTCGCTAGGCTGGGGGCCGCGGTGAGTAATGGATGTATTTTCCACCACTCCTGTGTTCTGTTCTCTGCTGAGTGACTGCTGAGGCCACGCGGAAGCAAGCAGCCTGTCTTTCCTGGTGATGCTGTAGACCATCTCAGGGTACTTACTAGATTGTTTCGCCCCCTCCAGGGCATGGTTTATTGCCTCTGCAATTCACGAGTGACTTTCAAATGCTGTCCATTTCAACTGAATAGTGCCTTTGGTTTAATGCTTTCTGTGGAAAGAGTCGGAAACGAATGTTCTTCCAAGTAACTTTAATTAGAGGACGTTTCCTTCATAGACCCAGAACTTAAAATGATGAGTTGCTTTCTGCTTCCCTTACACCAATAAAGTATTTGGATTTTGGAAGTCTGTCTGTCTCTCTCTCTCTCCTCTCCCTCCCTGTCTCTGTCTCTGTCTCTGTCTCTCTGTGTGTGTGTGGCTTTTGGCTTTTTTTTTTTTTTTTTTTGGTCAGAGTCTCACTATGTAGTTTTGGCTGTCCTGGAACTCATTCTGCAGACCAGGTTGGTCTCAAACTCAGAGATTCTCCTGCCTCTGCCTACCCAGTACATGAATTAAAGGCGCATGCTGAAAATGCATTCTTGAATTAATTATATATGCAAATAACCTTATCTCTTCTCGGATCATCTAAATATCCTCTTTCATCTTGCTGATGATCCTCACCCCTCTACCCCATTACAGCTGCCTTTCTCAGACATCAGTGGGACCCCATAAAACTGCAGCGCGTCCGTTACCACCGGTTCCCGCAGACATGCACAGCATACAGTCAGTTCGCCACTCCATGCCTCCCCTCCTGCCCCACACCCTTTCTCATCCATCACAGGCCTGATTCCCAGAGACATTAGACTCCACAGAAAGAACCCCACCAAAACCAAAGGAGCAAATAAAAAGCAGGGACTGCATATGGTCTACTTGGAAGGCTTGAAGAAGGGTTAAGACTACACCCCGAGTTCCAGAGTAAAAGCCACGTCGATCCTCACGATCCTTATGGGATGAGATCCTATGTCTGTGGAAAGTGGTCTTGTTTGCAAGGATGCCTTGGCTGTTTGTGGGGAAGAACTCGTTTATTGTCATCACCACTCCGGCCTCAGGGAGGCAGTGTGTCCCTTGTACTGTTTCAGCTCGTGCTTCCCCCGAACTCTCCAGACAGTAGTTTCAGTCAGGGTGGACCCCACAGAACACAGAGGGAGCTGGAGAAAGGTAGTAACAAAACAGGCAACTAGTCTTGTCGGGCTGCTTCCCTGGGATCTAACATTTCAGCTTCTGGAAGCCCGCACGTGGTTAGCGATGCCTGGAGAACAGAAGTTTCCTGTCTGTCCAAGGAGAGTCCTCTTTCTGAGTTCTAATTTGTGAAGCGAGAGGCTGTCAGGACTGCTCATCAGGAGACAGTGCAGCAGGACCTTGCCCAGGGTCCCTCATGGGGAAAGAATATAAAACTGCAAGCTTGTAAGATCTCCATGCTCACACATGGCTGAAGTGTCCGGAAGTGTGAGTTGGGGGTGGGGGCAGGGAAGGAGGTTCATTTCCAGGGGGTCTTAGGTGGGAAGGAACCCTGGGAATCTTTGTGAGCTAGGTAGCTAAAGTGAAATGGAACATTAGCCACATAGAGGAAGAGGAAATTACAGTGTGTCAAAGCAGTCTTTAGGAAGAATAAGAAGCATTTACAATGCCCTAAGGAACAAGAAAGAAACATGCCTGCAACACAGCTGGTCTAGCTAGAATGTGGAGCCCAAGAGCGATTAGAGATGACTTGAGAGACAGGATAGACAAGGACCATTGGGCGGTAGGTACCATGCATGCTTCAGGGTGTGGACTTTTTCTTTCTTTCTTTTTTTTTTCTCAGGAGACTAATGTTAACCTTTTATTTAAAATGCCAATTCTTCCCTTCACAGAATCATTTTTTATTGGATTATTTCCTCAGGGAGCAGCAAGCAACATCATACATAGCTCTGGTCGCTAAGCTTTACTTCCTGAGCTTAGCTTGACTACTTTTTCACACACACTCCCTTGTTCTTGCACAGTCAGAGTGTTGGGAGAGCCTTCCAGTCTCACAACCTGATAGCTCCACCCTAATTTTATTGGCTTCCCTCTGTTCTTGCTACTGAAATAAGGAAGGGTATTCAATGGGTCTAATCTTCTCCCTCTGAATTTTTACATTGAGGTTTTTTTTTTTAATAGTAAAAAAACCTGAAATATTTTTATTAATCTTTTACTGTTTAATATTTTTCTGTAGGTAAATCTGAGTTTCCCAACCACATTATTTCCTTCAATGTGAATGACTTTTAATTTCTCGTGGGATAGGTCTGCAGGAAATGAATTATTTCAGGTTTTCTCTGAGAAAGTCTTTTTCACTTCGAAGCATAATTTTGCTGGACATACAGCTTTCAGTAGGTGAACACAGAATTTTAAGTAGGCAGGCTTTTCTTTCTCCCGTCAGTACTTGAACATTTTACGCTGTCCTCCTCGTGCTTGTTTATTTCTTCTGATAACTGGTGACGTTATCTTTGTTTCTCTGTACATCCGCTACCTCCACCTCAGTCTCTCCTTTTTTTTTTTTCCCCAGTCTTTAAAGTCTGTTTGGAACATTAAAGATGATAGAAGTAGAAAAAAAACTCTTATGACGTCTTCTGTGAAAGGAAATTGTGACAAGTTCCTGATTAGACAGAAACCGTTCCATCTCCAAGGAGGAATACAAAGTGTAACCGTGGCCTCATAGAATGAACTGGGCAGTGCTCCTTCCGTTTCTACTTTGTGGAGTAGATTGAAGAGTATTGGTATTAGGTCTTCTTTGAAGGTCCGATAGAATTCTGCACTGAACCCATCTGGTCCTGGGCTTTTTTTGGTTGGGAGACTTTTAATGACTGCTTCTATTTCTTTAGGGGTTATGGGACTGTTTAGATGGTTTATCTGATCCTGATTTAACTTTGGTAATTGGTATCTGTTTAGAAACTTGTCCATTTCATTCAGCTTTTCCAATTTTGTGGCGTATAGGCTTTTGTAGTAGAATTTGATGATTTTTTAATTCCCTCAGGATCTGTTGTTATATCTCCCTTTTCATTTCTAATTTTTGTTAATTTGGATACTGCCTCTGTGTCCTCTGGTTAGTCTGGCTAAGGGTTTATCTATCTTTTTTGATTTTCTCAAAGAACCAGCTCCTGGTTTGGTTGATTCTTTGTATAGTTCTTTTTGTTTCTACTTGGTTGGTTTCAGCCCTGAATTTGATTATTTCCTGCTGTCTACTCCTCTTGGGTATATTTGCTTCTTTTTGTTCTAGAGCTTTCAGATGTGCTGTTAAGCTGCTAGTGTATGCTGTCTCCAATTTCTTTTTAGAGGCACTCAGAGCTGAGTTTCCCTCTTAGCACTGCTTTCATTGTGTCCCATAAGGGTGGGTATATGCCTTCATTTTTATTAAATTCTAGGAAGTCTTTAATTTCTTTCTTTATTCCTTCCTTGACCAAGTTATCATTCGGCGTTGTTCAGCTTCCATGTGTATGTGGGTGTACTGGCTGGTTTTGTGTCAACTTGACACAAGCTGGAGTTATCACAGAGAAAGGAGCTTCAGTTGAGAAAATGCCTCCATGAGATCCAGCTGTAAGGCATTTTCTCAATTAGTGATAAAGGGCTGAGGGCCCCTTGTGGGTGGTACCATCTGTGGGCTGGTAGTCTTGGGTTCTATAAGAAAGCAGGCTAAGCAAGTCAGGGGAAGCAAGCCAGTAAGAAACATCCCTCCATGGCCTCTGCATCAGCTCCTGCTTCCTGACCTGCTTGAGTTCCAGTCCTGACTTCCTTTGGTGATGAACAGCAGTGTGGAAACAAGCTGATTAAACCCTTTCCTCCCCAACTTGCTTCTTGGTCATGATGTTTGTGCAGGAATAGAAACCCTGACTAAGACAGTGGGCTTTCTGTTATTTTTATTGCGATTGAAGACCAGCTTTAGTCCATGGTGATCTGATAGGATGCATGAGATTATTTCAATCTTCTTATATCTGTTGATGTCTGTTTTGTGACAGATTATATGGTCAATTTTGGAGAATGTACCATGAGGTGCTGAGAAGAAGGTATATTCTTTTGTTTTAGGATGAAATGCTCTGTAGATATGTTAAATTCATTTGGTTCATAACTTCTGTTAGTTTCACTGTGTCTCTGTTTAGTTTGTGTTTCCAAGATTTGTCCATTGATGAGAGTGGGGTGTTGAAGTCTCCCACTATTATTGTGTGAGGTGCAGTGTGTGCTTTGAGCTTTAGTAGAGTTTTGTTGTTGTTGTTTTTTAATGAATGTGGGCTCCCTTGCACTTAGAGCATAGATGTGCAGAATTGAGAGTTCTTCTTGGTAACTTTTTCCTTTGATGAGTATGAAGCGTCCTTCCTTATCCTTTTTGATAACTTTTGGTTGAAAGTTGATTTTATTCGATATTAGAATGGCTACTCCAGCTTGTTTTCCAGCCCTTTACTCTATGGTAGTGTCTGTCTTTGACACTGAGATGCGTTTCCTGTATGCAGCAAAATGTCTGGTCCTGTTTACATATCCAGTCTGATAGACTATGTCTTTTTATTGGGGAAATGAGTCCATTGATGTTAAGAGATATTAAGGAATAGTGATTGTTGCTTCCTGTTATTTTATATTTGTGTGGCTATCTTCTTTTGGGTTTGTTGAAAGATTACTTTCTTGCTTTTTCTAGGGTGTAGTTTCCCTCCTTGAGTTGGTGTTTTCCATCTATTATCCTTTGTAGGGCTGGATTTGTGGAAAGATATTGTGTAAATTTGGTTTTGTCATGGAATATCTTGGTTTCTCCATCTGTGGTAATTGAGAGTTTAACTAGGTATAGTAGCCTGGGCTGGCATTTGTGTTCTCTTAGGGTCTGTATGAGATCTGCCCAGGATCTTCTAGCTTTCATAGTCTCTGGTGAGAAGTCTGGTGTAATTCTAATAGGTCTTTATATGCTTTTATATGTCTTTATATGCTTTAACATGTTAAACATGTTATATGCATGTTTAACACATAAACATGCCTTTATATGTTACTTGACCTTTTTCCCTTACTGCTTTTAATATTCTTTCCTTGTTTTGTACATTTGGTGTTTTGACTATTATGTGACAGGAGGAATTTCTTTTCTGGTCCAATATATTTGGAGTTCTGTAGGCTTCTTGGATGTTTATGTTCATCTCTTTCTTTAGGTTAGGGAAGTTTTCTTCTATAATTTTGTTGAAGATATTTACTGGCCCTTTAAGTTGGGAATCTTAACTCTCGTCTATACCTATTATCCTTAGGTTCTATCTTCTCATTGTGTCCTGGATTCCCTGGATGTTTTGTGTTAGGAACTTTTTGCATTTTGCATTTTCTTTGACTCTTGTGTCAATGTTTTCTATGGTATCTTCTGCACCTGAGATTCTCTCTTCTATCTCTTGTATTCTGTTGGTGATGCTTGCATCTATGAGTCCTGATCTCTTTCCTAGGTTTTCTAACTCCAGGGTTGTCTCCCTTTGTGATTTCTTTATTGTTTCTGTTTCCATTTTTAGATCCTGGATGGTTTTGTTCAATTCCTTCATCTGTTTGGCTGTGTTTTCCTGTAATTCTTTAAGGGATTTTTGTGTTTCCTCTTTAAGGCTTCTAGCTCTTTGCCTGTGTTCTCCTGTATTTCTTTAAGGGAGTTATTTATGTCCTTCTTAAAGTCCTCTATCATCATCATGAGATGTGATTTTAAATCAGAGTCTTGCTTTTCTGGTGTGTTGGGGTATCCAGGGCTCCCTGTGGTGGGAGAAATGGGTTCTGATGATGCCAAGTAGTCTTGGTTTCTGTTGCTTTATGTTCTTGCCCTTGCCTCTCGCCATCTGGTTATCTCTGGTGTTAGCTGGTCTTATTCTCTCTGACTGTGGCTTGTCCCTCCTGCAAGCCTGTGTGTCAGTACTCCTGGGAGACCAGTTCTCTCTGGGAGGAATTTGGGTATGTAGTGCTATGACACAGGGGCAGCTCCTGGCGAAGATGGAAACTGGGAGGATCCTATCCTAGGTTGCTCCTTGGTTCCTGTGTCCTGAGGGCTCTGGGCGGGTCCATCTGAGCAGAAGTGGTGGTCTTACCTGTGCTCACAGGCATGTATGCACTCCTGGGAGACCAGATCTCTCCAGTTGGTATTTGAGTATGGAGCCCTGTGGTACAGGATCAGCTCTGGGCATAGACAGGAACTGGAAGTGACTTTTCCCAAAGATGACAAGGAACTATGGAAGGATTATAAATTGTGAGCAACTTGAGTGGCTCATTGGGAAGATTTCTGTAGAAGTCAAGAGTAAACTGGAAGAGAATGAGAGTGTATAGAGTCCAGTTAGGAAGCTCTAGCCATGATAGATATTAGTGAAATTCTATCTACAGCACAAGCAGCACAGGCAAGCTGGGAGGAAGGAAGCAAATGCCAATGATATCCATGTTACATTCATGGAGCTTGATGACTCCAAAGATGTTGAAGGTGAGAACATAGCAGGGTCTGGACCAGTGTTGTACTTTCTGAAATGATGGTAATTTATAGTCTCCACTGTCCTGCACAGCAGCAGCCATCAGACACACCCATGGCCATTGAACACCTGAAATGTGCCAGAGCAACTAAGAAAACATACTTAATTTGATTCTCAAAGTAAGTGTGTGTGTGCGTGTGCGTGTGCGTGTGTGTGTGTGTGTGTGTGTGTGTGTGTGTGTGTTTGCTTGCATGTGCCTGCTGATGCCAGAAGAGGGCCCTGGATTCCTGGCACTAGAATTAGAAGTGGTTGTGAGCCTCCCAATGAAAGCTGATTCCCTCTGATTCTGCGGAAGAGCAAGTGCGTTTAACCAGTGAACCATCTTTTCAATCCCTGGTTCTAAATACCGTTAAATGCCCACCTATTGTCAGTGGCTTCCACACTGCTAGGTCTATAGTAACTCCTAAGGTTTGAGAACTGGATAATAAGGAGTTGGTACCATCCACCATGAGTACCACAAGAAGGATTTACAAGAGATCAGTTGAGGATGGCTCAGTTGCATTTAAGATTGCTACGTACAGGCCAGGACTGGGAAACCATGGGGGAGAGATTTAAGCAGCTTAGGGCTGGATGTACATAAAGCCAGTCCCTAATGTAACCACTAGAACAGTCCCTGGGCTTTGCCCATCTTGTTCTTTTCCGTCTCCCTTCAGTCTGATGAAATCCTGTTCAAGGATTAGGTCCTAGATTGTGTCAGGTTTCTTGGGCCACTGGCACATTGTGAACAACTTACAGCAGTGACTGGGTCTTGCATATCTTGTACCTTAATACTCATCCAAGTAGAGGGGCACATAGTAGGTGCCCATTCAATATGTGTGAGACCTGATTGGAAAAGGGCTTCCTGCCCTCCCTCATTAGGCAGGTGAATCTGTGTTTGTCCTCTGCTCACATGGACTTGTGTTGATGTTTGCCTTCATCCACCTCCTCTTGCTGTCAGAGCTCCACAGACCCCCAGGTCTACAGGTATGTGTTGGAGGCTGGGCAGTCTAAGAAGAGTGTGGTGCTGGGCATCTGGGGAAGGTTTGCAGACTGAGTCATAGCATGAAGATAACTCGATCCTGTGGAAACCACGGACTGTTCCTGAGGGCAGATCCCTAATGATCCCGTCACCTCTCAAAGTCCCCCTCTTAATAGCGCCGCAGTGGTGGTTCAACATGAGCTTTGGAGGGAGTCTTTAAATAGAAACCTATGTCAGAGCTCCGATTGGGATGACCAAATGAAGCCCAGAGGCAGATGAAGAGGGTACATGTGTGGTCATGGTTGGCACTGGTCACAGCTGTCAAGGTTTATGTAGTAGAACTTGCCCCTGCTCCTCTCAGCTACTGACCTAACCCAGGCAACGGCAGAAGACACTGGTCTTCTAGGCCTATCTCCCTGCCTTACACTGATAGGTTTGTTTGTGTGGTTTTTTGTTTGTTTTTCTGTATGTGTGTTACACATTTATGTTTTTGTGTCTCTTCACATGTGTGTTGATGCATGTGCATGTGTTGTCTGTATGTGCATGTGGAAGCCAGAGGTCAATGGTGGCTTCCTGTCTTTCCAACGTATTTTTAAATTTTTAATTAAATTGATCCAAACATCCAGTTAATAGGTAATGAGTTTCCGAGCTGACTATTTCCTATAAGAAATTCACTTTAAGTATGGTGATATCAATGGGCTAATAGGTTAAAAGGTAATGTTAATTGGGTGACTGGAGAGATGGCTCAGTGGTTAAGAGCTAGCTGTACTGCTCTTGCAGGGGTTCCGAGGTCTACAGAGTCTTAACTTTAGGGCCAGTGAGATCTGATGCTTCTGGTTTCCAAGGGTACCTGCGTACACACATGTGCACAAATCCACACAGGTATCTAAAGGTTTCCAAGGGTGCCTGCGTACACACATGTGCACAAATCCATGTGCACAAATCCACATAAGTATCTAAAGTTAATAAAAAGAAAGTTGGATGACTTGGATTTTGCAATGATTCTGAGATTTGACACCATAGATGTGAGCAACACAAGAAAAAATAGGTGAATTGGGGCTGCAACAACATTAAAAACTTGTGCGTCAAAGGGCACCATCAAGAAAGTAAAAGGACCACCTACACCAACTGTGGGAATAAATAAAAATGCCCCCAGGCACAGGGAATATAGCCTCTGTGGTTGAGTGCTTGCCTGTGTACATGAGGCCCTGGGGTCCATCTCCAGCATCCCATCACAAGCCTGAAAGGCATAGCTGTGTTAGATACATGCACCTTACTTTTAGAGACATTCGTTGACCCTGGAACCCACCAGTATGGCGTAGGGTGGCTGGCCAAAGAACTGCAAGGATAAATCAGCCTGTCTCTCCCATCACCAACCCAACCCTGGGGTTGTACACATGTTCTACTGCATCTGTCTGGCTTGTATGTAAGCATTGGGGCTCCTAGCCTAGGTCCTCATGTTTGTGTATAAGCACTTCACCAAGTGCATCATCTCCACAGTTTCCATGCCACTGTCTTCTAGCTGAAGACATCAAGAGTCTTCCCTCAGGGGCTCTAGCTCAAGGCCAGTGAGTGTCTGCAGAGGCCCAGGCTAGCATGGACTTGAGTCCTTATGCATGTAGCCAGTGGGTGGGGGTTAGGCGGGTTAGGTGCCTAGTATGTGCCAGGCTTTGAGCAAAAGTATGCCTCTGCCCTCAAGGAAGAACCAGAAGTTAACAAAAATAAATAGATAAAAGGTTTCGGGACTAGTGAGGTGGCTTGGGGCGGGGGGCGGGGGGGGGCGTAAAAAGCACTTGCCACACAAGCCTGATGATCTGTGTTTGATTCCTGGACCCCATGGTGGGAGGCGAGGACCTCCTCCTGGAAGTTGTGCTCTTAACCACGCACACGGGGGGGGGGGGGGGGGGGGGGGGAGGGAGGGAGAGTGGGAGAGCTATTTCACCCTTGTAAGCAGCACTAATGGCGACGGGGACCTAGTACAAGTTGGAGTCCCTGAAACCCTTTCCCAAGGACCTAAGGACTGAGATGAGAGCTGAAGGTGGCCCGGGAGATGGCTGGGCAGGGGGAAAGGGGACAGCTGTGGCGGGAAGGTACCAGATGGTTAAAGTCCTGGCAGCCAGTCTGTGTGGAGCAGAACAAGACATCCCTGAGGGGCAGGGGAAGGCAGAACAGGCAGGCTTGGTGGGGTGTGGGGGCACAGGAGGCGTTCTGATCCTCATCTTAAGATAGCGAGGAATTACTGAAGGCTTTCAGCAGGGAGGTGACAGCAGGTTTGTATTTCTGACACTTCCCTCCTGGCTGCAGTGAGGAAGAAGGTTGCCGGGAGGATGGAAAGGCGCCAGACCAAGTGCAGAGAAGCAGGCAAAAAGCTGCAGCAGCAAGTAGCTTCAAGGCAGGAGGGACCACCGCCTGCATAGTGGTGCTGGGCATATGGGCAGCAAGGTGGGCACACCTGGAGCCGCTAGGTCAGTAGATATTAACAAATGCAGTTCATTTGTAAAAGCCTTAGCTATAGTTGGGTAGGACCGCATTTGTGATTATAAGCTAAATGTGGAAATTCGTGACTGACCACATTTTTATCCCTTCCTATGCAGGCAACTAATTGAAGGAACCGACGTTCTTAAGCACCTAGAATTAGTCCCAACAGAGAACGAAAGACCATTGCTTCTTTGCAGTATTTCAGACAGTGGAATTCTTTATACATGACCCTCATACCAATCACATTTTCTGTGATGCTTTAGTGCCATGCATTTGGTCAGCTGTTTTCTATATTTAATTAAATGGTGCTTGATAACATTTGATTTGAAGGCAATGGCAGACACATTGGGTTGGCTCGCGTAACACTTAATTATTCCCCTTTCCTCTTCTCCCTCCCCCATAGAGACTACAAAAACAAAATACTCAATTTCCCAGGCTCCTTTACAACTGGAACGGCCATTTGGAGCACTGGCTAGTAGGTCAGGGGAATGCCAGGGATCTGGCTCCCACTCCTCCTTCACGTCTTGTATACAGATAAGCTGGAAGCCAGGAACACTGCTGAGCTGTCAGACTCAGACTCACCCCCTCCTACATCTGGACTTTTTTTGAACTACACAAGGCAAAGACCTCTCGGTTCCATTCCTGGTGGTTCTTTTGTTACTAGTGGCTTTGAACGTTATTAACGTAGCAATGTTCCTAATGAGCTCACGTCTAAAGCATTTGTAAATGAATTATCCTGTCTGTAACTAATTCCTATCACGATAAACTTGGTAAATCACCGACTGACACAACAGCAAAAACAACTGAGCATGAAGTTACAAGCTGCACGCCTAGCACGCAGGGAGAACACCTGTATTGGATGTTGAGTCATGCCAACCATATGAAAACCAAGGGTTTGGGTTGGTCCTTGTGGTGGTAGATCCCAGGGACCAGAGCTCCAGCTAAAGGTCCCTAAAGCTACATCACCTGTAGGGAAGGGTTTTAAATTTGAACAGCAGGCCGGTCCTTGACCTCCTGAGCCGTAGTCTCTAGGAGAGAGAATCTCAAGATGGAGACAGGGATTTGTGTTTCTTTGGTTGTATCTTACTTGGAAAGCTGCCTCTCAGTCACTTGGGAATCGTAAGATGACTGAAGTCCCTGATTTCAGCAGCCTTGGTGGTGATGTCGCCATAGCACCTTGGTGACTGCTCAGTTCCTCTTACTACCTCTACCCCTGTGCCTCCCTCCCACTTCTCTGACACCGTCCCAAAGCAGGTTTGTCCTCCAAGGATTCTGAAAGAGACAGGCCATTCACTGATTTGGGGCTTGCTAAAAGTAGGCATATGCTAATATTAGGCCTATATTTATTTTGAGATGATTACAGATTCAGAGGAAGTTGCAAAAACAGTGCAGAGGAGTCTGGGTACCCTTCACCCAGTTTCCCCAGTGCTTCCACCCTATGAAACTATGGTACAGTATCAAAAATAAGCAGCCAATATTGCTGCAAGTATGTGATGTCATTTCATCATATGAAGCTTTGTGTCACATGTCCGCCAGCCCAGAGATTATGTCAGGCCGCTCCTTACTCTTTCTTACTGTCTTTTATTGCTGTATTGCTAAATAGATGCCAATACAAAGCTCTAACGTAGATGGAGACATTTGTATATTCCAAATTGTGAGAGTGTGCTCTCGAGGCACACAGCGGGGGTTGGAACCCAGATCCTTTCCTGCCCGCACCAGCTTTGGTGCCTTCTTTGGGCCCTTGTTTCCTAATGTGAGAAACAAGTGGTGGTGTCATTCGAGTTCAGTATGTTACACTTTGTGTAAAGAACCTAAAAAGAGACTTGGTATGCTGTCAGTGCTCAATAGATGGATGCTCAATTTGATATTCAATAAACTACTTAAGGATAACCTGTAGGACATGGCCCCTGAATGTATCCTCTGTAAATGTTCTCCAAGACTCCTCAACAGCCACATCAGACGAGTTCCTCCATCATCTTCATAGAGCTCTGGGATATCTGAGAACCCTGGTGCTGTTCGTATTTAGATGCTAATTCCGCATCCCCCAAGAGGGGTTGCCTGGGAAGAGGAGTGACTCATGTACTCAGGTGACTTCTTGTGAACCTTCTCCCCCATTTTAACGTGTAAAATAAAGGCTAGAGCTGGTGATTGGGCTGTGGAAGGGAAGGTGGAGCTGGAAAGTTTTAGGAAGAAAAGGGAAAGGGAGAGAAGACAGGACGGCAGGAGGAGGTGGAAGGAGAATGGAGCAGAAGCCCATGGCCTGGAGAAACCGCAAGTTCTAAGGGGTCTCATAGCTGGGGGATAGAATAGTGTGGTGGTGGATCTGCCCAGTCGAGGCACGAAGCTTGTATTCATATTAACTGAGTTGTGTTATCTTTACACGGGCTTGTTTGGGTTGGAGATTTTACCACAACACTATATTCTTTATTTGGAAATCCTAAAAGAAGAGTCTCACTATATAGCCCAGGCTGGCTTTGAACTCACAATCCTGCCTCAGCCTTCCAGGTAGTGGGATTATAGGTATCTACTACTCTAGTAGCGATCGCTTAAAATCCCAGCCCAGGTTTCTTCCCTGCCTTTGGTTAGTGAGTTCCCGGATGACAGACGCACCCACGGCCTTTGTGGCCTTTGTGTTTACAGTAAGCCCTAAGCAGCACTCTAGCTGGGCAGCTGCCTACCCTCCGTGCTGTTAGAGTCTCCCTCCTAGTGATAACCTCCAGTTGTTACTGTCTTCCATCTGGGCTGCTCTTAGCTCCAACTGGGCAGCCCTCAGGGCCATGCTCTCTTGACCCTTAGCCCATGGCGGCTTCTCCTCCTTCCTTTTTTCCTGCACCTTCTTTTTTCTCTTGGTCTTCCTCTCCCCCAAAGCCGTCAAAACCTAAGCCCCACCTATGTTTCTTCTTCCCATCTATTGGCCCAGCTATCTTTATTCACTAATCAGAATTACTTTGGTGGCAGGGTCACAAGCTATGGTGCAGACTCCAGGTTTTGGGAGCCCACACTTAGCATTACAATAGACAGTAAAAGACAAAACCTCAACACACACATAGATGTGAAATTAAGGTTTCTGCAGCCTAGACATAGAGCAGAAATGAAGAAGGGATAATGGCTTGCCATCTCTGAAGACTGACAGAATTCTTTTATATTGCTACTAAAGGAAATAGGAATTCTTTTTTTTTTTTTTTTTTTTTTTTTTTTTTGCTTTTTATAGCTTCTCATGTATCCTGGGTGGTCTGAACTTGCTGAATAACCGAGGCCAGACTTGAAAACTATATACCCCATGCTGGCTGATGATCATCTGCCTCCACTTCTCTGTTGTTGGAATTACAAGCAGGGACTGCTCCATCTATTACTGTATCAGTTTCTTGTACCAAGTGAATATCTCAGTTCTTTTGCAGTATCAGATAAAGTCTGAAAGGTCATTGATAATTCTCCAGTAGTAAAACCTGTTACCCCATCACTAGTTCTAATTCTGGTCATGTGTTTTAATGAGGATCCTTGGAAAGCACAGGGATTTGGTAAGTCTTGGTGGCAAGCCCTGTTCCCTTTTGTGATACCACCACCATGACCTGAGGACTGGCTCAGCTCCTAGAGGGTCTGGAGGAAAGCCAGGGTTTAGTTTTCAGTTATGGTGGTATGCAGTAGGTTGGTCTGATGCTGCTTGTATTCTAATGTTAATTTGGGCTCCCAAAACTGGTTGCCCCAGAGATGAGAGTCCACACATAGGTGCTAGCTAAGTGATCCTACTCCTAGTTAATTGTAATTGGTAAATAAAGATGCCAACAGCTAATAGTTGGTCAGAAGAGACATAAGTGGGGTTTAGGTTTCACAGGCTCAGGTTGGAGGAGGATCACAAGGAAGAAGAACGTGCAGGAGAGGAAGGAGGAGAAGCCGCCATGGGCTAAGGGTCAAGAGAGCATGGCCCTGAGGGCTGCCCAATTGGAGCTAAGAGCAGCCCAGATGGAAGACAGTAATAACTGGAGGTTATCACTAGGAACGGAGACTCTAACAGCACGGAGGGTAGGCAGCTGCCCAGCTAGAGTGCTGCTTAGGGCTTACTGTAAACACAAAGGCCACAAAGGCCATGGGTGTGTCTGTCATCCGGGAACTCACTAACCAAAGGCGGGGAAGAAACCTGGGCTGGGATTTAAAGTAATTTCTACAAAATGTGTGCAGTGATTCTTATGGCCACCATTTAACAGTATGCATATTGATACTTCCATACTGGAAGTAGAGGCGAGAAGATGCAGAAGTTTACGATTATCTTTAATACATAGTAGGTTGAGACCACCCTAGACTACCTGAGACCCTGTTTCAAAATAAAACTTAAAAATCAAATTAAAAATGGCATTTGCCCCCAACTGTCAACAGTTACCAATTACTTGGTAATGAATGAATGGTTTAATAACACCACGATCCCAGATTATTGAATTTTTATATCATTCAAGTATTTTAAGTTAAACATGTTTGTTTTGGACTGAAAAGCAAGTGAAGACATTTCTAACGATGCTTGGCACAGCAGATACCCAATAAAAACTTGGTAATGTCTCCCCACAAAACCAGTTCAGTGACAGTGTGTCATCATTTCAAGAGGCATTAAGACTGTCATAATGTGTTGTGGCCAGTTTTCACTGACACCGTAGGAACTTTTCAGTAAACCAATGGAACCAATTCAAAGGTGCTCCCCTAACATTAAAACTGCTTTCTTCCCTACCTACCCAAAATGGAATCACTACCTTTTACACATGTTAAATATCTGACATATATAATACCTGATATGTGACCCCCCAATGGGGTCTAGCACACTAGTGTTCAAATAAGGATGTTGGTTTTACCATCAGGGAGCACTGGAAATGTTAGGGGGTATGTGTTGGCACAAGGGAAGGGTGTGGTGTTTCCTACCTTCTCCCAGATAGAAGCCAGACTGTTATTACACAACCTAAAAGACTAGACAGGAAGAGTCAGCCTACAGCCACAATAAGTGTCAAAGTTAAGAAAGAAGACAATAAACAGAATTCTACTTTAAACTGAAAATAGAGCTGTTTCTACAACAGTGAAAATGATTTTGGAACTAACTCTTGATCTAGTTCTGTAGATGCCATTAAAATAAGCCAAGCCAGCAGTTTGTTAGTCTTGAAACTACCCCTTATAGAGACTAAAGGAAATCTGATGACTATAGTTGGAACACTCGAGTGACAAGCTGTTTAATCAATGGTCCCCACAGTAGAGTGTGTTCATCCTAGTTGACAAATGAGATCATTGATTTTGGGAGCGGAAAGAAGAGATGAAACCTAATCTCTGCTCTAAAATCTCCCAACGTTACAGTAGTGTCTTCTTTTAGCCTAGATGCCATGTGAGGTGTTTGAGAGAACAGCAGCAGCTTCTCTAAAGTTCTTATGACTATTGACTGCACCCTAATGCTAAGACCATTGATTCGATCAGTCACGACCCACCGGTTTATGTTTATTTTCCAGGATACACTCACAAAGGAACCACACTGAATTCATTACTGGCAGAAATAAGGGCTTTCAATCTCTCACTAAAGTTGTAAAAATGATTCTACAGTCATTCTTTAAAATGTGCACTACAGATATCACCGAAACAGCTGATATTCTTGTTATTAGGGCAACTTAATGACATTTAAATTGCAACATAAAACATGCAAATGCTCAACAGTCAAGACAGCATTACATATTGTGCTGGGGTTAAACCCAGGGACTCATGCATGAGGGGCAATCGTTCTACCAAATGAGCTACATCCCTAGCTCTACATACCATATTTCTCATTTTAAAAAACTAAAATAAAATCACTTAATATAAGCATGTCAAATGTTGAGTATTTTGTGAGACCCAGCATCAGATGGCGCTCGCGACCACGGCGAGCCAGAGTCCGCCAACAGGCACTGAAGATGCCCGTTCTGCCACCAGGCTATCCTAGCATCAGGGTCAGGTCACTTTCCCCAAGTCTCATACTTCCTCACTTGTGTGTGATGTGGGGGTGGAAAGGAACAAGAAAGCTTTTCCTCCCTGACCGTCTTTCCTTCTGACCCCAGAGATTGGGGCTGGGAAAGATCGGCCGCTACTGCGGATCTCTGAGTGACTCGGAAGAAGCAGGTTAAGCAAGGGCACCGGAGGCGGTTACGACACGGAAGCGTCGGGGACAGAAGATCACTTTCGGTCCCACCCACAGCCACCCCGCACTGAACCGGCGGCCAGGAGAAACTCTTTGATCACGTGGTTCCGTCATTACCCTGAGTCCCCGAACTCTAAAAACACACACACTTAAAACTATATCAAACTTCAAGCAAGAAAAGGCGGCTCCTACAGAGCCCTAAAGAAGCGCTGCACAACACAAGCCCAGTGATCTCAGAACAGCCCGAACTCGGCAGCGCGCTACCGAGGGGGTCACGTGACACCTCGCGGCCCGCCTCCCAGGCGGCGCAGGTGGACACCCCTCGCTACGTCACGTGGGTAGTTCCATCCTTGCCAGGGGGGGGACTTCCGTGGTGCTGATGTGAGGAAACTCCATTGTGTCGCCCGTGATCCTCTCAGGACAAGAAGGACCGCTTGCGGCGCACGGACTGCTGCCCCAGAGGAGCAAGAAGGCGGCGGTCTCCTCGGCCGCTCCTCCCCCTCCTGGTGGTCTCGCCCGCTCCGCCCCCGCCCCGCCCCGCCCCCGCCGGGGGCTCACGTGACCGCCGCGCGCTCCCGCGGGGCGGGGCTTCTCGGGGGCGGTGCCGCAGGGACGCTGGGCTAGACGGAGCCTGGCTTGCCGCAGCTTTTCTCCTGGACGCCTGGGCTGAGGACACGATGTCGGGCGCCTCCCGCCGACTGCTCTGGGCCGCCACCTGCCTCGCCGCGCTCTGCGTGTCGGCCGCGCAGCAAAACAGCAGCGTAGCTCCCAACGTGACTGAGACGCCGACTACGACCAGCAAAGTGGTCCCGACGACGCTCACGCCCACCAACCCGCCAGGTGGGCGCCCGCCACACGGGCCGAGCCGGTGGGGACCCGCGCAACATGGCCGCCCGGCCGGAGTGCGGCGGCCCGACGGGTGGGGAGCAAAGGCTACGGGCGAGCTAGGCCGCCGGGCTGCTCCCGCTCCCCGAGCGTTGCCCTCAGAGGCGCCGTCCCCCAAGCGCCTGGTAACTCCGCGCCGCAGCAGCTCGGGACGGCGACGTGGCTTGCTTCCGCGGTGGCAGTTAGGAGTAATTGGGCGAGGCGACGCGCCCGCAGTCGGTGGGGTGTGCAAACTTTGGGCTCCTGGAACAGACTCGTGTCCTCCCCTTGAGGCTTCTCCGGAAGTTTAAAGTGAAGGTTTTGGGAGTGGGTGGGGGACATTTAAAGATGAATTGGTTGTCCCTTTCCCCCTCCCACTAGCTAGGCTCTAAGAAATTCAGCCTCCTGTAACTTCACGTTGACTTAGCAGAGCGGTGTTGGGCTGAATCTGAGATTTGAGTGGTAAGGGAAGAACGGGGCTTGTGGCGGATGAGAAGTGAAACCCAGGGGCGCAGAAAAGAGCAAGATCTGATCTCCCGGGGCCCTGTGTTTTGAGGGCTGTGGAGGTAGATTGAAATTCAGTCTATCCATTTTTCTGAAATCCGATCAAGGAACACGCCTTTTGTTCAACTCTAGGGTTCGTTAAGGCTTGTACAAATTGGCACAGGCCGTGACAACGCAAATGAGACAGAAGATAAATTTGAAGTAATGAGGTGAAAACACGACGAGTTTTAAATTGGTTACTGCACTTAATCTGGTCACTGCGCTTCTCAACCTAAAGATTGACTTGTTCTAATGCCTTTTCTAGTTTTAGCATTTTATACGAATAGAACTCTGTATGTAGTACCCGATTTTTTTTTGGTTTTTTTTGGGTTTTTTTTGTTAGACTCAGAAGGATGCTTAGGTAACAAATATTTTTAAACGAACAAAGTAAATTACAGAACAATTCTGGGAATTTCTATCACGGTTAAGATGATAAAGCAAAATATTTTTTTGACTCCTACCTTCTTGACAATTTCCTCCCAGACTTGTAATGTGTGTGTTCTTCATATTGTTTTCAGAGAAGCCTGGAAATACCAAGTTAATTGCCTCTGTAAAATTGACATCCCCACGGAGGAGATACCTTGTGTTTTCTGAAAATTATGGGATAAGCTGTAGTGTGGAGTAGCATTCCGAAGGCTACACCCATTATCAGGCGCACACTACTGTGAACAGCATGTCTTAAGATCGCGTACATTGTGAATGCCCTGTTTTCAGTAAATATGTGTTGAGATGCAGAACCGTTTGTGCAGGCAAGATAGATGAAAGCAAAGGAGAAAGTTGCAGACGACTAGTTTCTAGAAAAGAAAGGAAGTTGGCCCCATTCTGTCCAGACATAGAATTGGCCGGCAAAATTCTTATTTCTGGATTGTTTGGTTTAGTGAATCTCGACTTTCCTAACGCTGCCACCTCAATACAGTTCCTCGGGCTGTGGTGGCCCCAACCATACAGTTATTTTGTTGCTACTTCATAACTGTAATTGTGTTTCTTGTCTTGGATGGTAATGTAAATACTGATAGGCGGATGGTCTTAGCAGACCCCTGTGAAAGGGCCTTTTCACCCACCCACACCCCCAGTGGGGTCAGGACCCACAGGCTTATTGCTGTCAGGCACAGGCATGAAAGTGGCCCCTTTAGGGGCATTTCCTGGTTGTGGAGAATAATCGGGTGGAAATCCAATCTCTGATGAAGACAGAATCTCTGAGAAATTAGCTTGCTTCTGTTAGAGTTGAGTTTTTCTCAAACTTGCACTCTTTACTGCAACTTGTTTCTCTGCTGTTTGGAGGCAGTAGCTTCTCTGTTGGTGTTATCATAGTGTTTACTGTTTTGAGAATCCATGAGTGTGTCTCAGTCTTGTGAAGGATTGTTTGACAATCGCTTCCCAGTACTGAGTATGCCTACCAGCCTGTTTTCCTTAAGTTTACTTACAGTTTTATAGTTGGTGATTGGAACTTTTCCTTTGTTTTGCTTTTTGAGGTAGGGTCTTGCTATGTGGCTCTGGCTGCTGTGGAAACCACTCTGTAGGCTAGGCTGGAACTCAGATTCTTCAGCCTCTCCCTCTGAAGTGCTAGGATTAAAGGTGTGCTACACTATCCCAGGCTTAAATATATTTTGTAAATATTCATATGTATGTACATGTATGTAAACATACTTCTGCCACAGCATGCAAGTCGAGATCAGAAGACAACATTGCTTCTCTCCTTCCACCATGTGGGTTCAGGAGATTGAGCTCAGTTCATCAACCTTAATTTGCTGGCCCAAGCTTGAAATTTCTTAGTAAACCAGTTTATAAAGTTTGACCATTTTGTGGGATTATTAATTATTAAAACTCTATCTAATGCTTACTGTTGAAAATAGATGTAGAGCAAACTAATGAGATGTCAATTCATTGATTTCATAATTTCCTCCCAGAAACCTGTGAGAATTTCACCAGCTGTGTCTCCTGTACTAATGCCACCATTACTAATAATATTACCTGCGTCTGGATAGATTGCCAGGAAGGTAAGAAACTTTGTGGTCACAAGCTCTACTTTACATTCTTGAATGTTTAGAAATTTTGTAGACTATTTAAGGTAGTGTGAAATAGTTATTTCCTAAATTCAATACTTCTGTAGTTTCGTAACATTTTCCTTGGACATCTCCTCCCTCCCCCTTTTGATTTCTTAAACTTGACTGTTGAGAGTTTAGTAGCTTTTAAAGGAAGATCGATTTTAGATCCTCAGAAGGATAAGGAGTCACTTGTTTTGGAGGTTAACTGTGGAGACCTTGTGAAGAGCTGTTGAATAAGAAGCTGGGAAGGAGCACTGGGAAGGAAGAGTTGTGAAGTTCATTAGCTTAGCAATGGTTGGCGGCTGTGAGATAGATGCAAGTCTGTTGAAATTAAAGATTTTTCTTAGAATTATAATAGTACAACACAGATTACAGTTTTCCCTCAGGTAAGGTACTTGTAGCTTTCTCTGTTTTGTCCCTGGAGAGACAGAAACCATAGTTTTGTTTTGTTTTCAATAAAAACAGAGTCCATTGTTAAGTTCCTTTACTCAGTGAGTGTTAGAAGTAGCACAGAGTTCAGAACACGTCAGACTATCAGTTGGGAGTTAACTTTTTGTGGTACAAGTTTGTTAAGCTACGCAGTGGAACTTGAGGGTGTGCTCTGTCCCCACCCATGTGCAATCCGTAAGAATGGTAGGGAGATCCAGAGCGTAGGGTCCTACTGCTTCTGCAGGCCCTCTCCCCTACTACCCCTGTTGAAGGATTTGACCACATCCCCTGGTAGATTCTGGCTGGTGATCTGTTCAGTGAACTCACGGGACTTTTCAGTTTGTCTCTAAGACAATGGGAAAGGAATAGCAGTTTTTATTAAAAATAGCAGTTTTTATTGTTCTTTAGTCTTTAAAAAACCAAAGTCCACTATGCACTAAAGCTGGTTTCAGCTTGAGACCTTGAGATCCTTGTGTATCTCTTCCAGAGTCCTAGGGTCACAGTCACAGGAGAGTACCAGCCGTATTGGGCCTGTTTGTTTTCTTTTAGTGTGTTCTGGAGCTTAGAAGCAAAGCCACAGGTGTAATGTAAGTGAGTAATTGCTCTTTGTCTCTCTCTTTCATAGCAAATAAGACCTATTGTTCAAGTGAATCAGTAAGTAATTGTACCCGGGTGAACAGCACTGACTTCTGTTCTGGTAAGTTTTCACTTGAGCTGCTTGGGAAAGTGACTGCATGGGGTGGGCAAGGTCATTACTGCCCTGTGTTAACACTTAGACACCAGTAGCCGTTCCTGTTGATAGAAAGGATGACAGTTTAAATCCTGGTTTCATGATTCAGCTGTCTTTTCCTTTCCTGCTTTGCTTTGTTGAATTGACTAATGTTCGGTTCCTCCCTCTTCAGTGTTACAGCTAAGTAAACTTCTGTCTTGTATTTGAGGAACTCTGGCTTTTACTCTTTACCCTGGAAAATCCTAATTGAAACAACCAATCGTTCTCCCCTCGCCCCCACCCTCGTGTTGTTCATTCTTGCCTTGAATTATGTGTCGCTGCGACCTCCAGATCCTCCCGCTTCTACTTCCCAAGTTCAGGGTTAGGAATGACCATGACTAGCTAGCTAATAGTTGTTTTTTCTGATGTTACTGTAAGTTAATAGGGAAATCAAACAAGGGACCCAGCCTTTCTGCCATTTCTCAAAAATGGCTTAAACTTTCCCTGTCTAAAGTGGGTATTCATGTTCCACTCATCACATTGATTTCTTTTCCCCTGCCCAAAAGATGGGAAAGAAAACAAAAGGCCTGTGTCCATCTTGTAGCTGTTTGTTAGAAGCTGTGTGGCTCATTAGCTGTAAGAGCACCTAGAAATGTCTTAGGGGAAGTGAGATGCCACAGACGTTGATGGCTTCATTTCTAAGGATGGAAACTGATGTTGGTATGGGTAACTGTCTCGTTTAAGAATGATATCTGTGTTGTGAAACTAAACAGGTCACTTCTCACAGAGGGAGTTGTTGCCCAGCTTACTTTAGACAACTTACTGTGTCTTTCTTTTTCAGTAGGACCGCCTCCTACCAGCCCAGTGCCAACCAATTCTACAGGTAATGCAAGATGGGTTTTTGTCCTTGTTCATTGTGGATTTTTAAAGACCTGTTGATAGATAACCTACTAGCTATGAGATGTTAGTATAGTCTTATAGATTAGCAAGGGTTTATTTACTCGTGGACCACAATAGTAATGTAAATGTGTATCCTTTGTGACGGTGCATATAACTCTTCGAATAGTTGGTTTTTAGTGACTCTCAACAGGTTAACTTAGTTTGTTCATTGAGCCCTTGAGCTACCTTGTATGGATGTTTTTATAACCCAGTTCCCATTATTAAGCAGTGTGCCAGAGTGTTTTTAGACATTATTATCTTGAGTCTTTGTATGTGTAACTGAGTATGTGTGCTTTATATGAAAACGGATAATCGTTAAGGGTGTCTGTTGTTTTTTTCCTTTGTACTGCAAGATGGTGCTGTACCTACCCCTTATACTCCTAATTGGACAATTAGTTCATCTCACTGGTAGAGCAGAAGTCTTAAGGGAGTGGTAATAAACCGCTTATTCCAGGACAAGAACTGGTCCAGATGGTGAGAGGCCATAAGGACGGAAATTAGCCAGTATTTCGTTGCTATCAGAATGCTATCAGTGAGCACTGTACATTGGAAATGCATGGGTTGGTGTGTATTGACTGGGGCAGAGGTGGCGGCCTGTGGGCAATACTGACATTGGAAAATATGGGGAGACCATTCCAGAAGACGCAGGGTGGTCACACGTACGGAGATGTGAGGGAACAGTGACATAATGTTAAGTATCTTGTACTAGGTGACAGTAAGTTTGGTACACCTGACAGTCAAAAGCAAAACTGAGAAGCCTCTCTTAAGCCTTGCTTAAGAGACTTAGATGGTATCTAAACTTGTCATATGACCAGACTTCAATTTTAATAAAGTGTATTCTTATGGTCTGTGCAGAATAAAAGACCAAAGGGGGCTTGAAGTCAGCTATAGTAGAAATGTACATTCTACAGAAACCTGCAGGTACTACCAAATATAGCTTAGTGGGCTGTTTGTGAAGAATTGACTTGCACCTAACTTCAAGAGTGGATAGTGAAAACCAAATGTCAAATCTGTAGGATTTTCCCCATAACATCACACAAAACTAATATCTTAAGATTGAAAAGAAATTGGTAACATAGTTCACTTTTAAGGTTAAAACTACAAAAGGAAATAAAGGTGTTAGGATGATCACACCTTCTAATGTAGCAGTCGTGTCATTTCTTCCCTTTAGGGGGCATGTGGTCCTTGGGTTCGGGATGTGTGTGCGCGTGTGTGTACACAGCTTGCCTAGTCCATTTAGTGTTTCTTGTATGTATATAATTTCAGGACTGGCCAGTTGGTATTGGATAACCAATTAAGGGGTAAGCAAGGGGTCAGTCCTGGGGAAGAGAGAGGTGAGGTAGGCTCCAAGGGGACAGAACCGGCTCCCTCCTTCCTTTACCTGGGTTCTGGAGATTGGACCTTGTCAGCAGGATTTCACACAAGGGCTTTTGGTGGCCGGGCTATCATATCTGACTAGCCTTCATATCAATCTCAATAAAAGTAATGTCATAGTCCAGTGAGGATAAGACTATCTTAGCCTGCTAGGATTCTGTTAACTTTGGGGTGCCAGCAATGCCTTTTGGAGTGTTCTGCATACTCTGGTAACATCTGTCTGAAGGCCTAGTGTTGGTATATAATTACTGTTGAAGAAAGAAAGGACAGGCCTTTTATGTTAGAACTTGGGGGCTAGCAATATGGCTCAGAAGATAAAAGCCTGATGACCTGAGTTTAATCTCTGAGACCCACAGGACAGAAGGAACAAACCAGCTGCAGGTTGTATAGCCCTGGGAGCCTGGAACTTGATGTGTGCTGAGATTAAAGGCATACACCACCACGCCTGGCGAATGTTAATTTCTATCCACTTATTTTCTTTCAAGAACTGGTATAAGAATTTTTGAGTCTACATTTAGTAGTGGATGTTTATAATCAAGAGCTTCATTTTCGGAGGTCATTTTATTTATGTTTAGTTGATACTTTGGCCTCATACAGAGTGGGAGAGTGTATCATTCAAATTGGGCTAGCCTTGGGTGCTAATGCTACTCAGTAAGGTTTCCTTGGAACCCCAGTGTGCCTGCCTTTTTCTTTGTCCCCGACTGCCTTTGCATTACAAAGAGTACTATTCTACTCTGACCCTTAGCAAAGCACGGCGCCTACAGTTTACTCAACTGTGTATTTCAGGTGTATACACCAACACAATTTGTCATAGAAGAATGAAACCTGTAACTTTCTATCCTAAATATGCTTGTTCCTCTCTGTCTTTTGCAGACTTTGTGTCTTTGTTTGTGTGTCTTACATGTATAGATAGATCTTATCGTAAAAACAAGTTTATGCTGACTGAATGTGTCAGAATATATGTAAGGGCTTATATTGGATCATTAGCTAAATTTACTTCTGTTCTCTAAAAAAACTAAACGCTACATGCAGGCTAATAGTGAGGCTAGAAATGTAAGGTTCTTAAGTACATTTTGTTTTATTGCAGCTAAACCCACAACTCGGCCTTCCTCTCCTACTCCTACTCCCTCAGTCGTCACATCAGGTAAGTGGGGCTTTATAAACTCCCAGTGCTGCAGTGTGTTCCCTGAGCTGCTGCCAGGCTCTGCTTCTGCTCTTGGATACTCTGGACTGAAGCAGCTTCTACCGTAGAACAACACCAAGGCAGTGAGTGGTTGGCTCCCCGCGGTCTACACGAGTCCTTTTCTGTTTGTTTGGGGTTTTTTTGGGGGGGTGGGGTGGGGAGGGGAGACAGGGTTTCTCTGTGTAGCTCTGGCTGTCCTGGAACTAACTCTGTAGACCAGGCTGGCCTCGAACCCAGAAATCCGCCTGTCTCTGCCTCCCAAGTGCTGGGATTAAAGGCGTGCGCCACCACCGCCCAGCTCCTTTTCTGTTTGTTATGTGTGGTCACTTTTGGCCTGGCCCTTTAGACTCAGTAAGGGCTTTTTCTCTAAAACCCTTCTATACTCAGATGCTAAATCTGAGTTGTGACTACCAGTTATTCAGAAGGACTGGTACCATTAACAGTTTTGGTGAAAGGAAAACTATTGTTTTTAATAAGACCAAACTGAAAAGCCAAGATTTGCACTTCCTATTTTTTTTAAGTTGTTCATTTTCTTAGACTTGCTTAGGTCCAAGGACTCTTCTACCCTGTGTTTGTTGTGGCTTCCTGCTTGTACTGCTTTGCAGTTTTAGCAAAGCCGCAGTTCTCATCCTCTCTCTCTCTCTCTCTTTCTCTTTCTCCCTCCCCCCCCCAAAGGATACAGAATACCTGAAGTGAATTTTTAAAATTATTTTTATTATTTACTTACATGTTCACGTGTGTATGTCTGTATATGTGCATGTGTCTGAGGTCAGGGACATCCCCTGGAGCTGGAATTACACGCAGTTATAAGCAACCTGATGTGTGTGCTGGGTGTTGAGCGTGGTGGGTCTTCTGCAAGAACAATATATGCCCTTAACCGACTAAGCCATCTGGCCAGCCCAATATTGTCTTTGTTTGAAGTTTTAAGTGCCTGGAACTTGCTCCCGTGCTGGCTGAGCTGCACTCCTGGCTAATGTTAAATATGGTCAGCTTACCAAAGCCCTCAGAGCCTGCAGTTGATGATCCGCTCAGGAGTGCACTAGGATCTAGTTTAACAGTGAGGTGTACTCTGTGGAGGTGGTGTTGCAGTCTTAGCCTTTTTGATTCCTACTGAAACATTTTACTCCCTCAAAACTTTTAGTTTTCATATTCTTTTTTCTTCTCACTTGCTGATATTGTCTCATAAAACAAACTGACAATTACTTTTAGATTCTTATGAGTTATTTGTTTGTAGAAATTCTAGTTTTCAAATTTGTTTTCCTTATGGCTATGTAATGCTTTCTTATGATGTAAAATAAACTAGCAGAGTGCTGTTGAATATTTTTACAACTATGTGCTATTTTGTTTGTTGAAGTTATAGAGTATTATTTTGGTTAACTTGAGAGATAGCGACTCAGTTTTTATATGCCTTGTCTAGCTAAGCCAGACAGTTTTGACAAACATTTATTTAACAATTAACCAAAATACATTAACAGAATTATCGCATGTTTTAGAAGAACTTGATAAATTTGCAAGGGAACTTATATCCCATAAAAGCTCTTACCTAGTCGAAACGTTCCAGCAATATTACCCGCACCATATCCTGGACAGAGTGAGGACTGGCGTTTTGGATTACGTGGAGCTAAATTCTAGTTTATAAAGGAAGGCCTGTGTAGAACTTACCTCAGGGCGCAGTTGATTCCCCAGGTGGGTCTGGACATTATAGATAGCATGACACACACTGAAGATTCTTTGTTTTATCATCATAGCAGGAACAGCAAATACCACTCTGACTCCAACCTCAGAGCCTGAGCGAAAGTCTACCTTTGATGCAGCCAGCTTCATCGGAGGAATCGTCCTTGTCCTGGGTGTGCAGGCTGTAATTTTCTTTCTCTATAAATTCTGCAAATCTAAAGAACGAAATTACCATACTCTGTAAACAGACCCATTAACTTAATGTGGACTGGTAGTTAACTCGTGTAATAACTCGCTGAAACCAAAATATTCAAGAAGTCCCACATGGAAGACGCTGTTCCAGGATCTTTACATTTCCAAAGGATGCATACAGGATATTTTGGAGCATCATCCTTGAAGAAAAGTCAGTTATGCCATTTTGCTCAACAGGAATCTTTAAAATATTCTGCATGAATCCATATGGCTGTCATCTTTTGTTTAAAATGGCTGCTGGTGTGGGATTGTGTTCCTTCCTCTGACATGCCAAATGTAACTTCCTGTAAGTTAATGAAAAGTGCTGTCCTGGGCAGGCAGCTTCTGACTCCGCAGTTTAAATGTAGTCCCCTAGAAACCACCCTAACTCCAGATGTAACTTGGTGGCCAGAATTGAGAAGAGTGCCAAATGATCACCAGTCAGGCAGATTGTGGGCCATCACTTCAAACGTAGATTAAATGTATTTAGTCCTAAGCTATCCTAGAGTAAAATTCTGTGCTTGATAAGTTGTATTTTACATTAGACAGAGACACCCCGGGCGTTCCAGGGTAGACTAAGGAAGGGTACACAGACCTTAAACATCAACAGGGCTGTGCCGCCTCATAGCACATAGCACCTACCGCAGTACGGAGTCAACAGTGCCTTAGGACAGACCGAGTCGTCGGCAGAGTGGAAAATGTCTTCGCACTGTGGGAGGCAGAGCTTGGTCTGAGAATGTAACTTGGTGTGAGCAGCAGGAACCTGCTTTTAGATAACATACTGTTAATATTTAATTACAAACATTGTTTTTTCCAGAGCTGAGAAATAGAAGCTAAAGAGTAATTCTAAGCTGAAGGCCTTCCTTATATCGAACCATCTAGCATTTTCCTTAGGACTGTTGAATAGACATAAAATGGATTTATCTTTCTCTCTGTTCACAAGAGTATCCAAATATTATTATACCTTAAGGATTCCTACCAGGTTTTCCTGAAAAGTAGCTTTTACCTGAGGCAAGAGGGAAGTGGTTGTAGATAGAAGCATTTTCTAGTTCTCAAAATGAGACAATCACTTTGTTTGCTAATAGATGTGACCTGTGTAACTTAAAAAAACTGAGGGTTGGAAAGAGATTGCCCTAGATTTCCAGTAGATTTCCAGTGAGGATGCCCTGGCTGAATAGGCTTTTCTCTTTCTTTGGCCTTTGTGTCTTTCCTTCCTCCTTGGTTTCAGTTCCCATGTGCTCTAATCATGCATACTTTTATCTCCATAGCTTCTGTAAAGCACGAAGTCTTCAGGTGTGGAGTTACTTCTCCCTCGCCTCTGACACGCACCAGTCTGGAGGCTGTCATTGGAAATAGGCTTTTGGTTTCGTGCGTCACTGAAGTTTGTGTTTGCTTTGTTAGAGCAGCAGAGTTTAGCGCTTGGTCCCAGGGTTTATAGCACAAGACGGCAGACTGGTGTGGGTTGCTTCATAACGTGAAAGTGATGAAGCCTCTATTCTTTGTCACTCGCTGGTACAGCTAAAGTTTGCTTTACCTGTGCGTCTGTGCAGATATGTAACGCTTTCAAGTGCCTTCCTTGTCTAAACTCTGGCTCCAAAGGTCTGGGGGATGGGCACCTCACACTTGCTTCCACTGTAGTTTCTGGGTTCCTCACAGAATCCATCCCAGAGCGGTGCCTGTTAACTTTATGTGAGTGCTGAAGTTCCTTTGAAAGGACACAGAATTTCCATTCCGAACAAAGGTGACAAAATTGGTTTAATTGTCACTTACCTCCATGTGACTCCTTCCCCATATAAATGTCAGCATATGTAGCAAGTTTTATGAGAATGTAACTTAATTTGAAGCTCCTGTAATTTTGAACACTGCTCTAACACTGTAGGAAGTTAGTGACATTTGCAAGTCTCTACAATAAGCTCTTGCCACAGAATTCACAGTTGCCCTGACTCTTTCCCATCTTTGTTTAGCAAGGTAGTATTTTGAGCCATTAATGATTTTGGGTTTTTAATCCAGAAGGTGTATAGAAGCCTCTTCAGAGTTTTCATCTGATTTGTCCTGAGGATCTAGTTCTGTCAGATACCTTATTTACCTTTCCTGTACTTGCTGCACAAGCAGACACTGCTGGACTTAGAAGTTTCTATTTGAGTTCATTAAAAAACTACAAAACTAATATGTATGTGTACCAAACTGATTTAAAATAAATATGTTTATTAGTCTCTTGATCAAAAGTGTCATATTTTTATTATGAACTTAGCATTGTGCTTGCCTTTCCTGGGTTGCCCACTGTTTCTGTTGCTCCTGTAAGCTGGTGTGTAGATGGGAACTAATGGCTGTGAATTAGTCAGAGGAGAACGGAGCCATAGGGATAATTGGTAGCTGGGCTGATGAAGGGGCACGCATCCAGCTCAGGTTAACCAGCAGAGACTGAGAGTGTGTCGTAGGACTGCTTTTGTGGAACCCATGGTTCTTTTAACTTGTGGGTTCCAAGGACTGAACACACGCTGTCAGACCAGTACCTTTTTCCACTGAGCCATCTGCCAGCCACATCCTACTCCTTAGTGCAGAGTGCATATGAAATAAAACTTTGCTGCTAGCTGGAGTGAAGTCTGGTTCTGTTGGACAGTGTATAGAAACATCTCTATTTGATTACTTGAGTTACACTAAAGTTATTCACTGCTCCCCTGCAAGTCTGTATGTAAAGTTAGAGTCCGTGATTTGCCTTAGAGTTGAGACCTCTTGTTCCCTGTTAGAGTTATCATTTGGTGATTACATAAAACTTTATAGCAAGCCTACTAAAACATTGACAGATTATTGACTAAATAGTAGAGGGTTGAATAGGTTTTGTGTGTTGTCCCCATTCCCTGTACTTGCTGTAGATCGCTAGTCCTTGGTTACTGGTGGTTTTCAAAGGTTTGGGGTTTTTTTTGCCATACGTATCTGTAAACTTTGGACCATTGTTTCAGTTGTGTTCAGTGACAGTCTGTTGGCATCTTTTCTTCTGTACCTGTTTTCCTCCACTACTGATTTTTAGCAAATTGACTTGCAGGCTATGTTGACGTTTTCCTTGGGTTTTTTGTGTGTTTATAGATCTATTAAAGTGTTGTCTCTCTGGCTTTCCTGTTTGGAAGATTTCCAACTTCTCGGTGGTAGGTCCACACCCTCTGCCTTGATGGTCATTATGGTTTTATAGCGGTTGCTAGGAATTGATGCACAGTCACATTGTGGTTTTATGTTAATTAGAATTTTCCCCCTTTGAATTCTATAGTGTTTTCTGGTGTGTTTGTAGTTGGTGTGTTTCTCTAAACAGTTGCTGTGGTTGGGTGTGTGTGCTCGTGATTAGTTAGAGTCGTGATTTTTAAGGTTTGCAGAGCATTGCTACGTCAACATTTAGCATTCGCTTTCCATTGAAATTTTTACCCACACTGTAGGTGGTAGTTTCTGATTTAATGCATGCTTGGTAAATTTTTATTGGATGCCAGATACAAGTTGGGGAGGTACAGGATGTTCTTGTAGATCTGGTCTTGTCATTGTCTTTCTGAAGCATGGTAGGTGTCGCTTCAGCTTTTGGTCTACTACCATAGTACCTTCAGCAGCTTCCTACATCTCTTGATTTTCATATCTGCCTGTTGGATTCTGCAAGTCCTCTGATTGCTGTCTAGACTTCTCCGGCAACTGAGGACAGGAAGCTGGATCTTGTTTTGCCTATTACCTAATATATTAAATTTCGATGCAGATACCCCAGCTGTCATCTAAAGGGATTAAGAGTTTATTCTGGTGCCATTTTAAGTGGCCATGGCCTGGAAACAACAGCTTTAGGTTACCCCAAATTCTATGACCCAACATAAAAGTAGTTTGAGAAGTTTTGCAGTTTTACAGAATAAATTATTAATCAAGGCAAGTTTAAAATACAATGGTGGTATATTTAGAGCCGTGGTTACCGTGAGGTAGGGAAGCTTTTGTATAGGCCCAAGATGCTATCTGATGACGTTCTTAGTTTCTAGATACCAAAAGGTTACTAGTCACAGGATGTTCCAACACAGCAAGGAATGGCTGTTACAGGGTGTAAACTAAACTAGCCCAACATAAGTAGTTCGCCTCTGAACCTGCAACAGCCCGTCTCCTCAGTACACAGTCCTCTGCAGATAGAGCCCATAGAAAAACACTCATATGTTCTGTCTACTTTTTTAGCTTTCTCTGAATAAGTGTCTTTCTTTTGATGAAACAAAAAAATGATAAGAGCTACAAGTCCTCTTATCTCACCACTTGGGAGGTAGACGTGGTGTGGGTCAGAAGTTCAAGACAGCTTCTCCCCAGTGACCTGAACAGCCTTGACTACTTGAGATCCTCTGCGTGTGTGTGTGTGTGTGTGTGTGTACACATTTTAACTTTCAGCTATTGAAGCAGTATATAAAGGCATGTGTATTAATTTTTTTTATTGCTGTGAACAAATAACTGGCAAAAGCAACTTAAAGAGGAAATCAGTTCTGGCTTACACCTTGGAATGGTAGGGAATACTTGGCAGCAGGAACTGTTTAGTTATCAGCACACCAAAAAGCAGAGAAGGAGTACTTGAACACATGAGGTTTTCTTTCTTTTGGGGTGGTAGGAGGGTGGTGGCAGATTTGACAGGGTTTCACTTTGTAGCTCTGGAGTGGAACTCCCAAGATCTGTGCCTGCTTCTGCCTCGGGAGCTCTGAAATTAAATGGTGGTGGCATGCACCTGGATCCTCCTTTTGCAAAGTACTTTTAAATGGATCTTACCTCCTAATCTCTTTGAAGCCTGCCTGAGAGACCATGTCCCCAGAGGTATGTATGTCTTGTAGGTATTTCTAAAGTCTAGTCAGCTTGACAACATTAACCATCACAAACTACTTGTCATTTTGATACCCAAGCATTAAGCCATTACATCTCACCCTTGACCCTCATAAGCTCATGGTCATCCCATAAAGTGAGTTCAGTACAACTACAATGTTCCCTGGTCTTAACAGTATGAACATTTTATATTATGAAGTCTGTCCTCAGACCCTAGGCCGTCTCTTAACTATGAGCCAGTAAAATCAAACCATGTTACGTGCTTCTAAGACACAATGGCACAGTAAATACTCAAAAAGGAGAAATGGAAGATTGGCAAGGATCATTGACTAAAACAAGACAAATTCAGTGGGAGAAAAAACTACAGCTTCATTCTCAGTATCTGGAGCCTCTGACTACATCAGGGCTCCAATGGATTTGAGTAGCCTACCTCTCAGTTCTGTCAACTGCAGTGTGCATAGCCTCTTTTGGCCCAGCTTTCTCTGGTGCATGTCTTGGTGTCTTGTGCTGTGAGACTTAACAAAGGTCTACTCAGATGGTGTTGACTACACCAAAGTTCAATTTGGAGAAGCAGTGGATTTGGGGGTTATGAGATTGTAGATGACTCAAAGGCATTGATGAACAATCCACCTGCTTAGATGCTGACTCTCAAGAGCTGCCATCCCAGAGCTCTCTGACTTGCAGAGAGTTGACAATTTAGAGAACCTCCCTTCTCAACAGTCTACTGCTTACAACTTTGGTCAAGGTCAGGTGAAGTGTGAATTGTGAGTTTCAGGAACTCACTGAGACTTGTGAGTTATTTCTTGGTTCCTTAGGAGCTTCCCTGTAGTGCAGTGGTTCCCTAATGCTGCGACCCTTTCATACAGTTCCTCATGTGGTAACCCCCAACCATAAAATTTTATTGCTACTTTATTAATATAATTTTGCTACTGTTAAGAATCATAATGTAATATCTCATAGGCGGGATATTTGATACATGACTCCTGTGAAAGGGTCATTTGACTCCCAAAGGGGTTGTAACCCATGATGTCGAGAACTGCTGCTCTAGGATAAAACAGATCAAGTTGGAACTTCTGTGTCAGGGAAACTCATTCTACCAATGGGATGTTTTCACTCAGAGGAGATGGCTCTGTAATGGAGTCTTGTCCTACTTAACTTTAACTGTCAACTTGACACAGCCTAGAGTCACCTGAGAAAGGAATCTCAATTGAGAGATTGTCTAAATTGATATAGCAGGTCCCAGCCCACTGTGGGCAGCACCATTCCCTGGGCAGATGGTCCTTACTATATAAGAAAGCTAAGTAATCATGAACCTGTGAGCAAGCCAGCAAGCAATATTCTTCCATTGTTTATACATCAGGTTCATGCCTTTACTTTTCTTAATGATGGGACAGGACCTGGAAGTTGTAAGTCAGATCCTCTCTCCCAAGTTGCTTTTGTTATTTTATCTCAATAACAGGAAAACAGAACAGGACTCTTGCAACTTAGCTTCTCCTTTACAGTTTCACACAGTGGCTTCTCAGTCTCTTTGCTGGTCATCTGACCTTCACATCACTGCCTGGCCTCCGTGGCTTCCTTGAACTTTGCTTCTCTGAAAAACCAGTGCTATGTGGACAGTGCTACCAAGTTCTGCTTGAGATCAAGTCTGGCCTCTTTCTACCACAGCTGTAATAGCCTCAACCCAGGTTGCCTTCCAGCAGGGAACTCCTTCGACAGCATTCTCACGTTTAAGTTCTCTCCCTTCCGATGGGTTTGCATTTTCACAAAGTAGAGTCCTCATGGGAAGAGAGGGGGTCTTGCTTTCAGAGCTCCACTCCTGTTGTCTCAATTCAGGACATGAGATCTCTCTTTTTTGGCACTAATCTCTTAAGTAAATCATAGCTGCTCCCTTTGTACCAAACTTGTCTGCATTTTAAAATTTGGTCATACATTTTTCCTTGACAACCTGTATATATTTTTTATATTCTGCTCATTCTCACTGTAGAAAGGGTAGTAAGCAGGAGTCATTTGACAGCCTAGATGTTAGGCTGTTTTGAAATTCCCACTGCTAAACAGCTTGTAGTGGTTTGAATGAGAGTGACCCTCATAGACTCATACATTTGAATGTTTGATTCCCAGTTGGTGAACTGTTTAGGAAGGATTAGGAGGTGTGGCCTTGTTGGAGGAGGTGTGTCATTGGAGGTGAGCTTTGAGATTTCAAAAGCCTATATTAAGCCCAGGCTTTTTCTCTCTCTGACTGCTGCTTGTGGATCAGATGTAAGCCCTCAGCTACTGCTCCAGCACCACACCTGCCCACCTGCTGCCACACTTCCGCCAACACGATGGTCATGGACTCACCCTCTAAAACTGTAAGCAATATCCCAGTTAAATGCTTGCTTTTATAAGCTGCCTTGGTCATGCTGTCTCTTCACAGCAAACGGATCAAGAACTAAGATAACTTACTTCATTACATTTTAATTCATCCCCATTCAGTTCTTCAGGACATGGGGAGAATGCAGCCAGATTCTATGCCAGAATGGTAACATGAATAACTAATAGCTCAGCTCACAATAGAGTCCTTATTACCCTCTGAAACCTCATGAGCCCAGGCATTACTGTATTCGTTTGCATCTGCATTCTGGTCTTCCAGCCCCCACTAGAAATCAAACCTTAAGCTGTGCTGACAGCCTTTTGTAGCTCACAGCTCCAAACTTCACCATTGCCCCCACAAATCAGTCGAGGGCCTAGGAATCAGATTTCTTATAATGGTCCCACTCTGGGTGCCAGTTTTCAGTATTAGCTACATTTTTGCTGTTGCTGTATCTAAAGATAAGCAATTAAGGGTAAGGCTTCTGGGTTCAGCCACCTGTCCTTAAGCCAGTAGGAACAAACAATAGTATAAAGGAGATTTACTCATTGTGGCCACATGGGGTAAAGGAAGATACCGCCCCCCCCCCCAAAGGCCATCTTTTTAGGGGTCTTGACATGAGGTTTGGGTTTAAGTAGTTGGCAAGGGTTTTACATAGCTAAGTAGTCCCAATCAAGTGCGGTCCACCCCATCTTTGACAGACCTGCAGGTTTCTCTTGTCTCCATCTCCCCTTTCATCATAGGAGAACTGGAATTAGATGCGTACCTGGCTTATGTGGGTTCTGGTGACTCAAACCCAGGTCCTCACGTTTCCACGGTAAACATTTTACTCACTGAGCCATCTCCCCAGCTCTGCTTGCTTGCTTGCTTGTTTTTGTGTTGGCAGAGTCTCTCATTATTAAAAAGGAATCAGAGATTCATCTTCACTAACACAAGTACATATTCTGGATAAGGATTGCCTCCCTTGCCCATAACACACACGTACTCATGGTTGCTTTCTTCATCGTGGTGGTTTGAGAACGGCCCCAATAGGCTCAGATTCGAATGCTTGGTCTATGGCTCTGTTTGAAAGGATTGGAGGGTGTGGCCTTGGAGGAGGTGTGTCACTAGGGATTGGCTTTGAGATTTCAGAAACCCATGCCAAGCCGTGAGTCTCTCTTCCTGCTGCCTGTGGATCTACATGTAGAGCTCTCTGCTCCTTCTCCAGCACCAAGTCTGCCTGCATGCTTCCACACTCCCTTTCACAGTGGCAATGGACTAAACCTCTGAAACTGTAAACCACCCCCAATTAAATGATTTTCTTTATAAGAATTGCCTTGGTCATGGTGTTGCTTCACATCTATAGAACACTAAGACAATCATAAAGACATTCCCATAGTACTGCTGTGTGTGTGTGTGTGTGTGTGCTTATGTGCATGTGTGTGCATACATGTTCAGATGTCTCTTTCAATTGTTCTTTACCTTGTTTTTTGAGACAGGGTCTATCACTGAACTTGGACCTTCACTGATTGGCTAGACTGGCTGATCAGTGAGTCCCAGGGACCTTCCTGTCTCCTCCTCCCTCCCTCCCGGGACTGAGATTACTGGTGGACACCATCACATGCTGCTTTTATGTGAGTGCTAAGGATCTAAACTAGGTCCCACTCTTGTACAGCATCACTTTACCCACTGAGCCATTTCCCCAGCCCTACATAGTATTACTGCTAAGCAAGGAATCAGTTTAATAACCTAGGAAATACTGTGGTGACCTCAAATCCATGAAACTAACATACCCTTTGCCAGGAAGTAGCTGGCCTAATTGAGAGGTACAATATCTCCCTGAGTACTCAGTTTTGACATTAGTCAGGAGATAACACCACATGTTCTAAATTAGAGAGTGTAGCCTTGAGTGTCTCAAGGGGGTAAAAGAGAGTGGCCTCTCACATTTCTTCAGTCTATAAAGCTGGAGGTCTGAGTTTCCGTAAGATGCCATAACTAGGGATACTGCAATAGTTTCAGTGACATAAGTCCTCAGACAGCTGCTACCTGGGCTCATGCAAATTAATCCAGTCTGCAGAGAGATGGCCCAGCAGTTAAGGGTCCTTGCTGCTCTTAGAGAGGACTGGGTTCCCAGCACCCATGTCAGGAGGGCCACAACAGCCTGCAACTCCACCTTCGGTGGCTCTGGTCTCTTCTTGTGGCCTTCACATGCACTGCACACATGTGCACATTTTTTACCAAAGCCCAATATGCAGCAAAAAGTGCCTCTACTAGTCTTTGCCAACGGGAGCTTGCGTTGCTGCTATGGAGAAGTAAGAAGGGTAACATTTGAAACTCAGCCCCACCACTGTCTTAGTCACTGCTCTCATTGCTGTGAAGGGACGGCAGCCATGACCACAAAAACTCTTACAAAGGAAAACATTTCGTTGGGGCTGGCAGTTCCAGAGCGTCAGTCCATCATTATGGTGGGGAGCATGGTGGCATGCTCCACAAAGTCACATCTCCTAATCCTAATCCCATGGGAGTTCCACTCCCCGGTGACTGTAAGTATTCAAATATATGACTGGCCATGTAGCTTCTTTTCACTGATGCTAATATCCTCAGCAGCTACACCCTTCTTTGCGGTACCCGGAACACTCTTTCAGGGATACTGCTGCAAGCTCTCTGAATGAATCCTTTCTGCTACTCTTTGTCCTAATTTTCACAGTAAGTTTGCAAAAAGCAGCTAACAGTATTGCTAATGGGGATGCTGTGCTGCCTTGAAATGGCTGCTACTGGATAAACCAGTCTGTTGTGGAAGGCCCTGGTGCTGTTTGCATTATGATGCTGATTCAGCTTCTCCAAGAGGAGCTACCTGGGACAAGAAGTGAATCCCATACTCAGGACTTCATGTGACCCTTCTAATGAATAAAGAAACCAATCGCTGGGCGAGTAGGCGGGACTTCCGGGTCAGGGGGATGAAGAGAAGAGGCAGGAGAGAGAGATGGGCTTTTTGAACAGAGACAGCAGGAGGACAAGATGTAGCTACCAGCGGTCCCCGGTTTACATGGTGAATCTGCCAGGATTTGCCACCGGAGGTTTAGATTTAATATGGCTTACAAGATTAGGATTCTAGTTGTTGCACCCAGCGACTGAGTTACCATTGTTTCTGAGCTTAAGTTTGTGTGGTGTTTTCCTTCACATGGCAGCTCGACTGGGTTCCAGAGAGAAAGGTACGGTGGCAAAGCGTGGGTTTGCCTGATGTGCACCCCCAAAAGCCGTGGGAATTTTGAAGCGTGGGGGTTTAGCAGGGTAGCAACCCGCCAGTGGGAACTTAGCCAGCTGGGTGGAGAGATTTCAGAGTCAGAGGCTCCACGAGACGAGAACAGGCCTGCGATGCCCTCCCGTGCCTTGGGCGACCAGCCCGCCAGGGCCTGCCGGCATATCATGAATTGCATTTTTTAATATTTCCTGCAACACCAATCCGTCCTATTTAAGCCACACCTCCTTCAAAGTCTGCGCAAAGTCACTCTTAACAGATGAGCCATTTCACCCCCCCTCTTTTATACCCAAGATAGATTTTCTAGTCTGAACAAGAAAAGGAATTCAATTAAGACTTTTCTAACGTGGGCTGGAGACTTGGCTGAGTGGTTAAGAACTCTTTTTTTGTTTTGTTTGTTTGGTTTTGGTTTTTCGAGACAGTGTAGCCCTGGCTTTCCTGGAACTCACTTGGTAGACCAGGCTGGCCTCAAACTCAGAAATCCGCCTGCCTCTGCTTCCTGAGTGCTGGGATTAAAGGAGTGCGCCATCACTGCCCGGCTGCTTAAGAACTGTTGCCCTTGCAGAGGACACACATGGCAACTGTCAGTCATGTGCAACTCCAGTCCCAGGGAATCTGGTGACTTCTTTTCACTTTTCTGAAACCAGGCACAAATGTGGTCCTCATACATACATACGTGCATGCAAAAAACACTCATACATGTAAAATAAATATTTTTTTTTAAAAAAAGACTTAATAAAGTAAGGAGTTTTAGCATTTACAAGAAGACATGAAAAGGCTATAAGAAAGGATGATACATTTATGTCAAAGAAAAACGCTCTAAAATCTGTTTCGACAAATCTTTATTGAACTTTAACAACTTTTCACTTATTTTTAATAGCATATTTTTGTAAAGATTTATTTATTTTTGCTTTATATGTATGCTTGCTTGCATTTATGTGTATACCACGTGCATGCCCAGTACCCACAGAAGCCAGAGGAGAACATCAGATCCCCTGGAACTAGTTACAGATAGGAGCTGGAACTGAACAGGGGTCAGCGGAGGAGCCTGCACTCTTAACAGATGAGCCAGCTTTCCAGTCCTGGGTCTTCATTTCTTAGTAAGGTCAGCACCAAGGCCCACTATCATGGCCCACCCTACTTTGTTACTATTTTGTTGCTCAAAATTCAAACTAAGAGACTGCTGGGCAGCCAGGGGTCAGAAACAGCTTGTAGAATGCAAACCAAAGCCTGAGTGTTTTCAGATCTGGGGCCAAAGCTGGCTTCATGTGGGAGGGACACTCAAGACGAGTTCATTCTCAGTCCTTAGGACCGGCTGCCACACACTAGGAAGAGAAGCTGGATGGAAAGGTTAGTAGGGCTAGGGTCATCTTTATCTGTCTAAAGGCACCCAGAAATAACACGCACGCACACGCGCGCGCGCGCACACACACACACACACACACACACACACACACACACACACACGGCCTTTCAGGTCTGAATGAAATCCCGGATGGAGCTGTTTAGGCTCAAAAAGTTGTAAATTGAACATTTTCTGCCACACTGGGTAGGGAGCCGTCCTCAGTCCTTCTGTTGTGTTTAACTGGTACCTGTAACAACAAGTTGGTATGTTAGGTTTCAAACCTGGGACAAATGGCCGAGGTGGCCGTTTACCATATCAAAGCAGACCTGGCCACCAGGTCCCCTTAGCATCCTCCCTACCTGCTTCCCTAAACTTCTCCAGCCCAGGGGCTGGGCTGCCTTTCCCTATATAATTCTACCATTTTGGTTACCCGTCCCTTTTGCCTGCTCTTTGGGGTTTCTTGGCTGTTGACCCCTCCTCCACTCTCCCTTCCCCCTCTCCCCCGTGGCTCAGGGTCATGTCCACTCTGGACTCCCCCAGATGTCCCTGCCTCTGGCTCTGCTCTCCTACATATCTATAATAAACCTTCTCTTTCACCAGACCTAGGAGCGGTCAGGTCCTTTCCTTTTTATTTTTACTTTTTCATTCAATAAGCAAACGCTATATTATTTTATGTAGCTGACATAAGTACCCATGGATTTTGGAACCATGGGGGTCCTGGCACCAACTGCTTGTGGACATTGAAGGACAATTCCACTAGAATTTCCCATTCTAGGGAAAGATGATTACACAGAGGCTGAGGGATGAGTGAAGGTAACAACCACAGTAAAGTGGCCCTGATCTGGGAAGGCCTCCTTGGCTCCCACCTTCTTTCTACATTTTCTTAACTGTATGTTTTCATTTCAATGCTGCAATGAACCTCTATCTAAAACCAGCCTGACAATTGCAGAGTTTTACTCTCAACAATATATATGACTTATGCATAACAAATAAATCAATCGAGTGAATGAATAAATAAATAAGATGGAAGTAGGAGGAAGTCAGATAAGGGAATGGATATTGGTAATTAATTATTGGAGGTGACTAAAGAAGAAATTCAATGAGAATCAGCAAGGCTGTGGTACTGATTTCTAAGCCACTGAGTGAGTTGTAATCCAGAAGATGCCCTTGGGCTTATTTTACCACTAGAACTGTGTAAAGCAAATCCAAACTACCTAGCTAACATTATACTCTAGAATCATTCTAATCTAAGTTTGAGGCCACCCTGGACTCGTACCAGGGTACTTTTTAAATTGTCTCCTACAAATAGCCGAGCTTTTAAAGCTTCACTCACAGTCTTTGGTCTTTGAATCGTTCTTGTCATTTTACTGCCCATAAAATGAGTCTTTAAAAAATGTTGGTGGGAGTATCTGGATGGTTTTGAAGCAGAATTTAGGGAGCCGTGGGCTTGGTGGGATCTGAGCCCTGTAAAGTGAAAAAAAAAAAAAATAAAGTAGATCTCTTGACCCAGATTTGACATAAACTTTTATTACAACATATACTTAGCATTTAATTCAAGTGAGGATGTTAAACTTTGGATAACGTGTGTGTGTGTGTGTGTGTGTGTGTGTGTGTGTGTGTGTATGACATGACCAAGGGAAAAGATGACTGGGAGAGTTGGTCCCTGAGATTTAAATGTGAGCAGACTGTGGGCTGTTCCATATCAGGATGTGGTTGATTAACAAGCTTCCCAGGTAAGGAAGAACACCACTCAGACTCTGGCTCAAGTCAACTGGATATTTGGCAATACTTTTTGCTGAGACAGTGCCTCCTTCCCAAAAGGAGTCAGAGCGGAGCAGTTGAAGCTAAGTCCTGCTTTACCTGTTGAACTTGTCACCCAGAGACTCCAAAGCAGAGACATCCAGTGACTACTGGATGTACCGATGTACCGGTCTAGAGCGCAGAGGAAAGTTGTGAGCTGCAGGTGTAGACTTGACAAACCGTGATCAAAGCTATGGGATCTAAGGCTTTCTTTCATCACCAGGAACAATGTGGGCAGAGTCAGACCTACCTCCGAATGGCTCTGCTCTTGAGAGGCTGGCTGGGAAGGAAGGACTAGAACAGGAGATGAAAGCCATGGACCGCCCCAAGAGTCACTGTCATGAAAAGGTGCAGGAGAGGCAGTCTAGGAGTGTGCAATTATCTGATTCAAACACTGCAGAAGCAGGTAGTGAGAATTCAGTAGTGTCTATGCATTAGGTGGTTTTATTATCAATTTTGCTTGGCTTTTGTTGTTTTTGTGCATGATTATGTACATTTTATGATTATGCATGTTTATGATTATGCATAATTATCATATCATATTATGAAGATGGATGTGATTAGGGATACGGGTATGGTCCAGTATCAAACTCAGTCCTTCAGTGCTGGGATCGCCTGAGCTCTGGGGTTAAAGGTCAGGGTTACAGGCATCAAACCCAGATTCAAGGGATGCTTCTACCTTAGTAGATTTTATGATCCTGACACACACAGGATCAATACGTAATTGTTCATGACAAGATCCCTTCTGGGTGATACGCCCTAGAGAACTGTCCTCCGGAACCCTCAACTGACAGGAAATATCAGTGTGGAGAAAGAGAACAGGCAAAGGATTGCTCAAGACTCCCGAGAAGGTAGAGCAGATCCTGAGACTGAGACTGCCCAAGAAAGAAAAGGACAGTGTGGTTTCTCCAGTTTTCGTGGCTATAATGAAATACTAGAATAGCTAGCCATTGTCTGGATGACGCAACTTGTTAGGTAGCTAGATGACATTAGGAGGCTCAGGGCCTCTGAATATGGATCCAAATCTTGTCACGCTTTGCCTATCCTTAATGTTTAAATTACCATATAAAAAGGTGGCAGCAGGGCTTTTTGGAGGAGGCCCCAGGAGAGGAATATACTTCCTCCTGGCAAAAACAATGGAACCTGAGTTCTTCCTCTCTCCCTGGGTGGAGAAACGACATTCTAAACCACCCCCAAATTCTATGCTATTGTCTTTTTCTTTAAGAATTCATCTTGGGGCTGGAGAGATGACTCAGCAGTAAAGAGCACTGGCTGTTCTTCAACAGGACCCTGGTTCGATTCCCAGCAACCACATGGTAGTTCACATCTGCCTGTAACTCCGGTTCCAGGGGATCTGGACTCTGCAGAGAGTGCATGCGCATACGTGCAGACAAAACACTCATACAGACAAAGTAAAAATCAATCAATAAAAAAAATTTAAAAAACAAACAACGACAATAACAACAAAAAATAGTGAATCTTAATGGGTCTCTCAGTCAACTGGCCAGAAGTCCACCCTTCAGGAATGCTGCAGGTATGCTAAGTAGATAGGAAGACTATTTATCTCCTTAGGAGGAGAGGACTGACATTCAGAGACATGCTGCTCTGTGCTCCCCCAAAAGTAATAGATGAATGATACCTGTCAATCACATTGATGATTGACATACAGAGATATGCTGCTGTAGGCCGCGCCCCCCAAAATATCCTGTGCAGGTGCTTACAGATCCTTACACTAAGGCTGTCTGCTTTTCTAACAAAAACAAAACAAACAAACAAACAAACAAAACCCACAATGTTTTCTTTTTGGCTATTGGCCAAAATCCTAGCCTGCCTCACCAACACTCCTGACATTCTTACTCCTTCCTTAAATATCAGCTGCTGCAGTCCTGCCTGCAGCTGCATGCTGACCTCTTGTCACTGGAAATGCCTGCTTCCTTGGACCCCTTCTCCGCTGCTGCCTGCCTTCCTCACAGCCGTTGCCGAGACTGACTGCTTCGCCTCGCTGTGGTCATTTTCCTCTCAAATTCGAACAAAATGTTCCTTCCTCCTTCTGAGTCTGTTTCAAAGTCTTTGACCAGTTAACACTAGGAAGCCACAAAAGGAAATCCCAACTCCCTGGTGACAAGGGGGCCCACAGGAACTACCTGAATTCTCAGAGAGCAGCTCCACAGCAAGCCAAGGTCATCCAGGCTAAGCTCCGCCCCTAAAGAGTCATTTGCATGCGGGGACTGCCCCTCAGGCTGCCAAACCGTGCACCACCTGTGGTGGGAGCCAGGCCAGGCATGGCCAGGCTCCTGGGCTCCTTTTCTTTTCAAGGTTTGAAATCAAGGATGACACAGTCTTGCAAAAGCAGTAAGACAGCAGCTCTATTTAAAGCACAGCTGCCAGAGGGACACCATCAAGAGAAACAGCCAGGCCACAGGAGTGAGGGCACTCAAAGACCCCAAGGGTTTCCCTTTTCAGGCTCTAGAGAAGGAGGAGGGTGGTTAAAGAGGGGCATAGTGGATGGGTCTCTATTTTGATCCCTAGATTCGGTCATATAATCACATTTCTCTACTATGAATTACCCCTTCCCATGATGCATCTTATCACATGCACATCCCCGTTGCCTGAGCATAAGGTGATTAAAAAGGGTAATTGCCCAAAAAGTTCGCTTTAATGGCACAATTTGCCTTATGGGCACGCACCCTAGCTCAGCTTAGGTCGAATTGGCCTTTCTGTCTCATACCAGAATACACTCAAATAGGAACTGTTGATATTTGTTGATATTAGCGCCATTACTGTGCGTGTCGTCCCGAGAGATCTGAGGTAGCTAGGGGAATTGTTTGCGGTACACGCAAGTGAAGCAGCTAGGCCGCCACGTGAATGAGAAAAGGGATGGCAGCTGTCTAAACTTGTCCCTGTTCCTTCCTGCCTCCAGAGCACATTTGTCTTCCATTCTGTGGGAAGGAAATCTGCAGGTACATTGTCGTCAATGGTTTGCTTGTTCTGAGTTAACCTTCAATCGTGGTAGTCAAGACTTGGTGGCCTTCGTGTCTGTGAACCTGCCTCCTGCAGACCGAGAGGAGACAATGACCACCTGATCAGAGGGGCAAGGGAAAACAGCAATGATTAACTACCCCGCCCCAAGCTGGCTGTGATGAGACAAGACAGATTTTTACCACATTGATTCACTGTCTTCTCAGATTGCTGGTTCCGGGCATAAAGTGCAGTTTAAAGATTCAATTATTTGTTTTATGCCTGCGTGCTGGGTAGCACATACCCAGCTACAAAACCCTTCCACAACGTGTAGAGGGGATCTGCTAGGCCTGAAGCCTAGAGTAGCTTCTTCCTCTTCTGGAGGAGAGGCTCCTTCCCGCCTATTCAGGAGGGTGCCTGGCCTTTGGAAACCTACTCATCCTGGCTCTTCTCCATAAATTTGCAGACACTGAGAGTCCTGAATGGCAGCTCTCATGGAGACGTTACTGAGAAGGGATCACAAAGCCGTCTTGTGGATGACATACAAAAGTTCCACAGGGAAAGGCAGCCGTGGTCAGAGCAGGACTCTCAGTCTTAGGGCTGGCAGAACAGTGATAGTAAGCCTGGGGCAGGGACGCCAAAGCCCACCTCAAGGGCAAGCACAGAGGCAGGGAGGAGGGCCTGTGACCTTAATGGGCAAGTGCAGCTGTGTTCTTAACAAGCCTGCTTCTCAAACACTATATTTCCTCAGCCCATTCTTGTCGGTAAGCAGCCACAGGAAACAGATAAAGAACTAAGCATATACAATTACTGACAAAAGACTATCCTAAGTGTTGGGTGCGTGTTATTCCATTTAATGAGCGGAACTAGTCATGGGGGTATTCACATGTCCCTGTGGGGAGTCAGTTAACCTACTTAAAGTCACACAGCTAGCAGTGACAGGAGTCTGGCAGTCTTTCTTAAAAGCCCACACATTCTACCAGTCTTTGTCCAGATCAGAAAGGAAGAACTTGACCCAGCCTAAGGATGGTCCAATAATAGTTACCAACATTTGATATTCCTCACCAATCTGGAATTGATTCAGTACCCATCTTACAGAGGAAGAAGTCAATTCAGGGGTCTGATGTTTGTGCTGCCCACCATCTACACTGTCCACAGGACTACTCTGGTGGCCTTCTTCACAGGGGCCCTTGAGCTCCCAACAATCATAATGTCCTCTATGAATCTTAGAAATGTGGTCGATGGTACCTCAATCATTGAGATGCTCTGACAAAGAATGAAACACTTAATGTTCTTCAGGTGGTTTTTACAGCTGGTCTAACCACCTGAGACTGATGAACTAAATAGGAAATTTAGTGCAAACCAGACATGTTTTTTTTTCAACCCCATAGATTATTCAGTCAGTCCACAATCACAAAGAACGAACTACCTCCCTGGCCTTGAGCTGCTATCCCAGTCTTGGAGTCATGGAGGACCCACCCTTCAACTCATGTCCCCAAGACTGGGTGATTTAGCCAGAGGAGGGTGTGCTCACCAACTGGGGAGCCCATCTGGACAGAAAGCTGACTCTGTAGCTCCTGCACTCGTTGGAAGGCATCCAGCTTCACACTGCGCTCCTGAGCAAGCCGGCTTCTCATCTGAGGAGAGAGGGCAGGGAGCAGACATGCTGTGTGGTGCTTTCTTTAGTTTCCCTTGGTTCCCAGGTGACTTCTGAGGGAGAATATAGGCCCAAGGCTGCCCCACAATGGGCAGTTTTCAGAATCCTGGATAGGCTGAACTCAGACCAGTATGAATGCTTCAGTAAACTGAATCAGCGAGGGGACAAAACCCATCTGCGCAACCCTGGCTTTGTCATTATTTGGTGTTCATTTACAGCTTTGTGCGTGTTTTTAAAATTTTATTTATTTTATCTATTTATTTGTTTGTATCTGCATGTCCATGTGTCTGTGTCTGGGCACTTGTATGCCATGGTGGGGGTCAGAGGACAACCTGTGGAAGCTGGTTATTTCCTTCAACCCATGTGGCTCCAGTGGATTCAACTCGGGTCATCAAATTGGGAGGCTATCACCTTTATGAGTGTTTTTAACATTTTTCTTTTCTACTGGATGGATAGATGGAAGTTAGAACCTGGTTCCCAGCATCTATACAGGGGATCCACAGGAGCCCCTGGACAGTTTGAGCAATGGAAAGAGGGACCTTTTTCCAGATCTACATCACACTAGAAGGCCATCCCCATGTCTGAGCAAAGGACTACCCTCTGTAACATTTCCTGTAACATTTCCCAGGCCATAAGCTGACCCTCATGTGTAGGGCTCTTCCAAATGTAGCTTAGATCTCAGCAGCTCATCAGAGCTCCAGGTAATGTAAACCAACTCCATAGTCCTATGAATGCTAAGTATATGTGCCGGGCCCTCGTTCCGGGGTGGGGGCTGGAAGAAGCATAGCAAAAATTTCTGAGCCAAGTCGGGGTTCAGTAAATCTGAGAAGTACTAGGAGAAGAAAGAGGCATGCTTACTAAGGACTGCCTTGTGTACAGTGTCTTTATCAAAGTCAACAGTTAAGGAAGGGGTTGAGTCCAGTCTACTTATCTGTTTCTGAGGCTTGTCTGTACTAACAGGCCTATCAAAACCACAGACTCTAACACCCGTTGAAAGTTAGCTATTGGTCGCTGTTCTGGGATTTGAGTTTGTAGTTGAATTATTAATTATCCTGGCATGGGATTTCTACTCACCTTAGACCATTTATGTTCTCAATGAAAGTCACACACAGCCTTTATATTTTTTAATATGCCTAGGCAGCGTAATAGCTGTACAACTGCCTACTCTCCACGCTGTTAGAATCTACCTTCATATTTGATCTGGGCTGCTCTTAGCTCCAATTGGCCAGCCCACACGGCCACATTTTTATGGCTCAGCTAACCCCTGGTGGCTCTCCTTTCTCTTCTCCAGCACACTTCTTCTATCCCCATGGCAGCTTCTCCTGCTTCTCAAACTCATGGTAAGCTGCATGCCTCAGTATCCCTGATGCTGGATTACAGACATGAGTCACCATGCCTAGTTCACAAATGTGAAATTCTAATTTTCTTTCACTCTGCAACAGCTTATTCCCTCGCTCCATTTCCTTGAAGGTATTTTATTCAGCATTCCCTCAATTCAATTTAATTTTCTTCATAGAACTTCTTCTAGAGCCCTTGAAACCCTTGACCAATAACAGTTCAATTTGATTTTCAAATTGCTATTCTGTCTGCTATTATCTCTAGTGAATGAACTGAGGGCTTTATTCACCCGTGGATATGTAAAGTACCTTCTGTGTCAGGTTTTATTGAATTACCTTCTGTAGTCTGCTTTTTGAGGTTGAATTAATCCATACATGCATTATAATAACCCCTTTCTATTTCCCCAGGGGGTAAAGTTATAAAAATTATGTCTGAAATCCACATTTGCTTTTCATGTTTGACTCTGTATTTCTAGACATGCTGGAATAAAAACCTCTTATTATAGCTTTCATATGCTTGCTGCTCTTCCAGATTATAGCTCACAGTTCTCTAGAAGACCCCAGTTCAAAGGTTAAGGCAGTATGAAAGATATTGTCATCAGGACACTGGGACTCTGAGCCTGGAGCAGTCTTGCTTAAGCACTTGCCCCAGGGTGGTATACAGAGAACCATTCCCAGGTGTGCCTAGAACTGACAGAGCGGAGAGAATGCTGTGAGGGGAGCAGAGAGTCCTGGGAACAGACATTCCATGGAGGCCTTTAGGGTCAGGCTCAGCAGCCCCACCTGCTTCAGGTCTCTGTCCATCTTCTTCTGCTGCAGCTGACCTCGTTTTGAAGCCCGCTCAGCTTCTTCTGTCAGGAGCTGCAGTTTTTGATCTTTTTGCTCCACGTCTTTTAGGAGCTTCTCCATGCCAGATGTTTTTATGACATCCAGCTGCTGCCAAGTGACAGAGTCTTGAGTCACTCTGTGTTCCAACTCCCTCAGCAGTTGAGCCTGCAGCAAGAGAGGGCCAAGGTAAGAAAGAAAGCAGTCAGCAGCAGGCAGCAGAGGCAACTGAGGCTAGGTGACATAGCTCCCATTTCAGCATGGCTACCTGTGCTGTTCTTGGGCTCTGGGGGCAACAGCCTAACTATTTGGTCCTGGTCTGGTAAGCAGTGAGACCGCTAGGATCTTGCCTCACCTGGTACTTCCTGGACTGGCCCTTCTCCTGTGAACCCCAAGGCATCGTCAAAGGGATCAGAACTCACAACAAACAATAATGAAAGCCAGGATGTGTTAATGCCCCTACAGAGTATTATCAGGTGAAGAAATTGACTTTCTCAGCATTCAACATTGGAAGATGATATCCATCCTAATCAACTATCTACCAAATGCTCGTATTGAATACAAGCTGTATTTGCATCGCCATAAAGTCTTTCTCGTGGGGACCAGCAGTGAGTCCCCCCTTGCCTCTGAGGAGGTGAGGACTCTTCATAGAAACATTAGTGCTGAAGGGTGCTTCTGACTTGGGCTCTGTTTTCACTCTCAAAATGTCTCTGTGGAAACCAGATTCTAGATAATTAAAGAAAGAAAAATGGAGCTGAGCATAATGATGTGAGCCAGCGTGAGCTATAAAGTAAGACCCTGTCTCAACAACAACAACAAAGTAAAAATGGGGGAGAAAAAAGAGACAGAGGGGGAGGAGGAGGAGAGGAGGGAGAGGAGGAGGAGGAAGAGGAGGAGGAGGATAGTGCCATCTTGGAATTTGTTTATATTCTAGCTGAATGAAAATGAGGACATGACCACTCCTAGCTATGGTTGAAAAGGTTTTATTATAAACATGAGGGAGAGAACATCTGGAGGCATCTGGAAGAGTCCAGAGCAGGGAGAGAAAGTAGTAGACTAGACATGACCAGTAGACTGAACGGAGTCATGAGAGGAGACACGGAAGGGAAGAGTGAGAGAGGAAGAAAAGAAAGATGGAGCAAATGGAGGGGGACCAAGAGGGAGCCAAGCAACCAAGAGAGCATAGGGTATGTAGCCAAAACAGCTGGGTTATGCAGGGGGAAGGGGAGGAAAGCTTAGTGGCTGGAGAAGCTTGGGGAGGAGGGAGTGCTAAGAGCAGCCAGGGCTCTGTACAGGGTACTTGAGATGCTGGGAGAGCCTGCCTTGATATGTTGATAGGCACCTCAGTTACCCACTTGTCCTGAGTTACTTTGGGAACTAACTGCGGGTTTCTCTCAAATCAGTGGTATTCTAAATGCTAGGGAGCTCTGGCCACTGTTCCAGCTTGCCACCGTGTCCCTTCTCATGGGTGGCCACACTCAGGGGCTCTAGGTACCTGGGTATCATTCTGCCACCACAGCTTCCTGTTGTCAGTCTGAGCTTTGGTCAGGGCTTGCCTTGAAGCCAGGAGCTGTTGATGAAGTAAAGCCACTTCTTGCTCTGCCCTTAGCTTGATTCTCAAGCACTCCTTTTTACTGTGAATAGATTCCTGCCAGCATTGCAAACACAGGGGGAGAGCAAGTAAGCTTCTTTTCTGTGGTTTTAATCTGAAGCTATAGCTAAGACCTCACCGGAGGGCACTTCTTTAACACTGCCTATACAGTGGAGCTCTTGACGGCCATTGCTTGTGTGAATCTAGTCATGGATAGCCCAACAGATGAGGGTAAATCCAGATTCTAGCTTGTCAGACTGCAACCAGTGTGTGCTTTGTGTTCAATGTGTTTAAAGCAGGTGCTCGTCTTACTATTCTGTTACTCCATTTCTCTCAGATTACCAAAGCCCGCAACCTCAAGCCTTTAGTAAACATTACCCTTCTGTCTCTTCACCTTTCTTATGCTCCGTTCTTTCATCTCCACAGCTGGCTGCACCTGTCTGTTTTCTATTTCTCCCAACACTCTAAGGTTGCCTATTCCCAGGGGTTGGGGGGGAGATCAATTGCCAATTGCTAGATTCTTTAGCAAGGCTGGGCCTGCCACTTGCCACCAGTGTGGCAGCTGCCGAAGCACCACAGGTGTGTGTGTGCGCTCGCGCACGAGGGAAGGGTCTCTCTTCAACACATTACCTTCTCTGCCCTGCTCAGCTGACCTCTGAGGTGTGCCTGCTGCACAGCCAGCCGCCAGCGGCCCAGGCTCCGCGCTTTGCACAGTAGAGCAGCCAAGGTGTTGCTGCTGTCCTGCTCCAAGGCACACAGCTGCTCCTGCCAAGAAGGCCGACTTTTAGAACAGGCCCCTCTCGGGTCTTTTTCCTAACACCAGAAACGTGCCTTCCAGAAAGACACATTACCATGTGCAGCCCCGCCCCAGGACCGCTTTAAAAAACGTTCAACCCCTTTGGAATTCTAAATGGGTCAGTGGTGGGCTGGGAGCTGGGAAGAAAGGCGGCATGAGTTCACGTACTTTGGCTTCTTTCTCTTTTGTTTCTCCATCAGGTCTGGCAGAGCCCCAGGTTTTCTTTAGCTGCTTCACGTTGGCAATCCCTTCAGCTCTCACTTCACCGATGAGCTCACACACTTTCTGGATCAAATTAAACTGATTCTCATCCAGCTTCTCCTGAAAATTGCAGACTCAGGTCAAGAAGTCCATTGGATTTGAGGGCATGAAATGCCCTTCTACTCAGACAGTTTTCCTCATGACTATTACAAGGCAGGCGCATTAGAGGTCTATACCCAGCAGGGAATCTTCTTTTGTTCACCTACAGGTCCTAGAACATGCCTTGTTTGTCAACACCTTCTGGTACTTTGAGCCAAGACAATGGGTAGAGCCATGGGAGGTGACAGAGAAAATCTACTGGCTAGATCAGGTTAGTTGGGGAAGGTGGATTCATGGCTCCCAGGCTGACATGGAATCTGAAGAGTCCTTATTGTTGATGAGCCACTACAGAGGAGTTTCATTAAATATGGATTAAGTGAAGGAAGACAATGGGCTGACTGCCTCCTTAGGCTCCAGTGGGAACCTGGGCATGAGACGTTCTGTCCTGAGTGGCTGTGGCTAGTGGTGACACAGACCGCTTACGTAAGTTATTACTGCAGACTCAGGGCTGAGAGCTGAATTGTGACTCCTCCCAAACTAATGTATTCAGCCTCCAATGTCTGGAGACATAAGATCTTTTCATAGGAGTGGGTTCCAATCCCAGGGAGACTGTGCCCTGTAAGAGCAGAGAGGGTCATCTCTTTCTTTCTCTTGGCAGGGAGGAAGCAGCTCCTGGTCCACTAGTAAGGGAACAGTCCATAGAGGAGCCCATGCTCAGACCCTCATCTCTGACTCTTGGCTTCCAGAACTGTCAGAAAATAAACTGTGCTTTGCTGCTCAGTCTATGGCATTTTGTTGTGGCGGCCTCAGTAGATTTGGTTGCTTAGAGTCCCAGGGCTGAGAAATAGGCCTACGAATGCCCTTACCACCTCTGAGCCACTTCCTCAGTGAGGAAGGCAGGAGGACAGTACCCAGTTAGAAACTATGGCAGGAAGCCTGGCCAATTCTGCTGGTTATCAGCCAGAACATTGCCATTACCTTGGGACCAAGGACTTGGACAGGGATTCCCTACTTCTGGGGGTTTGGTAGAACTCCTTCAGTCTGGGAGGAGTTAAGAGTTCGATTTTTATCTTCTTATGCCTGCACGTTTGCTCTGGAAAGGTTGGCTTCTGACTTCCCCTGTAGCTCTAGGCCCAGTCCATTTTGAATTTGGTCTTTTTTTTTTTTTTAAAGATTTGGAAACATTTGTATTTTGCAAGTAAGAAGAAATCTCTAATACTCCCTGGAAGGCAAAGACAGCATCGAGGGGGATTTCCTGTTAATAAAACAACCCTGGGGTCTATTCTGAAACTCCTGGGGATGGGGGGGAGACAGGATTAAGCAGGGCTGGCTCCAAAGAGTATTCATTGATGCAGAAGTGGGCTGGGGAAGAAAGCTATGCAGTGGGGCATTGTAGGTGTGTACTGAAATCCGTAGGGCAGGGTGTCCAAGCTCCTGACGGCTCATCTTAGGCATAGGACATCTGTCTCCCTGATGCCCAAACAGTTTTATACAGTGACCAGATTCCACAAAGGAGTCCCATCATTTCTCTTTTGAGGGGCTCCATAGTTGGCAGGTTGGTAGCTCCCCAATTCTAAATGAGGGATAAAGGCAGAAGGGCATGTTGAGGGTTAACCAGATCTGTGAAAAGTAGTTCAGTTTCCAAACCTGCCCAGCAAGCTCTCCGGCAGCTGTTCCCTCCTCTCAAGCATGGCAGCTCAGAGGGTTTTTTTTTTTTTGCTTACCTGCTTGGGTGTCTCACTTAATGGAAAGAAGTAGTAGACATCACTGGGGAGTAGAACCAGAAAGCCTGCTCTTTCCAACAGCTACTGGTTGTCGGATGTACAACTCAGTTAGAGAGCATAGTGACAACTCAGGCTGGTGACATCTCAGAGGGTGAAGGTGCTTGCCACCATACCTGATGGCTTAAGTTTGGTCCCAGGAACCCACATGTTGGAAGGAAAGAACTGATTTCCACATGCGTGCTGTGGCATGTGCGTACTAACAGAACATACAAACACACGCAAATGTAAACAGAACAAAATAAAATAATGACCACCTGCTGTTAGTTCTCTCTGTAGCAAAATCTTCTAGTAGGCCAGGCATAGTGGTGCATGTCTATAATCCCAGCAGAAGGGAGGCTGAGACAATAGGATTGTTTTGACTTTGAGGTTGGCTTGGGCTACGCAGCAAGTTCCAGGGCAGCTGGGACTACATGAGAGATATTTACCTTTATGTGTAAGCAGGTCATAAACAAAGCCTGCACTAATTCTCTGTACTCTTCCTGGACCTCTTTTCTAATATGGATTTTCAGATTCAGATTCTCTTCTTCCAGGTCTGTGAGCTGGGCCCTCAGAGCAGTGATTTCCATGATCATGTCATGACTGATCTCTGCAATCTACAGGGAATGATGCAGAATATATGACATGAGGTCAGGCTAGCAATGGAGGGATTCCAAGGAGTAGAATAGTCCTGTGAGGGCTAGCACAATCTCCATTTTCAGGCCCATGAAGGCAAATAGCCTACTGGGTAGATGTGCAGGATGGAACCTCAGGTTGGTTTAACAGTCTTGAGCAGCATCAGACACATCTAACATTCACAGTCCTCCCTGGTGCTGAGGTATAAGGTGCTCTCCCTTCACACAACAGCCTTAATACAACAGATAAATGAGCCCCAAAGAGCTGGTGTGCAAGCACAGCACTTTTCATAAACCCCACAACTGTCTCAGCTTCATCACCACACTGGCCTTCCCTTGACTCCTCAACCAAATGCCGCTTCATTTCTGAATTACATTCTACCTGGCATTTGAAAAGAAGAAAGAAAGATGCAATGCCCACAAAATTCTGCCAAATAACAACCTCCCCCCCCCAATAATACCCTACAGAGACAACTTAAAAAAAAAAACTTTAGAAAATTCCCCTTAGGAAGAAATTACACAGAATGAAATTACAGTCCTCAAATGTGCCTGCATGGGCCTGCCTCGATGGACCAGATTTCTGCAGGCAACATGAGCTTCTGGTGGATGGAGAGTGTTGTAACTCACCCACCTGGCCAGCACAGTCTTCAGAGGGCACTTGACTTCTTCGTAGCAAGTCTACCTCCTGAGGAGAAGGCAGGGCTCAGTCAGCATGCATGCAGCCCCTTCCAGTTGGTATCTACACAGCCTTATTCCAAACCCTCTGACCTCTGCTCCTGATCTGTGAGTAGCCTGGGCTATGCTTAGCACCTTGTTAGACTCTGAGCTCTTTCTCCCTCACTCCTTTCCTTCCTCCCTCTCTCACCCCTCATGTATTTTAGGCTGGCCTTGAACTTAATATATGGCTGAGGGTGACCCTAACCTTCTCATCTTCCTGCCTCTACCTCCCAACTCCTAGGGTTACAAGGCTGTACCACATGGGCAGTTAAACTTTGGGATTTCTAACAACACATCAAAAGATAACATGCAAGCCAGGCACAGTGGAACATGCTTGTAATCCCGAGGTTTGCTGGCCAGCTAGCCAAGATGAATTGGCAAGCTCCAAGTTCTAGTGAGAGAACATATTCTAATTTCTGAGAAATGACACCCACATGAATGTGTACATATGTGTACACACAAATTAACAACAACAACAACCCCACAATATAATTTCCAGGCTTCTACAATGATACAGAGTTCAACTATGGGGTAGTCATCAAGTGTGGGCAAGACCAGGATTCCCTGATTAATATTTTAATGCTTCATTTAGTTATTTTGGACAATTTTGTATTTTTCCCTTGAGTATAAAATAAAATTATGTGGGTCTTCAGATACAATCTATTTTGAAACAGAATATACAATATGATCTTTTGGGTACTATGACCTAGTTTTAAGGAGATCTGACCATTAAAACTGACCCATGATATGAAAACAGACAGACAGACAGACAGATCGATAGAGATACATACATAGAGATATAGAGATAGATGATAGAAAGATAAAGACAGACAGAGGGACACAGAGAGAGAGAGAGAGAGAGAGAGAGAGATACAGAGAGAGTGAGAGACACAGAGAGAGATTGAAAAATTCTTCCCCCAAAGGCTCACCCTGTCTTATTCCTGGTAACAACTTCTGTTTTAGTTAGAGTCTCCATTGCTGTGAAGAGACACCATGACCAAAGCAACTCTTATATTGGGACAACATTTACTTGGGGCTGGCTTATAGGTTCTGAGGTTCAGTCCGTTATCATCATGGTGGGAAGCATGGCAGCATCCAGGCAGGCATGGCACTGGAGGAGCTTGACATCTTGTTCCAAAGACAAACAGGAAAAGACTACATCCTCAGGCAGCTAGGATAAGGGTCTCAAAGTCTACCTCCACAGTGAGACACTTCCTCCAATACTTCCCTGCTACTCCCTGGCCCAAGCATATTCAAACCACCAGATTCCATTTTCTGGCCCCATAGGTTTGTTCAAACAGATGAGGCTATAGGAGCCATACCTAGCCATAGCATGATGAGAAATACATTTACTCCAACTTCAAAAGGCACTATAGTCTACAGAAGTCTTGATATTGCTATAAGTTCAAAGTTCAAGGTCTCTTCTGAGATTCATCCAATCACTTAACTGTAATTCCCCAAGAAATCAAAATTAAAAAGCAGATCACATACTTCCAACATCATAGGATATACCTTACCATTCCAAAACATCATGGCAAGGAAATACCGGAACAAAACAAGACAGAAACCAGCTAGGTAAAATCCAAACTCAGCATCTCCATGTCTGATGTATCTCCAACTCTTTTCATCTTTGTTGACTGCTGTTGGCATATCTGGCATTCAGCAGCAACAAACTTTGTTCTCTTGGGCTGGCTCCACTCCCTGTTAGCAGCTTTACTTGGCAGGTATCCCACAGCTCTGACATCTCTAAGGTCTTGGGGTCTCCAAGGCAACTTCAACTTTACAGCTTCTTGTTTCAATGTCTGGGATCCACACATGATCTTCTGGGCTCCTCCAAAGAGCTTGGGGTCACTTCTCCAGCTCTGCCCTCTGTAGCACTCTAAGCTCAGGTTGATCCACTCCACTGCCTATGCTGTTCTTGGTGGTCATCCCATGGTACTGACATCTCCAATATGCTGGGGTCTTTCTCTGAAACTAGGCTTCACCGATAGACTCTCATAGGCTCTCTTCATGGTGCCAAGCCTCAGCTTCTTTGCATGACCCCTTCAGTCCTGGGCTGCCAACTGCAACTGAGGCTATACTTTCACCAATGGCCTTCCATGGCCTCTCACCGTGCCAAGCCTCAGCTGCCTCCATGACCCCTTTATGCCTTCAAAACTAGTACCACCTGGGTGACTTTTACAGATTACCAAGTCCAACTGCCAGAGCCAGGTCTATCTCTGGAACACAGCTTCTTTGTGCTCTCAGAAAACACTTCCCAGAAGATTTCACCTCAGTGATGCTGGTCTCTTCTTAATCACTGCTAATTTCTTAGCTCCAGCTAACCAACATCATTTGCCCCAGTAGTCCCTTCTCCTAAAACCAGAGCCACATGGCTGAAGCTGCTGAGTTCTGCTGCTTGCTGGAGGTGGAGCATGGCCCCCTTGTTATTACATTATCACCAGCTTTCTATTTTCAAACTCCTTCACTGCCTAAGCTTGGAACTTGCTCTGTAAATTGAGCTTGAATTCTGAGATCTGCATGGCTCTGTCTCCTGAATGCTGAGATTAAAGTCTTGTACCACCATGCCTGGACTTAAGCTTTTCTTCATCTAGAACTTGCTCTGTCCCAGGTTGTCTTTGAACTCAGAGATCTGCTTGCTTTGTCTCCTGGGATTAAAGGTGTGTACCACCAAGCTTGGGCCTAAGCTTTTCATGGCCAATATTTCTCAAGATCCATATCAAAAGCCGGTGTCATCCCATGTCAGGATCTGAATCAAACGTCTTTATCTTCTAGCCTCAAAATCTGGATCATAGATGTGCCCTCTATTTCTGGATTGTAGTTCATTCCAGATTAAAAGTCAAAATGAAAACAATAACCAGGTAATAATGCCTAACATAATATAGAACTATTCCTTGTACAACTGTAAACACACAAACAATAAACGTAGCTGGGTGGGATCAGCAATGCCCTAAGGTCATCACTCCCTTAGTCTGTTCATCTCCTTGAACACAGGATTCAGCTCCATTGCACTCCTGGTGATTTTTCAATACTTGAACCGTACATACTGTATTGTTTCTTTTTAGCTTACTATGCTTGATCAAAATGCACTTTGTGAGAGTAAACCAGAAGACAGATTTTATGCTGGGTGTTTCTGAGACTTCCTTTGTCAATGCAATTAGTGTGAGTCTCTTTACACTAGCCTCAGACAGACTCTTCAGATAAGGGCAAAAATCAGCCACATTGTTCACTAAAACATCATAAGAACGATCTGCAGAGTTCAAATCACCCTCAGCATCAATGGCTTCCATATTCCTCCTAGGATGGCTCAGTAAGTCCTATATAGCTTTAATTTTTTTCAATGCCTATTTTTAATGATGGTTCTTAAACACTTTAACCTCCCTTCTAGCCCACCACCCACCAGAGGTAGTGGGAAACAAAGGTTACCAGGGAACCTGTTTGGAGCAAATTCTAACTGCATTGTCAGGTAATCTGCAATTCAGTTTACAGGTCAGCAGCAGCAGCTCCATCCACTCACAAATACTTCACAAATATACCAGAAGTTTAGTTTGGTAGCGTCAGTATAGCAAACAGCTATAGAAGAAGCAGCAGTGGAAAGACCAAGCAGAGATATCCAGGCCTCAGCTGAATTGGCATGAGTCAATAGGAAGTATCAGGGATACCAGGGACACCAGGGGAAATTTTCAGCTGTGCCTCTCAGTGAATCAAAGATCGGCGAAGACTCAAGACCAAAAAGTGTTGCACAGCTAGCTTTCTAAGAAAGTCCCTTCCCACAGTCTGAGTCCTGTTTATGCTTCCTCCAAACATCACGTGTCCTTCGCAGCTCTGGCCTCACCAGGTGTCTCGCCTCCGCATAAGAGTCTGACTTAGCAAGACTCCACGTGAGTCTGTCTCAGCTGACGTCACTCTGCCAATCAGCCTGAGTCTGCAGAAGTGGTCAGAAGCCTCAGCACACCACCAGAAGCTTTTTGGTGTGTTTCTCTCTATGGAGTCACAACAAATGGAGTCCAACTATGCACTGTAAGGCAGACCAGCACATGCGTGTCATTGGCAAAGACTCCTTCGTCGCGTGTCCTTGCACGTGCTTGCTTTAGCAGAGCATCCTCTGTCCTGTGTCTGCTTCAGCGAAGCGTTCCTTCACAAGTCTGCCTTAACCTTTTACCTGTGTCCACTTCACGAAAACATTCCTTCACATGTTTGCCCCAGCAAAACACCGTCCAACACAACCGACCCTCTAAAGAACCCTTAACTTTTTAATTCAGTCTCACTTAAAGCATTCAATGGCTTTCCAAATCCATCCAAAGTCCCCAAATCCACATTCCTCCAAACGAAAACACGGGCAAGCTTATTCTAGCAATACCTTACTCCTGGTTCCAACTTCTTAGTTAGGGTTTCCATTGCTGTAAAGAGACAACATAACCAAGGCAATTTTTATAAAGTACAACGTTTAATCGGGGCTGGCTCACAGGTTCTGAGGTCCAATCCATTATCATCATAGTGGGAAGCATGGCAGCGTCCAGGCAGGCATGGGGCGGGAGAAGGAGCTGAGAGTTCTCCATCTTGTTCCAAAGGCAAACAGAAGACTGCATCTTCAGGCAGCTAGGAGGAGGGTCTCAAAGCCCATGCCCACAGTGACACACTTCCTCCAACAAGGTCACATCTACTCAAACAAGACCGCACCTCCTAATAGAGCCACTCCCCGGACCAAGCATATTCACACCTCACACCCCCTCATTGCTCACGTCTGTGTCCTTGATAACCCTCTAAAGCCTACATCCCATTGCTGCTAGGACTGTCACCTTAGCAACTGAGAGTGCCAGGGCCCAAGAAAAGAAAGCAATGGACAGAAATGTGGAGGGCACCAATGCCCTCCAGGTTTGGCATAAGAGCATCTCCTCACACTCAACTCAGATTTTCTTTGCCTGGTGACTCTGGGGCCTCTGGACCTACCAGCTTTCTCCTTCACACTTCTCTGGGCACCTACCTGCTCCTTCTGGCTAAGCTTCTGCCTGGCATGCTGCAGGATGTGCTCATAACACATGGAGTAGGTCTCAAAGTTGCTGCGTTCTCTTGCCATCACATCACAGCCCAAGGAGAGGAGGCAGGCTTCAAGGTGCTCCCTCCAGAAAGTGATCTGAAAAGGGGACAGTGTGTCTCTTCAGCAGCTCCACCGGGGGCCTCTGGCCAGCCACGTCAAGCAAGGGCTTGGGGAACATGTTGCTCTGGCTCATAGACACATTTTTGTTTCCCCTTGACTCCAAACCCTTGATTGACAACACCTCTCTTAGTTCTTCTCTGAACTTTTGCAGAGCCAGGGGCCAGAGAAGAAATGGAAGCTGGCCATTTGTCTCAACCATTAATGGTTATAAGCCAGAGCAACAAACTATTAGAATGCTAGATTTAGTTCTGCTTCCAAAGAAGCTGAATGAGATAGCTGGGTTTGAGCTTATGTCTAGAAACCACTCTGAGTTCTATGGTGGTGTATAGAGACAAAACGAGAGCAGCTCCCCAGTCAGAGTTCACAGTGTGATCCCCGCTTCTCACTTCAGGACCTTCCCATGTCTGAACAATATTTTTTACCCTGCCCATCCAAATTCTGCCTGACCCTCTCCTACATGGCTACCTCTTGGTCTCCATCACACCTGGGGTATTCATATCATGGGTAAGGTTTATGCTCAGTCTGGGGAACACAGTCAAGGGACGAGACACATGTAGATCAGTGGTTCTCAACTTGTGGATTGCAACCCTTTCAACAGGGGTCACCTAAGGCCGTCAGAATGCACAGATATTTATATTATGATTCATAAAAGTAGCAAAATTACAGTTCCAGAGTAGCAACAAAAACAATTTCATGGTTACAGGGGTCACCAATACATAAGGGGCTGTTTTAAAGGATCACAGCATTGGGAACAGAACCCTTTTTTACTAGAACCATTGGCCTAGAGGAAGCCTAGGGTTCTGCGTGGACATGTCCCTATGTCCCAGGGGAGAGGGAAGGCTACGGGAGAGACAAATAGGGGTGCTTTCTGACGCATGGGGCATCTTGCTCTGTTCTAAAGCATATGAGTCTGCTCTAGCTTTATCCCATTGCTGTGATAAAACCTCAATCAAAAGTAACTCTTGGAGGAAAGAAATTCCACAGTTTGCCCATCTAGGTGAAGCCGGCGTTGAAGCTAGCACAGTCCAGCATTGAAGGAAGCTGGGGCGGGATGCTGAGCAGGAACTAGTGCAGAACACACAGAGGAGCAAAGCTTGGTGGTGCGAACTCTGGCCCCACTCTTTTGATGCTCCATGCTCAGTTATCATTTTTATATAGCCCAGGATCACATGCCTAGGGATGGTACTGCCCACCGGCCAAAGTAATGAAGCTTTCTCTGACCATTTCAGATAGCTCCCTTCTTGCAGGCCACCTGCTGCAGAAACCAGGCTATTCTTGGGACCTGCCGTGGTCCCCTGGCTCTGATCTGCTTGTCTGAGGCTTAAGACATGGTCCTGTAAGTATGGCTTTGTTGCTAAATTGACCTTCAGAGAAAACCCACAGTGGACTTTGTGAATTTCGAAAGAACTAGGAAAGACTGCAGATAGGGAGGGGCCCTAGCACGGAGGAAGGGCTACAGAAGCAGATTCGGTATTCCTGCGAGGTGAACAATCTTTACTATTCTAAGCCTTCTGACTTGGGAACGAGCCTGTGAATTTATCTTTAGGGGATATTATTGTTTGGATTTTAAATGGTCCCTAAAGATCACATGCTAAAGGCTTGGTCCCCAGCTATGGGCTTTGATAGAGTAGTAACAGTATTCTTGAGGACTGAGACTTCATCATAGTATTGACTCGCTGATGAAGTCGGACTTGATGGCCTTATTCTGAAGTGATAGAACCATAGACATAGGAAGTAGGTCTCTGGGGCTGTGCCCTTGGAGGAGTCATTCTTGCCTCAGGCTCCTTGTTCTGTGTCTTCGCTTCCTGGCTGGCTTAAGTTGAGCCATCTTTCCTGTGCTATGAGCTTCCTCCAAATTCCTGTTGTGCCACAGGCCCAAGAGCAACCAAGCCAGCCGATGTGAACCCCTGAAACCATGAATTAAAAGAAAACCACCACCCCTTCACGTTACACTGGGAATTGTGTCACAGTGGAGACATGAAAGCACAATGAAGTCATACAAAAAGTTTATGTAAACATCATAATGTGCTCTCTAATAGGAGAGAAACGAAAATCAGTCTTAAGTGGCTTATCGGGGAAATGAGTTAAATCTACCTGGTTCATCTATAGGAGGTAAATACTGACTAACAACTATGTATAATATAAAGATATTATACATATTTACATCTATTTCTATATGTATCTGTATCACTTCTGTCTGTCTCTACATTCCTACACACACACTTGTTTATGTATTATGTCTTGGAGATATATATATATATATATATATATATATATATATATATATATATATTTATATATATTGTTATATATTGTCTACAAAACCCAGAAGATGTTGATCACCTAGAACTGGAGTTGCAGGTAGGAGGTTTTAAACTACCATGAGGATGCTGGGAATCAAGCCCAAGTCTTTCGAAAGAGAAGCCAGGGCTCTTAACCACTGAGCCATGTCTTCAGCCTCATGTAAAGATATTTATAATATATGACCAACCTCAAAAAAAAAATCCACCATTTAAAATAGGTCATAAAGGAAGGGGGGCCTGTAAGATGGCACAATGGGGAAAGGTGTTTGCCAACAAGCCTGGTAACTTGAACTTGACCCCACAATTCACCCAGTAGAAGGAGAGAAGCAACTCCCATAAGGTGTCTTCTGATCTCTACATATGTGCTGTGGCCCCAACAAACAATTAATTAATTGATGTAAAATGACATATAATAAATAAATAATGTAAAGATGTCATCATACAAGATACCGTTACTTTATAAAGCACACGAGTGGAAAAGAGTAAAGTTTACAAAGAAATGTACTAGGACAGTAAGAGAGATCACTCGTGAGTGGTAAGAGTGTAGGCGTGTGTTCTAAAGGATCATACTTCTTCTGCTTTCTCTTTTAGAATTTATTCCTATTTTCACGAGAATGAGTGTCTTGCTTGCATGCATGTCCACAACGTGTGTGCGTGCCTGGTGCCTGCAGAGGCCAAAAGAGCGCTAGATCCCCTGGAACTAGAGTTACCGAGGGTTGTGACCCACCAAATAGTTTCTGGGACTCGAACCTGGGTCCTACGGAAAAGAAGCCAGTGCTCTTAACCACTGAGCTGTTTCACTGGCCCGTGGTTCTATTTTCTGATACAATATAACCACAGTTTGTACATGTAATTAAGATACATTTTACATAAAGGATACATATGAAACGTTTACGTTTTCAAAATGTTATCGGCTGTATCAGTCTGACAGGATGTCCTGAAGACTGGTCCATGAAATCTGAGGACAACTTCTGCTTGTGTGAGAGGGAACTAGCTACAGGCAGGCAAAGGACCAGAATCCTAGGATTCATTTACCAGGGCCCTCCTGAAATAAGGGCCCCTTCGCGGCAGTAGCCGTGGGTGCCTATAGTGCGATGTGTCTTGAGCTAATAAAGTGGCTGATGAGGCAGGATGGCTTGGGGCTGCCTGGGGCCCCTCTCCAGGATGCTGCCAAGTGTCTCCCCCCCCACCCCACCCCGGGCACAGAGCTATATATAAAGTCTTGAAATTTGGTGTGTCTTTGCGGGGGGAGGGGCACTACCGCCTGCCTCTAGGGTCTTTTTTTATTTTCTGAAATCACTCTTGGGACTGCCATCCTCGCTGCTGGGGGCATATGCCCCAGCCCCTACACCACTCCTGCTGCTGCCTGGGCAGGGGGAAGAGGGGGCACGGTGCCTGTAATTATTAAACATGAATTCAATTAAAAATAAATAAATAAGGGCCCCTTCGGTGGGTGGGGTAAGGCAGGTCATCCTGCCCCGCCTCCCTCTGAACCTTTGGACGATGATGACCACGAAGCTATTGGCGCAATGCCAGGGACGTGGAAGCTCTCTTTGTCTGGAAAGGGCATAGTAATAGCAAAGGGAACTTTCTGGTTTGCCTCTGTTGAAAGCCTGACGCCAGGAGAAGTCCTAGCCAGGGTGGTTAGTGAGGGTGTGGCCAGTGACCTCACCTCAGGTCATGCTGGGAGCCCTCCCCAGTGACTCATCCCTTACTGGACAGGCAATCTTTCCTGGAGTGAGCACAAGTCAACAAGGCCACCATCAACTCTATAGCAACCACCTTGCCTACGATAACTTCCTGCCACCAGAGCCCCTGAAGCTGTGGGCTGGCAGAAGGTAATTGTCATGGCGCTCTGCCATGGGCTCCCTCACCAGCAGGGTGTCCACCCCCACGCCACCCCTGCAGCAGGAGTAAGGAGCCCCTGGAGAATTTGGAGGCTCCATGGAGGCAGCAGCAGTTGAGCAGAAAGATCCATTCCAGGAGCCAGGAGCTCTCAGTTAAAGCATGGTGCTCCCAGTGCTCCGTGAGGATCTGAGACTGGGGTGGAGGAAGAGGTATTCTCACGTGAGCAGGGGTGTGGAGGGGCGTGTCTGAGATAGGCCCCCATGATGAGTGCTGCGGCTGGCAGGTGAGGAAGAAAGGCTTCAGATCTCCTTTACACACTGCCCTCAGCCTTCCTGAGGCCTCTTGTACAGCAGATGCGCGACCTTGGGACTCCTGCTGGCACTCCCACAGACTCTTACCGGCACAGTACCTTTCAGGGTCACTGCAAAGGTCCCTCCTGCCTGTGTAAAGAGGTAGCTCTACCAGGTTTCACCCTCCCACTTTACCCCCACTGGCCTGATTTTCCCAGTAAGCACCACTATCCTCAGGACTGGCTCCTCAGCAGCATTTACTCCTGCGCCTGATCGCGCTGACCGCGTTGGTCGGGGAACAGTAGATTGCTCTGTGCACTGATTGTTCAACACAGCCAGTCTTGGGTGAGGTTTGGCGGGTGCCATGGCTTGATAGGTGTGTACCATCACACGACACCATTTGTTTAGTATCAGACACAAAATATTTTGGAGGTTACTAAAACATCGCTTCTGTTGGTGCGCTCCTATGGACTCTGAGACTGACTCCCAAGGGTTGCACACAGAGACACTCAGCACCTAGCCCTATCCCAGCCGGTCCACTCACCACATCCCACCCTACCCCCACCCTCTTTGCTGTGCTTCCTTCTCCTGCCTGCCTGTCTTTATGTTGCCTATATCAGGCCTACATAACACCTCTATCAGGCCTTCATAAATAAATAAATGTCCTATTTTTTAAAATCTTCTTTTTAATAAAATCCAGCTCTGTCTCCAGGGGAAAAATATTAGCGCCAGTGATGGCTAGGGGCTGGTTTTCTAGAAACTGGGAAGAGACTAGACACCACACCGACACAAGTTTTTAAAGAGAGATTCCCAGATTTACCTGATTTTCTCAGGAAATAGAGCAGACAGTATCCCTGGCTTGCAGCAGGATGCTAGAGAAGGGGGCTGGAAGAACACAGCTGCATGGCAGAATAACTGTGTGCTCCTGGTCCATGTCTAAGACAGCTGCACAGCCTGGGAGGTCTAGTGTGGGCAGCCTGGGGACTTGGGACCTGTCCTGACTTCACAGCTGCTAATGGCTTAAACAAGGGTGCTTAGAGCTCAGAGCATCAAGAGGCCAAAGAATGGACCAAACTGACCAAGAAGACAGATGATGGGACAGTACAGTGTCCGAGGACAACATGCAGGCTTCAGGGGACAGCTAATTGTGTCAGTGTGATGCGCCTGCCCAACCCAGCACATTTCCAGGCAATAATCCAAGAGAAACATCGAGGCCAAGGTCACTGTGAGCTGAGCATGCAACCTAGGATTTAAAGGAGACAGGCCAGGACTGCAAGTGTGTGCCTACTGACTAGCGGAAAGGAACAGCAGTGGCTTGTGCAGGGGAGGGCTGGGTGGTTGAGGACCCCATGTCACTGCCCAGCCCACCGTGCATGGAATAAACCATAAAGGGGCTCAGGAAAGCTCTGCTTCCCAGTCTACATGTTCTGGTGTGTGGCCACACCTCTGAGGAGGGACCTGACAGATGTACAGCCCACCACCCCATAGGACACTTATATTTGTCTTCCTGACCAAGCCCCCTGCTGAACTGTGAAGAGACTCCATCCACCACGGCAATGGCTCTAATGAGACTGGAAAATGGGAAGGCTCACAGTCAAGGTCAGAACCTTGATCTGTGGGTCTCTGAGGACAGAGGAGCTATGGTGAAGATCCTATCCTACAGGGAAGACCAAATACAACTTAGTAACAGCTGAGCAAACACAAGCTGCCTAGGGACAGGGCAGTTTGGTTATGAGTGAGCTCTTGGTTCCTGCAGGTGAGTAGAGGTTGGTGGCATGCCGGGCATAGACTTGGGAGGAGCCAATCGTCACCAACGTCTCCAAGCATTTCCTGAGTTGCAGATATACCCAATAGAGGTTTGCCCTGCCTTTGAATCCGACATTCCCTTCCTACAAGATGTTGTTATCCTTAGCTAGGTGTGGTGACACACGCCCTGTGCCCTAGCAGCTGGGAGGTGGAAGCGGGAGATTGGCAGAGTTGGAGGCCTCAGAATGAAAACCACATTCTGTCCCCTGCCAAAAATCAAAGATCCTCAGTGATGGGCTGAGCAACAGGGCACAGCTCATGTGTGTGTGTGTGTGTGTACGTGTGCGTGTGTGCGTGTGTGTGTGCGTGCTTGTGTGCGTGCGTGTGCGTGTGTGCGTTGTGTGTGTGCGTGTGTGTGCGCACGCGCTTGTATATGTGTTTGTGTGTATATATATATATGTGTATGTGTATGTATGATATATATCTATATATGAATAAGCAGGAGTTCATACATACATTTATATATGTGTGTCTATATACAGATATATGTACACATATATGTATACACATCATAAAATTTATTCTTTTAACTGACATCAAATATGGAACAGTGGCAGCATCATGACCACATGATAAATCTCTTTTTTTTTTTTTGGTTTTTCGAGACAGGGTTTCTCTGTGTAGCCCTGGCTGTCCTGGAACTCACTCTGTAGACCAGGCTGGCTTCGAGCTCAGAGATCCGCCTGCCTCTGCCTCCCGAGTGCTGGGACCACTGCCCGGCTGACAAATCTCTTTTCGTCTCAAAAAATAAAGCCAGTCCCACGGAATGCTAATCTGCCCTGGCCCATGGAACCACCATTCTACCTTTTTTCTCTGAGTCTGACTCTTCGAGGCACCTGAGAAATGTTGAATTCAGAATCCTTTCATTTATTTTACTCTGCAGGCATCTTCATGCGTCATCGTGTGGCAACACGTGTCTGGATGCCCTTCCTTTTTTGTTTCTAAGGATTAATGCACTATTTTTATTGATGCATATGTGTGTGTGCCTGCACGGGTTCATGTACACCACATGAAAGCAAATGCATTTGTAAGCTGCCCAGTGTGGGAGCTGGGAACTGATCCTGGGTCGGCAGCTGAAAGAGCAATGAGCACTCTTGATTCCTGAGCCATCTCTCTAGGCTTTTAAAGAGAGCTACAGTGTGTTCTGATTTACCCCCCTCTGCCCCTGGGAGATGGGGCCTCTCAGCATACAGGATGATGCTTCAGTGTCACTGAAAGCCCATGAGTATATGAATCTGAGTCTGGAGGAAACATCTCCAGCCACACTTGAGAATTCTCTATCTCATAATTAAGGGTTAAAATGTTTACTGTAAAAATTATGGGAACATTTCCAAAAGCTTAAGAAAATATAAACTTGCAGCAAACAATATCCACCCAAAATTGAGCACATTTCTTCCCAATGCAGATTTTTTTTTAAAAAAGTCTTAAATTTCATTTATTTACTAAGTTTTTGAAACAGAGTCTTGCTATGTAGCCCAGGCTAGTTTGGAATTCTTTTTTTTTTTTTTTTTTTTTTTTTTTTGGATTTTCGAAACAGGGTTTCTCTGTGTAGCCCTGGCTGTCCTGGAACTCACTCTGTAGACCAGGCTGGCCTTGAACTCAGAAATCTGCCTGCCTCTGCCTCCCAAGTGCTGAGACTAAAGGCGTGTGCCACCACTGCCTGGCTTTGGTTTTGAATTCTTCCTTTCCTCTAACTAACTAACTAACTAACTAACTAGTATGTGTAAGTTTGTTTGTGGAGGTCAGAGGGCAACCTGCTGGAGTCTGTTTTCTCCTTCCACTGTGTGGGTTCTGGGGATCAAACTCAGGTTACCAATCTTGGGAGCAAGCCCCCTTTACTTACTCAGCCATCTCACTGGGCCCTGGGGTAGAACTCTTTTTCCTCCCTTTCCATTATTTGTGTATGTATGTTTGTGTGTGTGTATGTGTGTCTGTTTGTCTGTGTGTATATGTTTGCATATACATGTGAGCATGCCATGGTGTTTGTATGTGGGCCGGATGTAGCAATGTTCATGAGTTGGTTTTCCTCTTCCACCATGGGTCCCATGCATGGAACTCAAGTTATCCACGTTTGGCTGCAAGCCCCTTTACTCACTGATCCATCTTATTGGCCCCCTGGCCTAGAACTTTTAGTCTACCTGCCTCAGCCTCCTGAGTGCTAGGATTACAGGTGTGTGCCACCACGCCTAGCAGGACAGATCTTCTTCTCTTTGTAATAATTGAATGGAGATGATTTGTAAGTCAAGCACTTATTAATGATCCTGAGATTGGTGTCCAAACATGTGTGTTTGCTTTCTCATGCCGCCTTTCAGACATAAGAGTCAATCAAAATGGATTCTTTCCATTTTAGCAACTGCTTCCTGCCAAGGGTAAATACTGGTAACCATTACATTTTAGGGTGTTAAAGAGTTCAGATATCTTTTCTGATGGACACAAACATAAAATTATTGATTCAGTTTCCATTGTGGAGAAAATGGGGTGTGAATGAAATGTTCCCCTTTGGTGCTGTTGAACTGTTACTGGGTTTTCCCCTCAAACTGCACACTTTAAAACTATTTCCTAGTTAGGTGTATCATAGGCCTTTTTATTTTTTCTCTCTTTAACATTTTTTATACTAGCAAATCAACAACGGGACATATTGCTTAAAAAATCAACTCCCTCCAAGGTTTCAAGTTTGTCTTTAAACATTTGACCACTTTTTTGACTACTCCAAAATGGACAGACTTTGGGCTTTGTCATACTAAAATGGTAGTGTGTGGTGGTCTTTTGGGGTTCAGCCTCAGGAGTTGTATCCTTAGGAAGAGCCAGGGAGCAACAGGGCGTGTGTTAAATGGCCGCCTTCCTCCCTGGGTTTCTGTTTAAAGGGAAGCACAGCCGTTCATTTTGAATGCGTACCTCAGGTCCATTGTCTTGGGAATTCTCCATTAGCCTCTGTACAAATCTCTCAACTATCTGGGGTCTCACAACTGAAAAGTTTTCTTTCATGACTTGGTGTTTCCAAAGATCTAGAAAAAACAACAACAAAAGATCAGTTCGACATCATAAAACGCTGACTGCCACCAAGGGTGTGACTCCACAGCTCTCGAAGGACACACAATGACGAGTCTTCCACTGTGAGACTCCCATGAGGAAGGGAATGGGGCAGTCAGGACACAGAACCCTCTGGAACGGGGAGGAAGGGAGATCTCTGCAAGGTTCTTAACAAAAAGGCTTTGGGGATGCCCTCCTGAAAACCAGTGAATGATACTGATACTGTAGGAAAAACCCTGAAGGAAATGCTACACTGCTCTCAACCTTTCCTGGTGTCCATTTCATTAATATCCTGTATCTGTGATCATTTCAGTCTAACACAGCCTCAGAACTAAGCAAAGAACATCGTAGCTGATGCATAGGAGATAAAGCATACACGACCTTACTCAGAGCAATGTTATTTACGGTGGCAGAAGCTACAGGAAATGTAGCGGTCCATCATTTGGGATCGTTTTCAGTTATGGCTTTCCTTCTAATGGAGTAGTATAAAACTGTTCACAGGAAGAAACTCTTCCAATATTGATGGAAAAGTTTGATGGTGTAGTATTCTGAATATGCTTGGCCCATGGGGAAGTGGCACTATTAGGAGGTGTGTCACTGTGGGGGTGGGCTTTGGGGGTTTATGCTTAAGCCCTGCTCAGGGCCAGAGAGACCCTCCTCCTGGCTGTCTGCCTGCAGTGGAGTCTTCTGCTTGCTTTCAGATCAAGATGTAGAACTCTCAGCTCCTTCTCCAGGATCATGCCTGCCTGCACACTGCACACTGCCATGCTTCCCACCATGGTGATAATGAACCTGTAGCCAGCCCCAGTTAAACGTTGTTCTTTATAAGAGTTGTCTTGGTCATGGTGTCTCTTCACAGCATCCGAAACCTTAAGACAAATGGTATTGATCAGATGCCAACCATGGTAGGTTAGTAAGTGGGAATGACAAGGTATAAAACCGTGAATATCAAAAAGGAGCCGACTTAGAGCTGAGGCTCCCCAAATTTTCCCTTCTTTCTGCTCTGTCCTCATTCCCCCCTCCCTGGGCTGTTCACAGCCTTCCCCCTGTTTTATAAAATCCTCCTCCTGATTCTCCTAGCACATCTATCACCTCGTTTCTTTGCGCCCTTTCATGGCAAAATTCCCAGAAAGCAATGCCCTCTCTCAAATCTACTCTCCTGGTTTTCACTTCCACAAGTTTGGGGAAACTGGCTTTGTTCTAAACACCCACAACTTCCTCCAGAGCCAGTGGCCTGACTTGCTTGCCCGATCCATAACCGCCCCTGTTGGGGAAGCTTCCCTCTCGTGGCACTGATCATGGCTCAGCTCTGCCTTCCTCTTAGCTCACTGCGTCCTAGCTGTCTTCATGGCCTGACCTCCTTCTCCTTACACTCCCTGTGCCCCAGGACTCAGCCACTGCCCACAAACTCACTTCTGTGCATTTATACATTCACTTTGATGTTCATCCTCTCACAGATGGTTTATAGCAATCATCATCACCATCATCTCAAGTTTAGATGAACTTCTTTTTATTTTAAAGAGCACTTAAAACACAATTTATGTGTACCAATGTCAGTGTCCCCTCCCTAAATGGCTTCATTCACAGCTTGCCCCAAGTCAAATATAGATCTTCCATCTTTCCAATTATTCAAAACCCCCGGGGTCGCGATGACAGTTCTTTTTCTCACGTTCCACATTATAGCTGATCTATCACTGCTGCTTCTGAAGATATCCAACATCTGACCATGCACATTTCTGTGCTTGCAATTTCAGCTGGGAAGGCCTGAGACATGGTGCTAGCCGTCAAGTGCTTACCTTGCCAGCGGAGGACATGAGTTCAGTACTCAGAACACACCTATAAAGGTCGGTTGGGAATGGACACAGATTTGTAAGCCCGTTGCTGGGGAGACCAAGACAAGCAGACACCCTGGGCTCACTGGCCAGTGAGCTTACCCAGTTGGTGAACTTCAGGTAGCAAGAGACCCTATTTCAACAAATGGGTGGATGATTTCTGAAGAACACACGAGGTTGTCCCCTGGCCTCCACATGCATGTGTACCCACATCACATGCATGTACATACACACTCATTTAAAATAAAACATAAGCCATCTTGGGCCTAAGGAATCTCAGAGAGTATAAGTATATGGAAGAAGACAAGCCCACTGCTCCCTCTTCCGCTGAGTGCACCAGTGAGTTCTATGCCCGCTGCGGCTTCTTCCTCCAATATTGATGGGATGACCAGCGCAGCAGAGCAAGTGTCCATTACCATCGCTCAGAAATGGCTGCACCTCTAGGATTTCTAGACTGCTATTGGACCAGAAATCATGATTTTGAAAATGAGATTCCACATTTCTTCTAGAGGGCTACTTTGCATAATAAACCCATAAATCAAAGTTCACAAGATGCTTAGGGCTTTAATAAGACTAAGCTTTGATGGAATAGACAGCTCATAACTGTCATGGAAAACTTTTCAGAGGAGAGCTTGGATGCCTTTGCTGGTGTAGTGGGTAGAGGCCCACTGAGGAGCTGGGTCTGACACATACCTCTAGCTTGGAACCAGTCTGGGGTTTATTTCTGGCTCCAGCTAAGGAGAAACTTTTTCCTGGAAGACTTCTCAGCTCTCTCCTTGCATATGAGTTCAAATTAAGATACACAGCTGGACTTGCTGGCTGGAGCCAGGGAGAGAGGAAGTCAACCAAGAAATTCCTGGCAAAGAGGAGTCAGCCTCTACATCTGTTCTCAGCGCGTATGTGTGGCCATGGCCCCTTCAATAGAAAGAAGCATCAAGAGAGGGGTATGCTCTCTCTCTCTCTCTCCCTCTCTCCCTCCCGCCCCCTCTCTGTGTGTGTGCATGCAAGTGCTTGTGTGTCTGTCTGTGTCTTTCTGTCTCTGTGTATTTGTGCTTGTGTGCACACATGTGTGTGTACTTGTATCTCTGTTTTTGTGTGTGTGTGTGTGCTTGTGTGCATATATGTGTGTGTATGTAGTGTGCACACTGTGTGTGAGGGCATGTGTGAATGCAGGTCAGAGGAAAGGTCAGAAGATAGCTTCAGATGTTGGTCCTTGCCTTGTATTGTGTTTGAACCAGGATCTTTGCTTGATTTTATCCCAGGCTAGCCTTTGGATTCACCTCCCACCTTTCTGGAGCTAGGATTCCTGCTCCAGCATCCAGCTTTATGTGGTTCTGGGGATTCCCATCTGTGTGGTAAGCACTTCACTCACTCAGTTACCTCCCTAGCCTAAAGCCACAGTTTTACAGATGCTCGGGGTGGGAGGCAGGAAGAAGCACCTTTGTGGTTACACTACAATCTCTTGCTCTACTTCGCGCCCTTCGACTTAACGGAGAGTTTGGTTTCTAGCTGGCCAGATCACTTCCCTTTCTCCCTCTCCCTGAAACTCTTAGCTTAAAGCACTGTACTTCCCCCACTGGTTCTCAGGGGTCCCTGGTCCAAACCCAAAAGTGAAAGCTGAAGACTCCCAGCTGCCAGGCTGAGGTGTTTCTCCCTCTCACTCCCCTCCCCCATAGCCTGGGGCCCCAAGAGTGGGAAGCTTGAAAGGCACATTGAGCTGAGACTGACCTGTCCTAGTATGATTTTTCAATCTACTCCCAATACTAATTTCCCAAGCTCTGCATTATTTTCTGTACAAGATATCGGTAACAAAGGTTCTAGGGTCTAGATTTAGGGGAAACTTTTCACGAGATTTTCCCAAAGTTTTCCAAACTTACTGGGATGGCTGCTACAGACTGTCAACTTGACAGAATCTAGAATGGTCTAGAAGACAAACCTATGAGCATGTCCATAAAGAAGTTTCTTGATGATGTTCACTGAGGTGAGAAAACTCACTCTAAATGTGGGCAGCAACACTGGGTGGCAGCATCCCATGGGCTGAGACCCCATGATGACTGTCTGTCTGTCTGTCTGTCTATCTATCTATCTATCTATCTATCTCTGTGTATGTGTGTGTGTGTATGTGTCTCTCTGTGTCTCTCTGTCTCTCTCTGACTCTCTTCTATCTTTATTTGTTTCTCTGTCTCTCTGTGTGTCTTTTTTTCTTTCTCTCTGTCTATGTGTGTCTCTCTCTCTCTGTCTCTCTGTCTCCATCTCTTTCTGTTCATCTCTGTCTTTCTCTGTCTCTCTCTCTGTCTTTCTGTCTCCCCTCCCTGACTAGGTGCAATGTTCTTGCTGCCAGGTCATCCTGCCATGATAGACTGAAGCCTCCAACTGTGAGCCAAAAGGAACCCACTTTTCCTTGAGTTGGCATTTTGTCAGAAGAGAAAAGTAACCGAGGCACTTATTTGGACATAAAACACTTTATGTTATCCGATATTGTGGTTTTAGCACTTAGAGGCTTAGGAAGGCCACGTTCAAGGATATTTTGGGCTATACTGCAAGGTTCTGTTTCAACAAAAGTAAAAAATTAGGCATTGGTGTCGGGGTTTGGGGATGTAGTTCAGTGGTAGAGCACATGCCTGACACACACAAAGCCTGAGATTCAATTCATGGTATTGGGAGGGAAAAGACGAATAAGTACATAATTAAACAAAAAAGTTTATTATAAAGTATATGCATATTATATATAACTATAAAAAATTAAACAAAGTAGAGCCTGCTCTTAAAGGATATGTGCTATTTATATTTTATTTTATTTAAAATACACACATCTACAAATATTTGCCAGGAGTTTCACACAGAGCACAGGGCTTTGCACGTGGCCACTCCAGCCTGGCTCCGTACATCTGATGCGGTTCCCATGTTCTGTGGCTCACTCTTGGTTCCATAGTCTGAAGGGGTTGACAGCTGTGTACTGCAAAATGTATGGATGACAATTTCTAGACGTATTTGTGGTGGGAAAGTGTAGGTTGTTGAGATTTGCTCTGTTGCTATGTGTCGTCCTACTAAGTGTGGGCCCCCCAAGTCCTGGTTGCCCCTGAGACAAGAGACCCTATGGGACCTTGCCCCAAGTTATTTCTGATTGGTGAATAAAGACAGCTACAGCGTATAGATGGGCGGAACTGAGATGGGGGGAGGGGTCGGGGGTTCCCTGGCTCAGGTCAGAGAAGAACCATGGGGGAAGAGAGAGAAAATGAAGGGAGACACCATGGGTTAGGAGTCAAGAAAGCATGTCCATGAGGGTTAAATTATATAGTGAAGGACAGCCGGAGGAAGGGCAGCCCAGCCCCTGGCTGGAGACTTCAGCATAGAGGGCAGGGTCTGCCAGCCATACCCTGTAAGACGTAGGGACTAAGGGATGCTGGGAGAACCTGGGTGGCCAGCATCCACTTTGATATATTAACAGGCACCTCAGTTAGCCATTTGTCCCAGGTTTGAGACCCAAAGCGTACTTTGCTGGTTGCTGGCTTACTTCCCAAAAGTATGAGACATGCATGCATAGATGCACGCTTGCATGCATGCATCCATCCATCCTTACACATGGATGCATAGTTGTATATATGTATGTATATTCCACATTGGAGACTGTTGGCCTTGTCATTGTTAAGTGAAAATTAGAAAATCAGTTTAAAAATCAATTATCAAAGGTAGAGGTGGCAGGCCTCTCTGAATTCAGGGAGCCTGTGTCTGGCACAGAAAGTTCCAGGCTGAACCAGGATGTCTGTAGCTGTTGCTAGCTCAGGGGAGGAGGGGGAGTAACCACAGCTATCAAGAGCTAGCACCAGGACCAGGTGTGGATGCCGTATCTTCACAGGCTCTCTGACAAGCCAGAGATCATAAATAAAATGATTAAATTCCAAAGGCAGGGCGGAAGGGAGATAAAAGGGGGGAGGGAAATAGAGAAAAGTCTTCCAGGGTTTAGGGTGTGTGCACATGTTAGTGCGCGCGCGCGCGTGTGTGCACACGTATGTGTGCACATGTGTGTATGCCTCTGTGTGTGTGCACTGAGGTCAGAGGTTGATGTTCATTCTCTACCTTATATTATGAGCCAGGGTCTCCCACGGAACCTGAGTAGGCTGCCTACACTGAGTTCTGGGGCTCATCCTGTCTCTACAGTCCTAGTGCTAGATTACAGTCATGCCCAGCTTTTTATTTGGGACTCTGAACTCAGGTCCTACACGCTTATGTGGCAAGCATTCTACCGACTAAGCCACCTCTGTTCCACCCACCCCTCCGGTTCCCCTTTGGCAGGAACACAGGAGGATCCTGGTCTGGCCAACAGGAAAAGCCAAAAGCCTGGAGCCTCTGTTAGCTCTACAGGGTTACTCCACTGCTAAATGCTTTCCAACACTAACCGCCTCTAAGAAGCCACCAGGTTCAAGCTAGCCACGGTGTCAACGCTGACACTAACAGCTGTTCTCTGGAGAAGCCACCGACTCTGCTTAGAAGCTGTGCCCGTTACAGCTGCAACGAACTGTGGGGTGGGTACAGATGCCAAGGTTCTAATGCCTGGGAATCACAGTGCTACCAATTCCACAGACTAAACGGAAGTAACACCTTCCTTCACAGTACCCCTGGCACACAGTGGGACCTACTTACTTGTATTAGGGGACTCAGCTGACCCAGACCTTCATACTGAGACAGGCCCCCACAGAGCAAAGACCAAAACCAAATAAAGCTGAACAGTGGTAACCACTGTACCATTCAGTACTGGATTATTTTGTGTGTTTGTTTGTCTTTCACTCTGTGTGGTGAGGTGGGGGGAGGTGTTGGGGACTGAATCCAGGGTCTAGCACATGCTAGACAAACACCCTGAATCCTATTCCCAGAAGCACATAGTTTTAAATTGTTGTAAGGATGGAATCCAAACAGGGATCTAACTAGACTTGGTACACTCGGTACACTCTAGCCAGCATGATATACCAATGTCAACTTGACCACAGCGCAAAATAACTCCACTCTTCCTTCCCACTAGCCCTTTACACAGGTCCTCAGGAAGCCCAGCTGGCGAATTCCCCACCTCCAGAGCGGGGAAGCACAGCCACAAAGCAAGCAAGCAAGCAAGCAAGCAAGCAAGCAAGCAAGCAAGCAAGCAAGCAAGCAAGCAAGCAGCAAGCGTGCTCTCCAGCGCCCCCATCCCCACCCCAGGATGTCATGAGAAGGACCGCCAGCACCTCTAAGGTGGTTGCACCTGCTCAGGGCCTGTGCTTTTTCTGTTAGGACTAGAAAGAAGCCACCTGGATGCCACACACAGCCCAAACAAGGAAGCTTTGTATTTGATATCTTGTGTTCCGTAACTGGAGCTCCGTCACGCTCCAGTCTCTGGTGCCTTTTAGAGCCGATGCCCTTGGGGGCGTGGTCAGCTCACGAGGCACAGTCTTTTTCCAGGAGCCTTGTTTGTGGAACTCAGTGACTTGAGAGTCCTACTAAAATGATACTGCTCGGGGGGAGGGGGGAGGAGGCACTGTCTTAGGTGAGGACAGGGTTATAATCAACATGCAGGTGGCCGTGGATGGCTTCCTCTCAGAGGAAAACCCAATTTATTTTTCTCCAGTTCCTCCCTAGCTCAAAGTTCTGGATCTTTCTGGAGGATTGCTAGGAATTAGGAATACACATTTGATGGTCTTCATAATCCACAGAACCCACTGCAATAAAAATTCAGGGCCAACTTGTTCAAAAAAGTAGAAGAAAGTATCTATGCAAGTACTTAATAGAAAGTTTTTTCCTCTCTTCCAAAGTCTCTCTCTTACCCTGCTGTGTGTCTTCTGCCTGTAATCTTACACTCTCTTTGGTGTGGGCCTAAGGAAACCCTCAACTGACCTGTGGCTCCACCCAGAGCCCCATCCACGGCTCCGCCCACAACCTCAGCTCAAGCAAGCGGGAACTCCAGCCACTACCAGACCCAGATACCACTTCTTGACCAGGAGATAAACCCTGAGCCAAGCATCTCCCAGCTGAAGCAGGACAATGGTTTGAAGCCAGCCCAGGCTACATAGTGAGACTTTGCAAACAAAAATCAAACACCCACAAAGCCTTTTAAGTGAAAAGAAATATACTAAGTGTAAGTAGTATTTCTCTCTTGGTCAAGGGTGTAAAAGGATTTTTTTTCCCTATGATTTGCTTGTTTTTGTAGTGCTAGGGATCAAAACCAGGACCCTGTATTTACTCTATATATGCCCTGTATGCACTCTACCACTGAAATTCTTATTTTATTGCATGTGTGTGCATGTGCATGCTAGCCTGGAATTCATTATAAAACTCAGACTGGCTTCAAACTCATGGAAATCCTACCCCAGCCTCCCCAGTGTGGGGATTACAGATGTTAGCCACTGCCATTGTCTACAGAGAGTATGGGTAGACAGATAATGTATGAGTCAGGACAGAAGGACACACAGGAAGGGGAAGGCACCCCTCACTCCAGAGTCTGGTTGAAGCCTCTCACCAGCTGAGAATTCAGAATTTCAGGAGCTGAGGAGAGATGACTCAGTAGTTAAAGGCACTTACTGCTCTTGTAGAGGATCCAAGTTCAGCTCTCGTCATCCCAGCATAAACTTAAAAAGAATCTCAGCACAGTCAGCAAAATCACTGTGAATGTTAGGAACATAGAGACGATATTCCTTTTCTACAGAGAAGAATGTCAAAGCAGAAGGAACATGCTTAAGAACTAAGCCCATGTGACCTTCCAGTGTGGTCTTCCACTTTTCCTGGGTGTTTTCTGGGAATCTCATGAAACAAGACTAAGCCCTTGTTCATCGCTAGAGACATCTTAACTCTTCCTGCAACCCTTGAACCTAGAGTTCTACCCTGGCAGCCATGACCCTATCCGATCCGCAGGAACCAGCCTATGATCATGTTTAGGTTGTCAACCCTTTAAGACAATAGTTCAGAGAGCGATGCACACAGTGACTGCAAGACACTGAACTGTGACTCTCCCTCAGAGATTCACGGCCATGTCTTTTTTGTTATGCTCCATTCGTAACGTGATAAAATTCTCTAATAAAATCCAACACTGTTTTATACCGGTTCACCCTGAAATTCTTTTCTCTAGAGAAGTTGAGCACCTGTCTTTAACTGAGCAGTGGTCCCTAAAAGATAAGGGAAGTCTTCAGGCTTTGAGGGGTAGCATGGGATGGTACCATAGACGCTTTGCGTTCTGAAAACCAAAAAAAGTGTTAATTTTCCCAGTAGTAGAACAGCATGTGTTACCTGTTGGGAGGGTAGACTCTTCCTTGGACTTTTCTGATAGAAACAGTGTCATCTGTCTATTAACTTTTCTCAATACTTCTTGGATCATGTGAATTTCTAAACTTTCCAGAAGTTTCTGAAGCTGGAAGATGCATAGATTTGAGAGTCACACTCCAATTCATTCGTATACTCAGCCCTCAAGAGCAATACCTGCTGAGGGGCTTTGGGTTTATCCTCCCCTCAGCTCCATTCTCTGGGAAGAGATCAAAAATTCTACCCCAGGATTAATACATCTCTCTTTGCAGACCATTTTTCTTTCATCTCCCTCATCCTGATCGATAAATTATAACCCATCTTGCTATATTCTACTACATCGCAAAGTCTTCCATGTCCCAAGGGACCTCATGCCTTTTTGTCAATCTCTAAATGATACCAGGGATCTCATAAGCTGTCACTTTAATAAGATTCTGCCTGGTCTACAGAGTGAGTTCCAGGACAGCCAGGGCTACACAGAGAAACCCTGTCTCGAAAAAAAAAACCAAAAAAAAAAAAAAAAAAAAAGATTCTGAAAGCCAGTTTACACCCGGGGGATGATCTCATGAGGAGACTTAAAGCCGATACATAACAAGAGATATACCCACGGGGAGGAGCAGAGGTGCCCCAGAGGAACAGGGTCAGGAGCATGAGCAGTGTGCTTGGTCCCCTGAGCTAACACTGACATTTCCCATTGCTCAGTGGCTTCTCTGCTCGACAGCCAGAGAGACCCTGGTCCCCTGATCAAGCTGAGCGATGGTGAATGAATATTATTCAGCACACACCGGAGCCAGTGGGAAAACTACTTTCTTTTTCTGGGAAAAACCTTTTTAAAATGCTATGTTCAATATTTCACGTCCCTGTGGATGGGCACAGGTTGGATTTTATACTTAAGATAGTATTAGTTCTGTCGTGTTCCTTACAACGCAGCATATCTGTTTGAGGAAAGTGAGAATAGGAAGACCCTAGACTTACAGAATGGAACCATTCAGGGGCAGTTCCACAACGACTCAGACCCCATATACCTTTAAGAGTTCCTCTCCTCCACCCCAACTTGAAGAAAATGCCTTTTGTGTTTATTACAGTTTTACAGGCCAGTGTCACAAGGTAACTTTTCAAAGGCAAACCGAAGAGAGCTGTGTACCTGCTGAGTTTTTATTTCAATTTCTGAGGCTCCCTTTGGGGGAAGGAGAGATTGGCTTCTCAGTATAAGGTCTTCAAATTCATCTTCTTTGCCCATCTGCCTGGCTAGAGCTTTCATGCTGGGGTAGAAGATCTCAGCTCTATCAAAGAAAAGAGACAGAAATCAGCAAATAAACACATTCCCTTCTCATTCAGCTTTTCTGTCAGTCATTTTCAGCTTCCTGTCATTCAAACCCTTTATAGACACATCAACTACTAAACCTGCTACTCCTCTTTGGTCAATATTAAATCCTGGGGCCTTTTTCTGTTGAGTACATAACTTTTGTCTTTGTGCTCCAGGATGTTGGCAATTCTTCTCATTTTGTAGTTAACAGGGAACCTGACCTCAGTAACTTCCAGAACAGACAATTCTCAATGTGTCAAAGCCAAGGTCGGGAGTGGGTCCCAGCTGGAACAGGCACGTAGGGAGAGCAGCATGCCTTTCCTGTCACCTAAATCCTCCTAGATGCCACTAGGAGCCAAGGTCTGTGCCACCCTTTGGACCTAAGGCCCTTCAATCATGTGTTCATGTCACTCCCTGGCTGTAACACCTCAAGCACTGAGGCTCAGCAGTGGGGCTAGGGGTGACCCCAGCTGCAGAGCAGGCTCTCCTGTGAGCTTAAGAGCTCACCATCAGCATCAAGTAACTTGGTAAGTGTAAGTTACAAGAGCAACAGACTCTGGGGGATTCGTGAGAAACAGGACAATTCAGTGGAGTCTAGTTCTTCCCACAGTGAACACGGAATAGCTTTTCCTTATAGCATTGCTGTGGAGACTGTTTCTAGCTGTCACCTGGCCCTGTGGAACCGGATGTCACCAGAGTCCCAGCAGCTACTCACTCATAGAGCTCTGAGAACTGTCTGTGGAGCTCGACAGAGTTGAGATCCTGCCCTCCAAGCTTGAGTCGGCCCCAGTGTTCCTTCAGCACTTCCAACTGCTTCCACAAGATGAGGAAGGATTTCAACAGAGCCAGGGACATCACTACATCACGTGGGCCCTCCGGCAAAGCAGAGGCCTTTGGGTGACTTTCCAATTGATGTGGGCAGAGTCCTGGCAGTTTGGACCAGTCTGGCTGAAAATCCGACAGAAATCCTTTATCAATTGTGGCTCAATTATCAATGAGGTAAAGTTTTATATCTAGCCCATGCAAAATTAACATCCGGGAGATCCTGTTTGCTGGCCTGTACCATTTGTAGAAAAAAAAAAACCCAGATGGCTGAATATATCCTTGCTGAACAGACAGGGTAGAAACAGCTGTCTCAGCTTCCTGTTTGCGATTTGAATCATTGGTTTTTATATTTTATTTTTAGCTTTTGAAGACAAAGTCTGATGTAGCTGGCCTCGAACTAATTACACAGCCCAGACAACCTTGGACCCTTGACGGTCCATCTTCCATTTCCCAAGGGCTAGGATTACAAGTGTGAGAGACACCATACTTGGCTTTGAATCTCTACCCTCCAAAACCAGAATCTTTCTTAAAAAGAAAAAAAAACGGGGGGGGGGGGGGAGAGGCATGGAACAAAAAGAGAAAGCTCAGAGCTGGTACTGGAGAGATAGCTTAGCAGCAGAGGGCTGCTCTTCCAGAGGACCTGGGTTCAATTCCCAGCACCCAACTGTGGCTCACAGCTGTTTTATAACTCCAGTTCAGTGGATCCGTCACCCTCTCCTGACCACCATAACTGACCACCCCTGAACAGAAGGCAGCACACCCCCCACATAGAAATAGAAATAAATCTTAAAATATCTAAACAAAGGAAGGATAAACGATACTCAGTGGTCAAGAGTATGTGTTGCCCTTGTGGAAGACCTGGCTCTGGTCCCCAGCACCCACAAGGCGGCTCACGACCACTGTAACTCCAGTTGCAGGGGGTGACTTCCCTGAGCACCAGGTACATACAGACATGCAGACAAACACTCAAACACATAAAAGAAAATAATCAAACCATTAAAATGTTCAGAGAAAGAGAGAGAGAGAGAGACAGAGAGGATGGAAGGGAGGGAGGAGACTGAAGTCTTCTTTCTATGGTGGAGCTGTAATGTAACTTTTCTTTAGAGAGTTCACCCATTTGGGGAATCCGAAAGCAGAACTTAACTTTAACCGCCTGGCTGACAACTTCCTATCACTGCCGCTCAGGGACTCAGATATCCTCTATCCTTTAAAAGCAAGACAGAGAACTTTTTGTTTGAATTTACTACTCAATGCTCAGATTTACTTTAATTCCTTAAGACAGGGTCTTGGCAGCCCTGGATCCTCTGGTACTTGCTTTGTAACTCAGTTTGGTTGCAAACGCTTGATGGTCCTCCTGCCTCAGCCTGCAGTTTTGCTTTAAAATTAGGATTTGTTTATTTGCTCATTGACGCTCTCCTTACATAAGTATTTGTCCTAGTGGCTGTGAAGAAAACACAGCACCAGTGAGTGCTAGGAAGTCCTGGGACACCCAGAGCCCAAAAGACACGTGGTGAGTAAGGTGCGGGGTCGGGGTGGGAGGGTTCAGCTGCTACACGCCAGATGACAAAGCCTGTGGCCTCTGAGCATTCAGGCTGCAGAACCTCAGCTTTCCTGACTAAAAACTGGAAGAGCAACCTGGTGTAACTGGACCCTACATCCGTGTTATTCACACAACTAAATAGACAGAGAGAGGGCTGGTCAGAGAGAGAGTCCAGAAGAACCCGTGTCCTCGCGCAGGGAAGAAATGTGTCATCTGCAGACAGCTACAGCCCCTCGGCCGTGCGGCCTTCTTGGCAATCAGCCCATGGACTCCCAGGCGTCTTTTCCCGTTTTTAATCCCCAGAATCCTTTTATCAAATGAAGTCTGAGCAATCAGGACCAAGAACGATGACCTAGAGCCGGCAGCCGGCAGAATACATGATTGCTCCCCACTGTTCAAAGATCACTGTCTTAGAGGAAACTCGGGCCACAATGTTAAAGACTCTGGGTCAATCTCTTCCCTTAGAGATGAGGAGACCATGGCCCCGAGAGGTCATGGCGCATGTAACATGGCTGCCACGGACGCTCAGGGGCTTGGCTCACAAGCTGTGCAGATTCTAGTGTTTCCTGCTCCCTATAAATAGCTAAATACGTCTAAACGAAACTAGATCCCAAGGGCTTAGGGATGCAGCTTATGTTGTGTCTACCTACCATCCTTGAGGCCCTGGGTTTGAACTCAGCAGCGCACACCCCACAAAATGAAGCCAACTAAAGTAAAAAGCCTTGAATCAGATTTACTTCTTAATATATTTGTATTGAAGGTTGCACCTCTAAATCTTTTACTTTTTATAGGCTTTATTTAAAAAGAAAACTTGGAAATTTAAAAAAAAAAAATCAGACACCAAAATTGGCCAGGCTCAAAGTCTGTGCATCTCGATGGACTTCCGTGCAGTTCAAACAGCCATTCGGAAGCTGTGGAGCTTCAGGCTGAGTTTGGCACTTTCGCTAACTGAATAGTTTATTCACTAATCTAATATAGCTAAGGCTAAACATAGAAACTCTGTCTTGAAAAACCAAAGGGAAAACAAGATTTATTTTTAATCGTGTGGGGAGGGGGAGGAGCTAGTATGTGCACATGAGGGCAGGAGTCTGTGAAGGCCAGAGGTGATGGATCTGTACAGAGCTGGAGTTACAGACAGTTGTGAGCTGCCTGGCATGGGAAGAACAGCAAGTGCTCTAACTACTGAGCCATCTGTGTCTCCAGTCTTATATCTAAACACTTTAAAGGTCAGGAAACGGACTGGCAGACAGCATACAGGATAATGCAGAGGGAGCTGAAGAGATGATTCAGTGCTTAGGAGCACTGTCTGCTCTTGCAAAGGAGCAGGATTAGTTCCCAGCACCCACATAGCAGCTTATAGCTGTCTGTAACTCCAGGTCCAGGGGATCTGATGTCCTCTCCTGGCTTCTCTGGGCACCAGGCAGACATATGGTCCACATGCACACATGCAGGCAAAAGCCTTATGTGCAAAATCAAATAAATCCTCTTGTGGGAGGGAAGGAGGCGTCAAGCAGGGGGTAACTCTCCCAGAACAGGGCCAGAGAGCAGCAATCGACAGCCCAGGGGTCCAGATTGCGTCCTGGTCTTGGTGCCACTTGATGCACACCTAACTTTGCAAATGACCCCTCCGGGTGAAGCATCCAATTAAGCTGCATTGATTTAGATGACATGTCTTTGCCTCTACGGCCTGACCTGAAATAGACCTGTGACTCAGTTTTAGCCAAGAAAACTTAAGGGGACCCTATTGGGAATCCTCCACCCCTTCCTTCTTCAGAATGAGAGTGTGGTTTTGCTTTGCTTTCCCCCATTCTCTTGCTTTTACCTTGTAAAGGTCAGGGAGACCATCTGTTCCCATAACCAAACCGCAGAGCCTAAGTCTGAGGGCCCAGCTGATTGGCTAAGGGCCCAGCTGATTGGCTGCGTAGACTTTACCTGAGCTGAGCTGCTTCCTCCTAAGTTGCCTGCTATAGAAGATCGGTGATCCTTTGTCATTTTAAATGCGTGTATGTGCATGTCTACATGAATGTGTGTATATGTGTGTATGTGTGTATAAGCATGTATTGTATGTATATGTATGTCTGTGTGTATGTGTGTATATATGTGTGTATATGTATATGTGTATGCATGTGTGTCCATGTATGTATGCATGTGTATATATGTATATGCATGAATGTGTGTGTATGTGTACCTATATGTGTGTGTGTATACATGTATATATGTGTGTGTATGTATGCATACATATGCGTGTATGTATGTATATATGTGTGTATGTATGTATGTGTGTATATGTTTGTATGTATATGTGTTTGTCTTTGTATGTATATGTGTATATGTGTGTGTGTAAATCTGTGTATATGTATGTGTGAGTGTGTGGGTCTGTATGAGAGGTGTGTGCGTGTGAGCACGTACATGCACTTCTTCTCTAACTTAAGTCTTGAACTTTAGGACAACCTGTCACAGTGACAGGAACACTCTAAGATGCATACAAGCCTCCACTGGAAGGTGGAAAAGAAGAGAATTTTCTAGAGAGTGGTCTGGAGAGGACTGTGCAGGACAAACAGAGCTGACCCAGCGAAGAGGAGAGCTGTGTCCAACTACAGGGCCTGGCCTCACAGAGGTGCAGCCTGAGGCGCACGCCCAAAGGAAAGGGGCGGAGAGGGGAGGGGGAGGGGAGAGGGAGGGGAGGGGGAGGCTAATAGGGAAGCCTGGTTAGGCCTTTGGGCTCTGTCCTGAGCATTTGAAAGCACTAAGGGGCTTTAAGGAAAGCTGTGAAGTAATCCAGCTCACATTTAAAGCAGTGTCCTAGGGATGGAGGGATAGCTCATTGTTGAAATGCTGGTCCTCCTACAGAGGACCCCAGCAAGTTTGGTTCCCTGTACTCAGATAGGGTGGCTCCCAACAGCTTGCAACTCCAACTGCAAGGGATCTGACACTGTCTTCTAATCACTGTGGGCACCTTCACAGATGCAGCAGAATACACACACACACACACACACACACACACACGAAGGAAAATAAAATATAAAAAAGAAAACTAATCCAGTCCAAAAAAAAAAAGGACTGAGGAGGTGACCAAAGAGTCACCCGAGAAGAAATACAAATGATCAATAAATATACTTAAAAGTGTTCAATATCTTTGGCTATGAGGGAAATGCAAATTAAAGCTACTCTAAGACTTCATCTCAGCCCTGTCAAATGGCTATTGTGATTTTGTTGAGGGATGCTCAGAGGTGAGACACTGAGGCTTTTCTTCTGGGAAACAGTCTACTGAGCGGGGGTCGGGCTCCTCATCCAAAGGCCACAGCCTGGAGCACTAAATAGGAGGAGGCCTTTATACATCTTTGGCTTTCCATATATGCCTACATAAATTATACTGGGTATTTAAACTACTAGGCAGGCAGTAACACCAACAGTCGTTAGAATTCTAGGGGAGAGAGGAAGGCTGCAGCAGAAATGCTGAGGAACGCCACATACCCTCAAGGACACGAGCCAGCCCAGGTGGCCGTTACCCCTCTGTCTTTCCCTTAGTTCTTGGGGTCCCTACCACAGTTAGAATGAGAAGTGTCTCCCATGGCTTGGGCACTTTAAACACGTGTCCATAGAAGGTGGCATTGTTGGGAGAGATTGAGGAGGTCTGGCCTGGCTGGAGGAAGCATGTCGGAGGGGCAAGGTTGAGGAGGTCCGGCCTGGCTGGAGGAGGCATGTCGGAGGGGCAGGTTCCAAGTAGAAAGCCTCAGCGACTTCCATTTCGCTGTCTCGGCTTCATGCTCCTACCATCTGCCTGCCTTTTGCTGCCCTGGCTTGTCTCCAGGATGGACTCAAGCCCTCTGCACCCACCACCAAACCAAGCTCTGCCTTTTAAAGTTGCCTTCCTTCTGATGTTTTACAGAAAAGTAATCAATACAGCTACCATCAACTAAATGACTAAGGAGAAAATGGATTTTTGTGCCGTCCACGTATGTGTGGTGGTGGGATGCACGCATACACACACACACACACACATACACACACACACATACACACAGTAAGTAAGTAAATAGACAAATATGATTTAAAAGTGAAAGAAAAGAACAAGAAATGTTAGAGAGGGTTCTGGGAAAGAGGGACACCTATCCACTGTTAGTGGGAGAGCACACTGGTATTACCACTGTGGTGATCGATGTGGCGGTACCTCCAAAAGCTAAAAACCTTCCATGTGATCCAGCTATCCCGCTCCTGGCATTCACTCAAAGGACTCTTCCTCCTCCTCTAGAGACACGATCTGTTCATCTATTTCTATTCCTGCTCCAGTGATGTAGCAGTGCAGACAACCATCTATGAATGAGTGGATATCCATCACGAATGACTAGATAGCCATCAGTGAATGGATGAATGAGAAAGGAAATACAGTACATATACAGAAAAAGCAGAATTATCCAATTTGCAGGAAAATGGATGGAACTGGAAAAGACATTAAAGTAATCCAGGCTCAGGAAGACAAACACTGATGTTCATGCCCATATGCAGGTTAGAGAGTCTCCCTTTTTACAGATGCTGATCTATCTATGTAGAGGAAGGCAAATCTATGTACATCTATCTATGTAGAGCCAGGAAACAGAATGGGTACATGAGAGGGGACAATCACCCTACAATCAAATCTCAGAAACTCATGTGTGTGCTATAATAGGGGCCCTGAGAAGCAAAGCAAAGCAAAACAACAGCCATGTGGGTCAGTTAGAGTCCTTGAGTGTATGTGAACCAAGAAAGCAGTCAGTGGTAGGCTCCTAGAGAGTTGAGGTCTGACAAGGAGCCATTTAGATAGGGGTCCACTGACACCAACCCACTGCTGCCTGGTTTCCAGACCCATGAAGACCGTTTAGAGTGATTTCGCTAGGTGAGGGATGATTCTTGTACTTAAAGCTTCAGAAGGTTTAGCTGAGGACAGACTGATGGTCTAGCACCCACAGGCTAACTGAGACATCAAAAGGAGAACTCGGGCCTGAGATGCTTGCCTGGAGCTTCTGCCATGACCTCTGGGATGCTCAACTCTAGTCCTAACATGGGTGTCTGACAAGAAAGCATCAGCTGGGGTCCTCAGGAGGTTTCAATGGACTCTGTAGCCTGTGCTCTATTTTGCTCTATAAAACAAATGGAGGCCAAGACAGGAAGTTTATGAGTTCAAGGCCAGCTGGGCTACGTTGCAAGACCACTGCCTTAAAAACATCTTAAAGCAAAAACCAACCAAACAAAACCCTGTTTTTAATTAGCCAGGAACGCTGTTGCACACCTTTGATCCCAGCACTCAGGAGGCAAGAAGGAGGCCCAACCTCTTCGAGTTCTTGGCCAGCCTGGTCTATATAACACATTCCAGGTCAGTCAAAGTTACAGAGAGAGACTCTGCTTCAAAAACAAACAAAATTATTTTAAGTGTGTGTGTGTGTGTGTGTGTGTGTGTGTGTGAGCGCGCGCGCGTGCGTGCGTGGTTGTGAGCACACCAGTGCTGGTGTCTGAGGAGGCCAGAAGAGAGAGTTAGATCCCTCAAACTGGAGTTCTTCCAGGTGGTTGTAAGTCACCTAATATGGATACTTGGAATGGAATTTGGTCTTGGAATGGAACTTGGTCCTCGGCAGGAGAAGCTTGTAACTGCTGTGCTATTTTTCCACGTTCCTCTCCCCTCCCCCCCCCCCCAAAAAAACCTATTTTAAGCGAAGTAACTGGACATTGAACTAATAATGAGACTCGCTGTGAAGGAAAATGCCTGTGAGTAGCTCTCAATCTTTACCATCGCTGCTTTGCAGTATTAACATAGTCCTGGGATCTCCTGGGACAGATGGGTAAGATAGCCCTCCAGTCTGTCTCTGAAAACAGGAAGGTTCTTCAGTACAGCACAGCACTCTGTAGTCCACGTGCAAGGAATACCTGTGTGTTGTCCAGTGCACCTTGCCATTCAGTAGAAGCCTTCCTGATCACATGACAGCTGCCTAGAAGTATGTCTTCCATTAGCGTCTGCACACCCAGGAGCTCTCCATGCGCCACATTACGGTCACGGTCACTGAGCCCACAGAGACACACCTAAAAACAAAAATACCTTCTCATTTTGGAAGAGGCCTACATGTCCTTATATACATGGTTTTGAAGAAAAAAATGTTAAGTGCAACTATGTTTATAACTCTCTCAATTGATAAAAACATCCTTAAAGTCAGAGTAACAATTCTAGGTTAAAGTCCCTCCTGGGTAGGTTTTTGAGTAGCACGTCTCCCAACCTTACATAGACATGATGAATGAAGAATGAAATCATCTTAGTTCCCTTTAAACCCACCTTGCTTTTACTATTTAAAAGAAAAATCTTTTTACGTATGGAGGATTTTGAACATACGAAAATGTTAACAAAATGATTACAATTACATCCATCAATGTATAGCCAGTCTTGCCACACTGCAACTCTCCACTCCATGTGAAGCCAAGTTAGAGTTGAGCATTTGTGCTGGCTTTAATACTTTTTGTCTTAGTCAGGGTTTCTATTCCTGCACAAACATCATGACCAAGAAGCAAGTTGGGGAGAAAAGGGTTTATTCAGCTAACATTCCCATGCTGCTGTTCACCACTAAAGGAAGTCAGGACTGGAACTCAAACAGGTCAGGAAGCAGGAGCTGATGCAGAGGCCATGGAGGGATGTTCCTTACTGGCTTGCTTCTCCTGGCTTGCTCAGCTGGCTTTCTTATAGAACCCAAGACTACCAGCCCAGGGATGGCACCACCCACAAGGGGCCCTCTCTCCTTGATTACTAATTGAGAAAATGCCTTACAGCTGGATCTCATGGAGGCATTTTCTCAACTGAAACTCCTTTCTCTGTGATAACTCCAGCTTGTGTCAAGTTGACACAAAACCAGCCAGTACACACACACACACACACACACACACACACACACATATACTTAATCATGAGAAAACATATTTTTTCTCAAAACAATTTAAAAGAATTTAAAGAAGCATCATGATAATGATAATTTTAGGGACTTCCCTCTTCCTCAATCATAAGCTGTTCCCATCCCAGGTCAGGTGTCCTACGCCTCTGAATATCCCAGGGGCAGTTTCTCTAAGAGGCTTAGATGGTGACTCCAGATGAGTGGCCACTCTTCTAGGTCATTAATGCCCAGGAAACCACAGCTGAGTTTGCAGCAAAGGCCAACAGCTGCTGAGAGCATGTTTTTTCTCCATAATAAGAAAATATGACTCACCTCATGTTACAGCTTCATGATTAAACACACATTTATCTTATAAAACCACTGGCTAGAGCATGAACCTGTGATACCCTGCTCTATGGTCTGTGTTTGGTTTTCTCTTCCACAAATGGGAAGACAGATCTACCTGCATATCGTACTCTAGGGTGTCCGGGATGCTGCTTATAACTGGAAATGGTCCACCATCTTCCAGGAACGCCCTCCAAGGGAACAGCACAAATGCCTAAAAGAAACGAACAGAAATGATAATGGTCTCATGCATCCCTCAGATGAAGACACATGAACACGATTTCTGCATCCGTGCTCCAAAGCCCACTCTAATGACTCATTTATTATGCAGAAAGCATGCCCAATGATACAGAGGGAAGACTAGCATGATCGTTACTCCTTTCCTTGGTTTTGCTGGAATGGTTTCAGTATAAACAGGAAGCTCCAAGATCCAAAATTCCAGAGCAAGAGGGTTGTGGTGGCGCATACCTGTGAGCCCAGCACTCAAGAGGCTGATGCAGGAGGATTGCAAGTTTGAGACCAGCTTCAGCTGGACCTGTGATTTTCAACCTGGGGGGTCGAAGGACCCTTTCACAGGGGTCACATATAAGATATCCTGTATATCAGATGATTCATAACAACAGCAAAATTACAGTTATGAAGTAGCAAAGGGAATAACTTGGGAGTTACAACCGCATGAAGAACTTATTAAAGGGGTGTGGCATTAGGAAGGTTGAGAACCACTGAGCTAAACAGTGAGACTCTGTCTCAAGAGAAACAAAACAAAGGAAGTTCTGGAATGATACAATACCGAGAGGGATGTTTTTAAGCAATGACTGTAAACTTAGTTAAAAGCTGTTTATATTAGGGACCTTCAAGACCTATCTTTTGACTCTAAAAGAGGTTTAAGGATTAGGCCAGGAGTCACTGTCATGTGGCATGGAAGAAGGGATCTTGTTTGACTGAGTGCCAGTGAACAGAACATGGCAGAAATGATGGCATCAGTTCTAGAGTCAGGTCATGCAAAGCCCATGGCTGCTGCTTTGGGTTCTCTCTCTTGGGCTATCTGCCCTAGGAAAGCCATTTTCCATGTTGTGAGAAAGTTCTGTAGAGAAGACTGTGGAAACCATCTTGGGTGTGGATCACCTGACAGCTAGTGAATGAGACTGGAAGTAAACTTCTCAGAGATGATGCTCTTCAGGCCTGGCCACCGTCTTGGTTGCAGCCATCCAGAGAAATCCTAAGCCAGCGCTCCCTCCTGACCTGTTCCCAGCTTCCTGACTCAGTCTGGGAGTGATAATGAATGCTTATGGTCCTAACCTGTTAAACTGGAGTTTGGCATGTGCTTGTGGCAATAGAAAAGTAGCATAAAGCTTGGGACTCGATGCTAGTCTGACTCTTCTCAGTGATCCATCTCTGGCTTTCTCAAACATTGACCTCTGTAGAGCTGGATAAAGTGCCTGCCTGGGAGTTACTAGAATTGCATTTGATAACACATGTTGTAACCAAGGCAATTCAAAGCCCAGTGGCTGACCTGTCTATGCATTATAATTGCATCATAATTTATGCAATAGAAAATGTTAATCTCAGCCTGGCGGTGGTGGCGCATGCTTTTAATCCCAGCGGGAGGCAGAGGCAGAGGCAGAGGCAGAGGCAGAGGCAGGTGGATTTCTGAGTTTGAGGCCAGCCTGGTCTACAGAGTTCCAGGACAGCTAGGGCTACACAGAGAAACCCTGTCTCGAAAAAACAAACAGAAAATGCTAATCTCAAGTCAGAGTTTCTCCCTCACCTTTGATCATTTGATTCTCAGATAAAATACGCACAAGCTTTATATTTACAATAAGCCTTATGCTCTAGAGCTGGAAAGATGTCTACCCTCTATGCTATTGTGTCTGCTTCTCCATTAATAGCCCAGAGATATAACTTGCCATGTTCCATCTGGACAGCTCCTAATTTCAATTGGCCAGCCCTTGTGGCCATGTTTTCATGATTCACCTATTGCATGGTGGCTTCCTCCACTCTTTACCTTCTTCTTGCCCCTCATGGTTCTCCTCAGATCCCAAGCTGGGGAACCAACCCCCACCCCACCCCACCCCACCCCACCCCACCCCACCCTCCACCTTTCCTGTCCTTCTTCTGCCCAGCTCTATAGGCTGTAGGCGTCTTTATTCATGAATCAGGGATAACTTGCGGAGCAAGGTTTCATAGCATCACTTGGTCTACATGGAGATTCTCTCGTCCCTGGGAGCAACCAGGCCTTTGGGGCCAGTATTTAGCAATTATAATGTTACAGAGCAAAAGACCCAAACCTCAGCAAGAAAAGATTGAGCCTTTTGGGTTTTTGTTTTGTTCTTTGTTTGTTTGTTTGTTTGTTTTCCCTGACAGCTGTGAGTAGACAGGCTGTTGCCCCCGGTCATCATCCCATTGAACATTTGCAGAAAAGACACCGACCGGAAATAACTCCTGGTCACAGGAGTCCCCATGGCTCCCTGTGCGTGTGAAAGAAAGCCAAAGAAGTCCAAGGGTCATTAAAGTATAAAGGCCCTGAAAAATGGAAGCCAAATGGAAATGAAGAGCCAGCACTCCTGTATTGCACACATTTTTTATGGGTATAAAACACTCGTGAGACTCACCTGGAGGCTTTGAGGATCCAGCGGCTGGGGCAGACTGAGCTGTGAAGAAAAGATGCTCTTCCTGAGAGAGTTGCTCAGTGGTGGCAAACCATAGCATGCACCATCGGCGACAGACTGGTAGGCAGGAGCATTTCCCGCCGCCAGAAATGTTCTGTCAAAATATGATGTGAGTTTTGTTTAATATGGTTACTTCTGCTTGTAAAGCCCAGAACTTTCTTCAAACTTACTGCACCAAGAGACTATTTTGAGAGAGTAACAGGAGTCTTCCTCAGCCACGGCACCCATGCTGACCTTCTCTCTCCGTCTCTAGCTCTCTGGGGGGAGTTGATACTATTAATGGGAGAAATCAAGAGTTTCTATCAGTAGAGTATATTGATAGAATTTTCTGGAGGGCTGGAAGGTTCAGAATGGCTATATGTTATTCCACACCTGAAATGTAGCTCTTGTGAATGAGAGATTGAGTTTTAAATTTTACTTAATTTTAGTTAATACTAACTTGAATTAATCAACCACACAGCTGTAAAACTGGGCATTACATCTTTAGCTCTAGAACAATGACTCTACTGAATTTTTCAAAAAGTTAATAGCTAAAGTAACAGTTCAAATATAAAGCTAAATGTTAGGTTGAGTAATGTCCACGGGTAAGGGAAAAACGCTTTTGTTTCATTGAAACAAAATTTGACTTTGTGCTTCTAGAACCTCAAAGCCCTGAGAGCATGAAACTTATTTTTTTTATTTATTTATTTATTTATTTATTTATTTATTTATTTTCTTTAGAGATATTTAATTCATTTTTGTAATCAAACCCACATAGATAAGACCTTACATATTTAATGTGTGTTACCCCTGTACAAATGGAAAAAAAAATTAAGTTCAACATTTCTAGACCAATAGGGCTGTTAATTTCTGTACAATGCCAACTCAACACAGTAAACTGGGATAATTTTTTCCAAAGTTGACAGCACAGCTAAAGTTTCCAAAAATTCAAATTATACACACACACACACACACACACACATACCAATAATATCAGTATATTATACACCAATAGCAGCAACAGCTTTTTCAGGTTCTGCAGTCATTCAAACAAAATTGTAGAGACATCCAGCACACTCTATTAAAAAAAAAAAGTAAAAAACAAAACCCCAGAAAACAGCACAGTTCTGTTGAGCATGAGGTTTATAACGTATGTAAGAACAAGAGGCATATGGTATAATTCAGGGTGATTTTCCTGTCCAGGGGAAATAAAGTTAACAAGAAAGTAAAGACTTCCTAGATCTCAGCTAGACTCCTTTAGCATCTAAAGGATGTCTAGGAAAAGTGCTGACACAGGATAAATTGGGGGAAGGTATCTTGGAGAAACAATGTCTTCTGTGGAGACCAATAAACCAGACTCCAAAGAGAAAGGGGATTGAGGAGACTGAGGGAAATGTCAGTTGATGGAGCTGAGGAGCTAGCAAACCCTAGGCATGCCAGAGAGACTTGGGAGCACCTGAGCCCCATCAGTGAATATCCGTGAGGGGTGTGGAAAGGGACACCAGCCCTGAGAGGTCAGGGTAGACCTGAAACCCCACCACAGAGGTGAGCGAAGTGGGTGCTCCTCTCCAACTTCCAGATTCTCTCGATTGCACCCCTTAGAGCTCAGGCTGCCTCTGAGAGGCATGAGCAAGGGGGGGGGGGTGAGTTCTAAAATTAAGGTCCAGTATTAGGAGACCATGAAGAGTCTAACTATAGATAGCTTCTCTCCTCCTCCTAGGACAAGGTTACCAAGTCCACCCACACTTCTTATCAAAGGGAGCTGTGCCCTCCCACTGTTCCTGAGCAACAGCCCTGTTTCCTGCCAGACCCTGGAGCTAGGCAAACAAATGCATCATGTCCTCCCTGGTAACCAGGGAGTACCACACCCTCTTATACTGCAGGGTCTGCTGCACTCTGTCCTTTTGTGTTTACTGTGTTCATCGATGGCCTGACATGGCCCAAAGGACGTCCCCTCCTGGCCGTGAGGACACAGTACTAACGAATTTCTATTGATCTCATCTGTCCCAATATTTAGTGACATTTGTTCAGCCATCACATAACCCAGAGGAGGATCTTTTCCTCACTAGTAGGGTGAATAGGAGGCAGCTAAAAATGAACAAATGAATAAATGAAAGAATCAATGAAATAAGAATAAACAAAAAAATGTAATTAACTGGCTTGAAATTCCAGGATGGACACTTTTAAACCCATTTGTGACTCAATAATGTGGCACTAGAAAGCAAAATATTTTTGCTAAAGCAGAAGTAGGAACCAACATACTTAATAATGGAACACTCAAAAAGTCAATAAAACTACTGATTCTTGTGCTTCTGTGTGTGTGTGCGCGCGCGCACGCGCATGTGTGCCTGTATCGGCCCTGAACATGCTAAGCATGCACTCTACCACCAAGCTAAACCTCAGCTCTGCACTCTACTTAGGATGTTGGTTGGAATTGCCTAAAGGCTGTCCTGGCTGGTTTTGTGTCAACGTGACACAAACTGGAGTTATCACAGAGAAAGGAGCTTCAGGTGAGGAAATGCCTCCATGAGATCCAGCTGTAAAGCATTTTCTCAATTAGTGATCAAGGGCGGAGGGCCCTTGTGGATGGTACCATCTGTGGGCTGATAGTCTTGGGCTCTATAAGAGAGCCAGCTGAGCAAGCCAGAAGCAAACAAACCAGTAAGGAACATCCCTCCGTGGCCTCCTGCTTCCTGACCTGCTTGAGTTCCAGTCCTGACTTCCTCTGGTGATGAACAGCAGCGTGAGAGTGTAAGCTGATGCAGAGGCCATGGAGGGATGTTCCTTCTGGCTTGCTCAGCTGGCTTTCTTATAGAGCCCAAGACTACCAGCCCACAAATGGTACCACCCACAGTGGGCCCTCCCCCCTTGATCACTAACTGAGAAAATGCCTTACAGCTGGATCTCATGGAGGCATTTTCTCAACTGAAGCTCCTTTCTGTGTGATAACTCCAGCTTGTGTCAAGTTGACACATAAAACCAGCCAGTACATGGATGGAGGGAGGTAAACAGTTCTTTGGGGAAGTGGCAAGACAGGAGAACTGGTTTTTGACGATGTAGCTCCCTTCATCCATGAGTGACCCAAATTAAACTCATTTGTTCACCAAGCTACACTGGGTGGGACTGTTTCTTAGGTCTGTAAGTCTGCACGATCTGTGGTGAACTGCATTTGTCTCCAGGGAGCATACATGTAATGTACAATCTTCATTGTTAACTTGATTGACTTAGAATCACCTCGAAGACAAACAGCTGGGTGTGTCTCCGAGGGTGTTTCTGGACAGGTTAAAGAAGGAAAAGCCCCCTCCGCACCCCGTAGTGAGAATTCTAGAATTTTTATTTCTTTTCAAAAACACAGCAATGTTTTTGTTTTAATCCCGGTAAGGGAATATGGGGCTGCTTCAGATTGTCCTAAATGGCTGGCTCTGATTTGCCTCGTGCTCTAGCAGAGGCATGGTTTTGCCAGCTGCAAATAGTTTGTGACATTTGGAATTCTGGGAAGTTTTCGGAGGGTATAGAAATTCAAGAGCCCTACTAGGTGGGGTTGGTGGTTGATGGGCATTGGGGAACGGGGTTGAGTGCTGTTTGTTGTTGTCATGCTCAAAGAAGAAACAAAAGGAAAGAAATTAGATTCAGGAATCTCTATTTCTCTCTCCCCCTCTGTCCTTCTTCCTCTCTTATCTAGTATTAGGGGGTGAAACTGGGGGGGATAAAGGGCGGGAAAAAGAGGAACCCAAAAAGTAGCAACACCACCCTAAATGTGGGTAGCACCATCTCATGGGCTGGGGTCTCAGACTGAATCAAACAGGAAGAGGATAAAGCAAGGTAAACACCAGCATTCATCTTCTGGCTCCAGACTGCAAGGTGACCACACCCATATCGGCTTCCACACTTCACTTGCCACGATGGACTATACCCTCAAACTCTGGGTCAAAATAAGCTTTACCTTTGTTAAGTGATTTTTGTCGTGTATTTTGTCAGAGCCATGAAAAAGATTCAATTCACAGCAACCGTTGGACTGAGCATGGGGTCCCAGATGGAGGAGTTGGAGAAGGGACTGAAGGAGCTGAGGGAGTTTGCAGCCCCATAGAGGGAGCAACAGTGTCAACTGGCCTGATCCTCCCAGTGCTCCCGGAGATTGGACCACCAACCAAAGAATACACATGGTGCTGGCCACATATGTGGCAGAGGAGGGCCCTGTTGACTGTCAGTCCAAGTAGAGGCCCTTAGGTCTGAGAGTGTTAGATGCCCCAGTATAGGGGAATGCCAGGCAGGGAAGATGGGAGTGGGTGGGGGAATACCCTCATAGAGGCAGGGGGGGAGGTAGGATAGGGGGTTTCCAAAGGGGGAGACCTGGAAAGGGGAAATCATTTGAAATGTAAATAACATATCAAAAACTTAAAAAAAAAAAAGACAAAAAAAGAAAGAAAAAGAAACTAATATCCTTTTAGCACTAGGTAGATCCTCCTTTACTTCCTCCCTCTCCATTCGAGATTTTTCTGGTAAACATTACCATGCTAAATAATTTTATGCCAACCTTACATAAGCTGGAGTCATTTGGAAAGAGGGAATCTCAATTGAGAAAATCCTCCCAGCAGATTGGTCAGTGGGCAAGCCTGTGCTACTTTTTTTTTTTTTTATTTTTTTTGGGTTTTGGAGACAGGGTTTCTCTGTGTAGCCCTGGCTGTCCTGGAACTCACTCTGTAGACCAGGCTGGCCTCAAACTCAGAAATCCTCCTGCCTCTGCCTCCCGAGTGCTGGGATTAAAGGCGTGCGCCACCACGCCCAGCTTACTTATTTTCTTTTTTTAATTGGGAGGGTGGGGCCACCCCTGGATTGGTGGCCCTGGGTTCTGTAAGAAAGCAGACTGAGCAAGCCATGAGGAGCTAGCCCATAAAGAGCACTCCTGCATCAGTCTCTGCCTCCAGGTTCCTGCCTTCAGTCCCTATCCTGACATCCCTGGATGATGATACCAGGTGTAAGCTGAAATAAACCCTTCCTCCCTAGTTACTTTTGGCCATGACGTTTGTGACAACAATAGAAACCCTAACTAAGACACTCATTTCTCTATTTTATTTATTCTTTTTGTTATTATTTTGCTTTGAGATAGGATCTGACACAGCTCAGGCTGGCTTTGAACTCACTGTGCATAGAATGCCTGATCCTTCTACCTCCCAAGTTCTGAAATAACAGATAAACACTACTTCACCTGACTATTATTGTTTTGGCGGGACATGATCTTTTTATGCCACTAGGGCTATCCTTGACTGAGTAGCCCAGGCTGGTCTCAGATTCACATCATTTCTTTTTCCTCGGCATTCTGAGATTACAGGCACATGCAACCATATCTGACTAGCATTTTCCAATTTTAAAAGAAATTTTATAACAACATCTAACTCAAGTTCTAAGCTGTGGGAAGGGATAAGGAATGAGGAGTTGTCAGATAGGAAGTATGAATCCAAGTTCTACCACAGCATCCAGTGTGGCCATGGGGAGCTACAAAACATCTGCAGTTCTCTTTCCTTTTCTGTAAAGACAGGAAAAATAATTCATAGCTCACAGACTTGGCAAGCAAAGCCAAGCTCATCTCAACTTGGTTCTAAGACTCCAATTCAAGCAAGAGAAAAAAGAATGAAAGACAAGACAAGAAAAGAAACAACAACAAAAAAATGTTACTTTTTTTTGCTACATTTCTTTAGGCAAATAAACGTGTATGTTTCATTGCAACATTGGAAATACTGTGACAAGTCTCCCAGACCCTCAGTTGGCAAAGCCTAGGCAGGATCTGTGTCACCACTCTGATGGGAAAGGCATCCTGGTAGTCGGGAGCCAAGGGATACCACAAAATCACGCCACACTACAAACCCCACACAAGAAGTTTATTGGGGCCGGGCAGTGGTGGTGCACGCCTTTAATCCCAGCACTTGAGAGGCAGAGGCAGGTGGATTTCTGAGTTCGAGGCCAGCCTGGTCTACAGAGTGAGTTCCAGGACAGCCAGGGCTACATAGAGAAACCCTGTCTCGAAAAACCAACAACAACAACAACAACAAAAACCAAGTAGTTTATTGGGAAAGACACAAGACGGTGGCTAGCTCTGTTGGGGAGAGAAGTTGCAAAGAACTGGGCAGGGGGCAGGCTTTATATAATGGTCCTTGGGAGAGGGAACTTTCTGGGGTGGTCTGAGATTGGTGTGATTTTGTGGCTCGATGGTGGGGCAAGCTCAGGGATTGATGGGATTCTGTGGCCTGATCTTGGCTTGTTTTTTCTTTATAGGGCAGAACTTAGCTACCTGAATTTCAAGGAGCTGAAGATGCTCGTTATGGCGGATAGAGTAGTCCAGGGGGTGGAACCTGGCCACTTTCACACCTCAAGAGCTTAAATCCTCTATCAGGGTCTGCCCAGCATAGCCCACAAACAATACTCTTGGGATACAAGTGGGGCGGTCTGAGCTCCATCTCTAAAACCTATGTAAAGCTGGCTTGTCATTTATGACTTGGGCATTTGCCACCTGCCAAGAAATCATAAAGTTGAATCTCTCTGCAGCTGTACAACATTTAATTCTTCAAGCATTTCTGCCATACCCTGTATGCTTTCTTATCAACACATGGCTGGGGGCTCCTAGGAAGCCTCTCCTGCCTCATGGGAGAGAATTGTCAATAGCTTGATCCCAGACAGGCTGCTCTCAACCTGGGCCTCAGAAAGGGAAGAAGACTCAGGATGTGCACTGGAGCTTTCCCTGGGACGCAAGAATATAGCAAAACCTGCCCTGACAGGCCAGGCCCACTTCTCAAATATTAGAGACTTGGGTCATGGCCAAACCCCCAGATGGTCTTAAGCCACATGTTGACATTTGAATGATTCGAGGCACTTAAAACAGACCAGCATAAAAATAAGACTAAAATTTAAAATGAAACAAAACTAAAAAAGCATCAAGAAAATGAAGCTGGCGCTATTTACCTACGTGCCCTGCAGCTCCAAGAGGAGGCTTGCTGGAGGGACTTAGGACCCCCCCCTTTTCTCTTTCCCCTAACTGTCCCTAAGGCAAGAGCAGACACAGAGTAGAACCGCTCTTTACACTGTTAGGTCATCCTGTTCCACAAGGTGCCTCTGAAGGACTCCCCCCCTCCTCCTCCCACACAAATAATCTTGACCCTCAGGCACACCATGGACCAGGAGTTAGACAACTCCTCAAAGGACAGAGGCAGATGTTGGGTCCTAGACAGCACGACTCTGACCTACCAGGAGACGGCCATAGATTTTCATCAGGTTTCCCCCACTGCCCTCAAGAGCAGGTAGGGAGGGGTAATATGAAATGTCAGACAAAACGCTCTCTCTGTCTCTTCTATGTGGGTAGGAGGGTGACAGGCAACTTTAGGGGTCCTGCATCCTTCCTGTTTCCCCAAGGCTGCTGAAACACGATCCCTTCACTGTAGGAAGGCGTTTAGAACTTTCTTTTCAAACTCATAAGGAACATTCCCCTTGCAGGAGCAGATCTGTCCCTGGGTCACAGAGCCCTGCTTGCTCAGGTCAATTCTGAGATGACCCAGGGACGTTTACCTATGTCCCGACTCTTGACTATCTAAATATTTCCCTTCATTTGCAGGGTCAGTGTTACCTCAGATGATGGAGAAGGATAGGTAACATTCCCACTTCAGCCTTTATCTCTATCCTTTGAAAGCTTCTGAGTCCTCTCTCTGCCATGAAGCTGCCCAGAAACTACCACAGCTCACAGGTTTTGAAGCTGAATATACCGAACCTCTGGTTCTACTGAGTAACTAATTTCACAAACACTCAACAGGAAGCATTCTGGAGAGGAAAAAAAAAAAGCAACTCAGGGAAAACCAAATAAAGAGCATCAGGTGTGCCGCCTGGGTGGTTTCTGATAGGTCACCTCACTGATGAAATGAGTCAATTCAAGCTGAATTGAAAAATAGGAAAGGCGGGTTTATTGGGGTCACCTCTAGGGTGGGTTCACTGATCTCACAGGGTGAGACATTCAGGCAGAGAGACAGGGGAGAGGGACGAGAAAGAAAGAGTGTAGGGAGAAAGAAATGCAGAGAGAGAGAGAGAGAGAGAGAGAGAGAGAGAGAGAGCGCGAGAGCGCAACATGTCTGGATTATAGTAAAGAGCATCTGAGGAAGTCCAGTCCCTGGGCTGGAAAGTTCAGGGTTGAGGGCAGGGTATGCCAGCCATGCCCTGTAACAGATGGGGACTGAGGGATGCTGGGAGAACCTGGAGACTAGGTCCACTTTGGTATGTTAGCCCCTTGTCCCTGGTCTGAAACCCAACAGTTTCTTCTGAGAAGGACATAGGAAGCAGGCACAGGACACTCAGCCTCCCACCCCATTCCTGGTCACACTGTGAGGACAACAGAACTGTCAGGAAGCAGAGTGGCTTTCCTACAACGAAACCCGACAGAACCCTGTGTGTGGCTGGAACCAAACCAAAATGGAGGTAAGGACCAACCCTTAGGTTTTCAGAGTACAGAGGTCAACTCAAGGGCGGACTCGATGACCATCCAGTAGTCACAGACGTTACAGCCCACAAACTAAACTGCAGAGCCAAAACTGCCAACAAAAAGTAAGAAAGTCAACATGAAGCTTTGCACTCTGCTGAATTCATATTCTAAACCCAGGAATTGCTGGCAGAAAAAAGCAAATGCAAAGTAGAAAAATATGCTCAATCAATATAATCTCCTATCTCCGTTCTCTGTGGATGTTCCACGCTAACTAAGGTTGGGAAACACTTGTAATTCTCTGGTTGAGGCCCTTCTTGGCTGAATACTCACACTGGAGATGAACTGGACGAAGTTGGTAGGTCTTGGTAATTTAAGTGTAATTGGAACTGGTTGGGGGCGGGGGAGGCTCGTGACTGTAATCTGAGCTCTGGAAGACTGGTCCAAGCTCAAGGCTGTCCTGTTTACAGAGCACGTTCCAGATCAAGAAGGGCTACAAATTAAGACTTTCTTTCAAAACAAAACAAAGGGGCTAATCAGAGATGGACTGGTGAATAGGCTGACCACTCAGAAGGCTAAGACAGGAAGTTCCCAAGTTCAAGGCCTGCTTTGGCTACTTAGTGACTTTCAGGATTTCCTGAGGTACATAGCAAGATACTGGTGCTTTGTTGCTGATGCCTTTACTCTAATTAAAAACAACAGGCAAAGCCGGGCAGTGGTGGCGCACGCCTTTAATCCCAGCACTCGGGAGGCAGAGGCAGGCGGATTTCTGAGTTAGAGGCCAGCCTGGTCTACACAGTGAGTTCCAGGACAGCCAGGGCTACACAGAGAAACCCTGTCTCAAAAAAAAAAAAAAAAAAAACAAAAACAAAAAAAAACAACAACAAAACAAAACAAAAAAACCCAAAAACAAAAAAACAACAGGCAACACTCCCCCATCCTCCCCCCATTCCCCCCACCCCCCCACAAATCCAGGGGTCCTCAGCCTGTTTCTTTTTCTTTCTCATATAAAACATTTTTTTGAAACATGAATATTAATCCAAATCCACGAAAGCCTGATTAATTAGATAATTAGATCCTGATTAATTAGATAAATAGATCCTGATTAATCAGCCAAATAAAACTTTTCTACACTGCAAACTTGAGATGCTTCCTACAAAATCAAGGTAGAGTTTATTTAAAAACCAACTCCTGTAGCCAGTCCTAGGAGCTTTAGATGATCAGTGAAAGCTGTCCCTTAGAATGGAAGAGGGCAAATGATCTCTTCAGAATAGTGATCTTCAGAGACACAAAAACTTTAATCCCCGTAATACAAACTGGGGATTAAAGGTAGTGATTGTGACACAGGCTGTTTGGAAATTGTCTTGAAAAACCTCAGGAGCACCAGGCTAGAATTCACACACCTAGGCACGCACAGGCTTTGCAAGAACAGTTTGGTAGCTGGCACGCCGGATCTATCTGCAGCCTATTTTAGGCAGGTTATCTAATCTTGCTAACCGTGGCCTCCCTGAATGGGGCCTCAGCAAGCACCTGCTCTGCAGAGTCTAGCTGGCAGGAATAGCACTTCTCCAGCCCTTACCGGAGGAGGTGTCTCACAGCTGCATCGAACTGCAGCAGCTTCACCTCCCTGCGGAGGAGGAGGGCCTGGGCCACCTGACTCGGGTCCTGGGGGCTCTGGAGACTGTCAATCATTTTCTGCAGCTCTTGAAGCTCAGTCCCTAGAAAGCAGGCAACACTGAAGTCAGACAGTGTGAAATACAGAATGCTGAAGCCAACCCATCAGACTTGCCTTTCACCTCCAGGCCCAACTTGCCACCCGAACAGACTTCCTTTGTTTGTGGATGTGCTAATTATTTGTTTTGCAAGACCAGCAGCTCTAGAAAACAAGGTCTGATTTAGCTCCCCTTCCTTCCTCCCTCTGGGAGATAGAAACACCCTGGCTTTAGCACAGCGAGAACATACTGTTTAAAGTTTGAAACGCCATGGTCTCAAAACAGAAGGAAAAAGAAATGGTGTGGGATAAGACCCTCAGAATACCCACTAGGGACTTCAAGTTACTGTCCCACAGGACCCACCTTCATTTCCATCGTCATGCGGAGAGAATCAGCTTTCCTCTGTCACCAGTGTGTGGATTGAAAGACTCAGGAGTCATAAAGCCAGCACAAAGATACGGTGCGTATACACACTTGTACACACGTATATGTGTCTACCTTTCCATACACAAACTTCTAGGAGATTTGAGCCATTTCAGGAACTGAACTTTTGCTACCAAAGAAGGACCCACAGATGAAACAGGAAATAGCAGCTTTTTAGAGCACCGGGACTGGGTTGAGGAACCTGGCCTGCACCTGGCCTTCTGCCCTTGGCTCAAGGAGGGAAGGAATCAGATGAACTAGGAGAGCTCAGAAAAAAACAACAAACACGCAGGGAGCCTGTCAGCCCTGTGTGTTCAGGGCTATCTGAATATCAGCTGTCCAAAAAAACGTTTGTCAGCTTCTGCTGAGGGTGGTGACTGCTTTCTACCCTGGTACAGGAGAGGCTGTGGCCACTGTTCCTCCATGACAGCCCAAGACAGGCAAGGATCACTCTCTAGGCAGCTACTCCAGACCCAAGCAGCCTTCTTCCTACCTGGCTAGTGCTGGGCCTCCTCGGCCCTTTGCACACCAGGAAAGCAGAGAACTATAGGAATGAAGCTGTCAATTCGAGTTTGACCAGAGTTGTTCTCAGGCTTGAGAATGGCTGCTGGTACTTGCAACATTTTCGTATGACTTTGAGAAAGATGAGCAGTCCAGATTCCGCATCCCGGAATAGATAGATGGTCCGGGGTTTCCCCTGACCCAAATAATTGGGTCCAATCATCACATAATAAATAAATAAATAAATAAATAAATAAATAAATAAATAAATAAATAGATAGAATCCTCCAAATGTGATGGTTTCATTGGGCTACTGAGAAGTTCCCAATGAACAGGAAGTGTCAGGAATACAAACTGCAGAACTTCTGGGGCACATGGTAGGAGCCAAGGTGGCCCCTGGGCTCCATTTGTTTATGGCTTGTGGTTTTGGTCTACAAGCGACATGTCTTCCGGCAAGTGGCAACTAAACAAAAATGTTTACAGTCACCTGTGGTAGCTTGTAAAAGAAAAATAAATCAATAAAACCCCACCTACCCTATGAGTAAAGCACCACAGAAATGGAAATGTACGAAGTATTTGAGCCCAGGTTATGAGGAGTTGCAGTAATAAAACCAGGGCCCTTGGAGAGCTTGGCTCATGGTGATGTGACAAAGACCTGAGTTAAAAACTTGATTCACTGAAACTGCTGGAGGAACTCCAGATGAGGCTGGACAGTAAGCACAGGCAAGGGCTGAGCAGAAGTCCATAGCACACAAGAGTTGGCAAACGGGATTATATGATATTAAGAGCCTGTCCAGCAAAGGGAGGCATCAGCAAAGCAAGCAGCCCACAGAAGGGAGAAAATCTTTACCAGCTGCACTTCAAACGGGTGTGGGGGAATGTCTGCAAATACCTAAACTTCAAAAGTTAGACACTGAGAAACACCACTGCCGATTAATAGATCAGTGACCGGACCAAACACAGTTCTCAAGAGAAGAAAAACAAATGGGTAATGAATGCTTTTTGCTGTTATTGTTTTGTTTTTTTGTTTTTTCAAGACAGGGTTTCTCTGTATAGCCCTGGCTATCCTGGAACTCACTCGGTAGACCAGGCTGGCCTCAAACTCAGAAATCCATCTGCCTCTGCCTCCCAAGTGCTGGGACTAAAGGCGTGCACCACCACTGCCTGGCTAATGAGTGCTTTTTTAAATGGTAATCAACGTCTTTAGCCACCTGGGAAATGCAAGTTAGAACGACACTGGCAGTCAATCTCACCGTAGTCAGGATTGCTAACATTGAGAAAACTAGTAACAACAGATGCTGGCGAGGATATGGGGAAGAAGAGGCCCTGTTCACTGCTGGTGGGAGTAAACGGGAACAGCCACTGTGCACATCAGTATGAGGTTTCTCAAAACGGTTAAGATAGAACCATATAACCCAGCTGCACGGCTCCTGAGGATGTACCCAAAGAACCCTGCCTCCCACTACAGAGACTTGAAAGTCATGCTCGTTGATGGCTTGTTCATAATAGCGGGGAAGTGTCAGGTGTAGGCCGGAAATGAAAACGTGATACATACACACAATTTTATTCAGCTGTGGAGAAACATGAAATTTGAATTAAAAAAAAAAGGATGGATCCCAAAATTACTACATTAGCTGAGGTAACCCATGCTTAGGAAGACAAATATCACATGGTCTCTCTCAAATGCATTTTGCGTGTGTGTGTCTGTGTATGACATCTGTGAGCATGGACACAGACCATCAAACTGCAAAGGGGATCAAGAGCACAGGACAAAGAGACCCGAAGGACAGGAGACAACTGAAATACATGTGACCTCAAAGTGAAAAGAGAGCTGCAGTGGGTGATGAACCCTATTATTTTTTAGGACACAATTAAAGCGTCACAAATCAAAACACAAATAAAGTCAGCTTGTGCGACACCACACCCATGATCCCAGCCCTTGAGAGGCAGAAACACTCAAGGCGCCACCCAAGAGAGACACTCTGCGTGAGTGTGGTTATATATTGACATGTGGCATATCACTGTGCAGTTGTCCTGGCGGGAACTACCTCTCCCTTGCTTCCTACCAACCTTTACCATCTACATTCTGTTTAGGGACAGGATGCCTGTAGGGGAGGAAATGTTGCTGTGGGCAGGGAAAGCTGCCAGGGATTGCTAATGGAGTGGAAGGGCGGTAACCAGAGGACCCAGGAAAGCAACGGAGATCTGCCTGTTTTCAGGAGGAGGGTTCTGTGTGGGGAGCCTCCTGTTCCCAGTACTCACACACTCACAATGGAGGAGGACAGCCAGGAAGGAGAATATATTTATTGTGTTTGGGCTCAAACTGGCCTTTTGATCTTCGGCAAAGAAAATTCAGTGAAAATGCCCCCACTCCGCCCCCATGTTTCACATTGATCCAAGGGGAAGGCTGGTCGTCAGGGAAGGGGAGAATTTGGCAGGGTCCGCAGAAGCTCAGTTTGTTATGATGGCTTCTTTTGGTCATAGGGGAGAGCCCATAAGCTCATATCCAGAACTTTACAAAATATGTTAAAGTCCACAACAGTCCTTTTATCTACCACCAATAAAGGCCCAACTCAATTTCATCCTCCACCGTGGTTTCCCTGCCTCCTCTGGGATCTGGGCCAGGAACTAAGCAGAGCAGCCTTCTTGGGAGGGTGATTATCTCAGTGGGATTTTTCTCTTAATTTGCTCTTCATCTGTTTTCAGCAAATCAGAGCATGCAAATCGTTGCACATATTCCCCTGAGCACATTTCCCCCCCTTCACTTGCAACGATCAAAGTGTGCAACCTCTGTCTGACACCTCGGAAAACCTGAGTGCCATGAACTCCAGGACTGAGGTCCATCAGCTGCAAGGACTCAACTTCATTTTGAACTCTAGGTCCTCAGTGGTCTTCTCATCTCTGCTGATCTTCAGCGCCACTGATGATGGACTTGGTGGTGTCTACTCTCTGTCTCACCAGGGAGACCCTCAGTGTTTTCTCCACTGATTAAATGGGAATTTTTTTTTTTTTTTGGTATCAAAGCCGTTTATTGACCTCCGCAGGGCAGCTCGGCCCTACTCCAGGGTGTGGCACGTGTACAAATTACAAGGCTCTGGGTGGTCCATAGGCATGGCGATCAGCTGGCCAATGGAATGAGTGACCCATTCACAAAAGGGCAGCTAGTAGCTCACAAAGGTCACTTACATGCCCAGGGCTGAGCCACGGTGCAGTTACTGATGCTACTGGGAGCAGGGGTGTGGCCACCTTGCCAGCTCCTCGGTCATATTGCAGGAGAGAGAAGAACAGCATTGGTCCTAGCTTCTCCCTGCCCTTCAGGGGGGTCAGCTCCACCAGGCTCACACACTTCATCACCTCAGCTCGAAGCTGGCTCAGCAGCTCATTGGCTGCACACATGGTTCCTCCTGTGGCCAGGAGATCATCCACAATGACCACTCTCTGCCCGGGTTCTAAGACATCTCTCTGGATTTCCAGCTCAGCCTTCTCATACTCCAGAACATAGGAGGCTGACACGGTGAGGCCAGGCAGCTTACCGAGGTCCGGATCAGCACGCAGGCCACACCCAGCTCCTGAGCTAGGGAAGGACCAAACAGGAAGCCCCTAGAGTCTAGACAAGCGATGTAGTCGATCTTGCCGCCATGCAAGGACTTCAGATGACTGGCCAGGAGGCGGATGGAAGCTTGGAAGGAGTCCGGGTCTTTCAAGAGGGGCGAGATATCCCTGAACAGCACAGCACGCCCAGGATGGGGAAGTCCGGGAAGCCCAGGATGGGGAAGTCCGGGAAGCTGCGGATGCACCGCGCCACCAGCTGCAACTCAGATTTGGACATGGCCGCGTGCGTGCGTGTAAGAGGAAGGGAGGAGCGTAAGTGAGACTCGTGCCTCAGCTGTTGAAGGACTTCCTGGCAGGGGTCAACTGGAAACGTGGCTCTGGCTGTCACTGACTCTAGGATCAGGATAGACCTTTTTTGTGGCCGGTCTTCCTTTCTCCTGACTCTCTGAAACCCAGCTGCCACATTTTCCCAGGAGCCCCCATCAGAGCATGCAACTTAGCATGTTCTGTATTAATAAGGACAGTTTGACATGGCTTTAATCTTGTGACGTGTGTCTTCGGGACTTGCTTGTGTCCAGTTGAGATCATTAGCCTGTGACAGTGCCAAGCTTCTTGCCGAGATGGTACCAACCCCAGCCTCCTTCCCGTGTCTCCATCTCAGCTGAAGACATTCAGCACCCCTTACGATTCCCCTCTGTCCCTGCCTTGTCCATGTCCTACATTAGGATATCCAGATTTCTTCTGTGTGCATTAGCACGATGCAAACCTACTAGCCACCAGCTCCAGGGTCCCTTTCAAACGTGTTTCTTTAAGTTACAACTGGAAGGGGAAAGACATGTTATCACTCACACTTGCTCTTTAAAATCAACAAGTCTAAGCAGGCCTATCATTTCTTCGGCTCCTCCCCATTTTTTTAAAATTCCTGGCTGCCATATACTTGATTTTAGCTGACCACTATCAACACAGCTAGTGACTTAATTTATATAAAGTGAATTTCTAAAAGAAAACACTCTCTGCTTCCAATATATCCTGTTTACTTTCTATAAGATTCTGTTGCTGAGGCTGCAGAGATGGCTCAGCAGTTAAGAATGCTTGTTCTACAGGACCTGAGTTCAGTTCCCAGCACCCACACTGGATAGCTCACAACTGCCTGTGGCTCCAGCCCCAGAGAATCTGATGCCCTCTTCTGGCCCCCATGAGCATCACACACATGTGGCACACACCCTCATGCCCCCAGTGTGTGTGTGTGTATGTGTGTGTGTGTGTTAGCATGTCCATGTGGGTGTAAGTGTATGAGTTTGTATATGTGTATGCTCATGTATGCATGGGCCAGAGATCAACCTTGGGTGTTGTTCCTCAGGTGCCATCCACCTTATTTTTCAAACAGGGTTTCTTATTGCCCTTTGGCTCTCCAATCAGTCTGGGTAGGATGGCTAAGGAGCCCCAGAGACGCACCTATCTGTGCCTTCCCAGCATTCAGACCTCAAGCTTTCCTTAATGTGGCCTCAAGTCTTCATGCTCACAGGGCTACATGTTACTGTCAGAACTATCTCTCTGACATCCATTGCATAGTATCTTATCAATACCAGACACATTAAGATACTATCTTACAACCTAACAGTCCTTCTTGATTAGAATAAGAAGCTAAAATCTTCCTGTCTTTATCACCGTCAGGTGGTTCTGAGATATCAGAGCTATTAGCTTCTTCAAAGTGAGTGTTGGGTAGGGCCTCATCACATGGGTTACAAGGAAGAATGAAACAATAAAAACTAATCTTTAGAGTGACCTTTAGTATCCTTAAACATATTTCAAGCCAGAGGATAGCTCTATGATGCTAATAGGTTTTTCTGCCAACAAAATAAGCCAATTTGAGTCGAATTAAAAGTATAAAAAGCAGGTTTATTTGAGATCAGCTCTCTGGTGGGTTCACCAGTCTCACAAGAGACCCGAGAAGTCACCGTGTAGACAGAGAGAAAGAGCAGAGAGAGGGAAAAGGTACAGGCGCGCACACACACACACACACACACACACACGGAGAGGGAGGGGGTGGATATCTGGGGTGACTGGAGGTCCTTTTATCCAGAGCACATACCAGGCACAGGCAAGTGATGATGTGAGCAGTTGCTAGGACCCTGAGATCCTGCATACTAACAGGGTTAGGGTTAGGGGTTCGGAATTTGAAACCTAACAGAGACATCACCCCATTTTATAGATGGTCAAAGAGATGTAGAGAGTTGAGTGCCTCACATCTAGTGGCAGAGGCAAGGGTCAAGCTGGGTCTCTGGACTTCTGACTCTGTATACTTTCTGGTGAGTCTGTGAATGTGGAGCTAATCAGCAGACTGTACACTGGAGACAGTTTATAACAGGGCTTTTCCTGAGTCCTTCCTATTACTGTCACAAGGAGATACATTTCTGGGTTTCCTATATGAACCACTTTTTAGAATCGCCACTCAGCAGGTCTGGTGATTCTGACAATGACTGTTAGTTACTTACCAATGCCCTCGGCTCCTCCCCAGTCCCTCCTCAAAGGGTTCGGACTTAGAGGAAGGTCGAAGCATGCTGGGCAATGGCCAAGTTTGGCAAAACTGAAAATGTAGGCCACAATGTCGTGGAGAGGAGCTACGAGCTGCAGAGTCAGTTTTAGGGCTCTCAATGCTTCCTGTAGATAAAAGCAACACAAGGAACCAGTTTTAGGAACGTCCTAAGAAGCCTGTGCAGCATTTGAGTATGACTAGGGAAATACATTCACACAAGCATCCAGTGGTCCCTCAGTATCCATGGGACCTCCCAGGGATACTGTATCCTTGGCCTCAGGATGCTGTGATACCAGCCTGAGCAGATGCTCGGGTGCCTTATGTGATGTGGGATGGTATATGTGCTTTATCTACATAGACCCTTCTGCCAACTTTTAACCATCATAAGTTACTTATAATATCTATTTTTGATCAGTGGTTGATAGGGCACAGAAACTGTGGTACAGAGCACTGATCTCGCTTAAATATACAGTTTCTCAGTGAATCCAGGGAAATAAAACAGCAAACCTATTCTTGAACATTGCCCTGCTCTTGACAAAGGCACTGCTGTGGGGATTATAGCACCATGTTTCTGCTTGTTTAAAGTCATCACAGCTGTGAACACATTACAGCACGCGTATTTCAGAGTGTCGGTGAATCACAAGGGTTGCAGCAGGGACTAGTTCAGGCAGTCCTGTTTTGAGCATCTAGAATTGAGACATGGCTGCTTGTAGTCTTAAAGAAAATTCAGAGTATTCCCCAAATGTCATATTCAGCATCACAGTTCAGCAAAGGTTTTTATTTCCACGCCGATTTTCTCACGGACCCTTATGTAGTTTATAAGAAGTGGTGGCACAAATCTATTATCTGACACTTGGAAGACATAGGCAGCAGGATGATACAGGTTCAAGGCCAACCTGGCCTAGATAGTGAATTCCATCTAGTGGAATTCATTGCTGAACTGTGATGCAGAATATGACATTTGAGGAATATTCTGAATTCTCTTTAAGACTGTAAACACCCATGCCATGGTTGTAGATGCTTAGTCGGGGATTACTAGTATGACTTCTAAGAAAATGATCAAAACAAAACAAAACAAACAAACAAACAAAAAACCCCAGTAGGCAGCTGGATACAGTGTTGCATAGTGTAGTCCTACCAGTCCTGGGAAGGTGAAACAGGAATCTCATGTTCAAGATCAGCCTGGGCTATATCATGAGACTGTCTTAAAATAGAACAAAACACAGCCAAGTGCCTAGCATCTTTTGTTAGTTTCAAGACTAACCAAAGTGGGGTTTTGTTGAGGGGCTTGGAGGAAACAGAATGAATGAGGAATATTGAAAGCCCAAATTAGTGTTCATCAATGACCTGGAAAAAAAGAAAACTCAGGAAATGAGTCTCACGAGCAAGAGAAATTGTAACAAGCAGGCAAAGTATCAGGAGCTGTGAAGAGGTCTCAATGATTAGGTATCACAGAAAAAAAAAATCACTCTCTTCATGTGATGAACTCAAGAGCCTAAAACGTGGCCAGTTTCCACTCTGGCATATACACATCAAAAACAAAACAAAACAACAACAAAAAAACCCCAACAAACCTCGTCCGGTAGAGTTCTGAACATAAACAGCACTTCAGACGGATGGGGGATAAACCATAAATTGAGGAAGACTCTTCCATCAGCAGACAGCAAACTTCGAGGCCGAGGCTGAAAATTCCTGTGGTGTGAGAGAAAAGGGAAAACTCATAGCACAGCCAAGATCCCACCAAGCCAGAAGCATGCCCTGTGTGACGGGCCACCGCAGGCCCAGCACCCAAGCCCGGGAGCAGCCTATGGCTCCCGGGTGGCCAGAAAAACTTATAAATAACTCATCAGGGAACTGGCAGAAGGGCTGATTTTAGCCTGAGCTATGTGGGAGGGAGGAAGGTGTGGGTGAGGAGGGAGGGAACTTGTGGTAAGGAAGGACAGTAGATTGTGGCCTCACGCCAAGTGCTACATATTTTATGACACTTAATGTCGTGACCATCTACTTTTGTCCCTGTTTCACAGCTGAGGATACTGAGGTTTGAGGAGGGATGTAGGTCCTCCCTGCCGGCTCCTGGGGCAAAGTTAGCCTTTAAATGCACATCTGCCTAGCTCAAGAATCCCCTTAGACATCAACCCTGTTTTCCTTCCCTGCC